>OY365810.1:12643137-12896214 GCA_959347315.1 Bimastos eiseni | reverse complement strand
ATTACGAAAGAATTAAAAATACAGTCTGAGAAACTTAATTGGTCTAGCATCGAATTCCCAGTCGCAGCCGATGCTAATGTGATAAGTAAGTTTGAGAGTAATAGTAATATTAGTATTAATGTTTTTGGTCACCAGAAAGATGTTTACCTATTCCCGTTATATTTATCGAAGCACGAGAGCGATTTCAGTGTAGACCTATTACTCATTTCTGAAGAACAAAGAAGCATTATTGTTGGATAAAGAATTTCAACAGACTGATGCGGTTCATAACGAAAAAACTCATACACTTCGATGTATTATTGTAAACGATGTTTAGTAGGATTCAATAGAAAAGAGTCATTAAATAGACACACAGAGTACTGTTACTAACACGCCGCTCAAAAGATAGAACTTCCAGAACCAGGAACTATGTTGTATAGATGAGCGTGCCCTTTGTAGTGTTCGCTGATTTTGAGTCATTCAACAAATCAATAGATACTTGCCAACCAGATCCCAGCATGTCTTACAACAAAAGATATTAAAAACACGTTCCAAGTTCCTTCTGCCATTATATTAAATGTTTTGACGATGGCCTATATTCACAAGATGCCGTGACTTTCACAGCAGAGAGCGAAGACGAAGATGTAGCTCAGATATTCATAGACACTCTTATAGATAATATAAAAGATATTTATAATCGATTTAAATTTCCTAAGAAAATGATGCCCGGAAAGAAAGAACAGGCGTTATACGACTCGGTTACCGTTTGTCATATATGCGAAGGAGAACTGGGTGATGATCGAGTTAGAGATCAGTGTCACCTTTCCGGTAAATTTAGAGGCGCCGCTCACAAGATTTGTAATTTAAAATATAAAGTCCCCAAGTTTTCTCCGGTAGTGTTCGACAATCTACCCGGTTATGACAATCATTATTCGTAAAGAAATTACGAGGTGATGATAACGAAAAGATTAACTGGATTCCTAGCAACATAGAAAAGTATATCTCATTTAGCAGAAGGGTCGTGGTCGATAAATTTACGAATGAAAAAATGTGGAAATATGAGCAAAACGAGAATTACATTTTATCGATAATTTTAGATTCATGACATCGAGTCTTGACGCTTTATCGAGGAACCTAAGCAAGGATCAGTGTAAGAATATGAGCAAACATTATTCTGGTAATCAGCTCGATCTCTTGCTTAGAAAAGGATTATATCCTTACGATTATCTTAATTCCATCGATCGCTTGAACGAAACAGAACTACCACCAAAATCAGCGTTCTATTCAATACTTAACGACTCAGATATTGGTGTGGAATGAATTCGGATTCAAGACGTTGAGAGAATACCACGATTTATATAATGTGACTGATGTTCTCCTGCTTGCTGATGTATTTGAGAATTTCAGCGATTTATGCAGTGAGAACTATGGTCTAGATCCCGCTTGGTAATATGCTTCTTTAGGTGTTGCTTGGGACGCCGCATTGAAGTT
This sequence comes from Bimastos eiseni, assembly GCA_959347315.1. Taxonomy (NCBI): domain Eukaryota; kingdom Metazoa; phylum Annelida; class Clitellata; order Crassiclitellata; family Lumbricidae; genus Bimastos; species Bimastos eiseni. Next base: position 12,894,744 of record OY365810.1, on the reverse strand, counting down.
CACTGGAGTAGAGTTGGAGTTGTTGAGTGATTACAATATGAAACTAATGGTTAAGCATGGGATAAGAGGTGGTGTTAGCACCATTTCACATCGTTATGGATAGGCAAACAACAAGTATATGGGAGAAGCATTTTAACAATGACAAGCCTTCAACATTTATAACCTATTTGGACGCAAACAATTTGTACGGATGCAGTATGTGTAAAAATCTACCAACTCATGGGCTCCAGTGGATGAGCAACGATGAGCTAAATGAATGGAGAGGAACACCGTGTATATTAGAAGTCGACTTGGAATATCCGAGAAATTTGCATGATATTCACAACGACTATGCTCTTGCTCCAGAGAGAGTGAAAGTCAAAGAATCGGATGTGCAAAAACTCATTCCGAACTTGAACGATAAATTCAAGTATAGTCCATTATGAAAATTTAAAGTTGTATGAAAGCTTAGGTTTGAAGATAACCAAAATTCATCGTGGAATTAAATTTTAAGAAAGTGCTTGGTTGAAAAAGTATATCGATCTAAATACCAGCCTGAGGACGAAGGCGACCAACTATTTCGAGAAAGACTTTTTCAAATTAATGAACAATAGTGTGTTTGACAAGACGTGTGAAAATATAGAGGCCCGTGTAGACATAAAACTAGTTTGCAGTGAGAAGGAAGCCATTAAGCTAGCAGCGAAAACAAGTTACGACACTCGAACTATTTTCGATGAGAACCTAATCTCTATTCACATGAAACGGACGAAGCTATATTATAGCAAGCCTATATATCTTGGCATGTATTTTTTGGACTTGAGTAAAACTATAGTGTACGATTTTCATTATAATTACATCAAGAAAAAGTTCGAAGATAGAGCAAAGTTACTTTTTACAGATACGGATTCCTTAACCTATGAACTTAAGACTGAAGATTTCTACGCTGATATAGCTCCTGACATTAGAAGTAGGTTCGACACTAGCAACTATCCTAAAGACCACCCCTCTGGCAACGAAATTGGTGTAAATAAAAAGGTCATTGTCATGTTCAAAGATGAAGCAGCTGGTAAACAGATTGAAGAGTTTGTAGATTTAAGATCGAAGCTGTATTCGTACAAGATGGTTGAAGCGGACCACAAGAAATGTAAAGAAGTGAAGAAGAATGTCGTTGAGAAATCAATCACTCACGAAGATAACAAAGACTGCCTGTTCAATAAGAGAGAACAATCGACAAAGATGAATGTTATTCGATTGCATTTTCACGATGTCTACACCGAAGAAATAAACAGCATAGCCCTCTCAGCCGACGATGACAAACGAGTAATTCAGGAAGATGGAATTCACACTTTAGCATATGGACATCATTCCCTAAATATAAAATGAGCACTAAACTAATCGATGTCGAAGGCGTAACGCTACCTAATATTGCTTTGTCGAATATGGATCTAATCGAAGCGGCGAGGAAACTTAATATAAATAATTTCAGAGGAGAATTTCTAGGAGATGAGTTACCACAGAGGTCAAGAGCGAACGAATGCGGCATCCTTAATCTAGATTCTGACGGTAAAGGAACACATTGGACGTGTTGGATCAAGCACGCCAATGATAAGATTGATTTTGACAACGACGGACTACCTCCTCCTACTGAATTGATAAACTATCTACGAAGACCGCTGTTCTACAACAGCGAACGGATACAACCTCACGGTGAAGTGTTTTGTGGTCATTTATGTTTGTATGTATTGAAGAAGACGAGCAACGATGGATGTTAACTTCAAGAAGCTATTAACGATTTGTATCAACTAAGAACAATATTATATATACATAAACATGCCTGTTTATAAATTTTTACGAACTGATACTGGATCAACTCATAGAGCAGTGTCTGGAGGTGTTACCCTGTCTCAAACGAGTAACACCTTTTTAAAATGAGATGGAACGAACGCTTTGGACGGTGATTTGCAAATCGATAGAAGGTCTACTGACTGACATTCATCCACCAGTCATCGCCAGCCAGGCCGCGAGCTTTGATCATGTTGAAACCTTAGTCAATCAGGTGATATCGGCACAAATAGATAACACCGATTACCTGAAATCATTCGTGACAGCGGCTCCAACCATGACTTCTGATACAACGATAATAAACAGTTTAACTTTCGAAGCTAATGCTAGCGAACATCGCAATGTACTTGGGCATGAATTCAGCACGTGGAGGGTTTTTCAAAACGCTTTTCACTACCCCGACATTTGGGTCTCCGAAACAACCGCAAATGTTTGGATTCAGATGAAGTACCCCATTCCTCTGTCAATGTAAGGATTTTACATCATCGCCGGCCGTTCTCATGACGTATATATTTCTAGTTGGAAAGTTCAAGCTAGCAACAATATAATAGTATTTACAGATATTCTAACCTCCTTAAGGCGGGGATATCCTCCTGTTTAGATATTTAAATGAGCGTACATTTCCCACTTCGTCCAATTACGCGCATTGAAGATTTCATATTATATCCATGAACCCTGATGCCGAACACGCTGGTATCTGCATGCTGCAGTGGATTCCAACGCTGACTGGTATCGCACAAGGAAAAAAATTTTCACGTCGGTTACGTATCGAGATTAACTTCAACACTAGTAATTATGGTTTCCAAGCGAGCGCTAATTCTCTATCTGCGAATAACAAAGCCTTTCATGCGCTTAAAGACGAAGGAGAATGGGTGTCTGATGCTAGCGCTAACACTGGGACAGATTCGTGGATATCTATCAAGTGTCCAGCCGCATTGAGAATCTGGAAGATCGGCTTCAGGGAGAAGAATAGAAAAACCGAAAGGATATTCCAATGGTGCATAACAGCGTACAATATTGAAGGAGAAGAGGTTACTATTTACATATCGCCTAATCCCACTTTTTAAGGAATACTTACCAAGAATTTTTAATCGATTCCGTTGTAAAATATCAGACTTATAAGTTTAATCGCTACGAGGCGGAACCAGGGAAGCATGGATTAAGCGTGATGCAGTTTTTCGTGTACGATGATGAAATTCGCTACGATTTTCAATGAGAAACATCATTAATAAACTAATCCATGAGATTAACAACATCACTGTCTCCGGATACCACGATGTACGACGAGATGTATTCCGGTTACGTTTCTAGCTTCGTTTTTGTAAAAGTAAATGTCTTGTTCTCTTTATTCGTTTCCAACTTGTCGAGCAATGGCCCCACGAACACGCTCATATAATATTCCGTCTCATCCGACGCCTCAACCGTAATCAGATAGAAATAGCCTACTGTACCGTACAGATATTTCTTCGTTTTAACCGTGTAAACTACGTCTTCTTCCATTGTCGTGAAATCTATAAATTTACGAGTACCTATTAGAAAAAGTACTGAGAAACAGGATTAATGTTAATAATTTTTAATGACTATATCATTATAAATTGTTCCTTACGATCGGATCTTTATCACATATCTTTCTCTCCACACACTTCCACCAAAGTTTTTTAATATATTACCGTGTGTATTATGCGCTCTTGCCGTTTTGAACAATGACGGATACTTTACAAGGTCACCCGTTTCAAGGTCAAAGATATCAACGGTTATCGGATTCGTTCTTATTTCTCTAAGATACATGTATCTTGGATCGACCTCGTCTATAAGCTCTAAAAAACTGCTGATTCGGGAATGATAGGTTGTAATCGACCGCTGGATATCTTTCTTGGCTCATCATCACATGTATGTTCTTGATATCGCAATGATCGAAAATTGATGGATTAGCTTCTTGATTGCCACTTCGATTCGTTTGAAATCCAATGATAATATACCTCGGTTTTTCCGGCCATGTCTTTGCGCTAAGTCGCCAACTAAATATGGTATATTGAGGAATCGTTATGGTGTCGCATTGATGAGCTCGATAGGCAACTAGCAGAGTAGCTTTTGATTCGATGGTTTTGTACAGCTGCATTCTTTCCATTTGGCTGAAGAGATGCATGGGCCCGTTGTTGGTAATGGCAGCAGCATCGGCATTGGCGTAAGCTGTTCCATCTGCTTTAGTCTACCTTCAAATAGCAGGTATAACTCGGAGGGATGACTGAAAAGATCTTGAAGTTCGATATTGATGCGAATTTCCCCCGCGGTGTTCAGATTAGTTCTCGTTACCGGTTCGTACTCGTGCCATTCGTACCTTTCAACTCCCTCGTCTATAGAATATTTTCAGTAAATCTTAGAATATCTCACTGCATCTTGTTATACGGACAAAATATTTTATAAGCCAACTTCATTCCAGACCCACAAACCAGATCTCGGATCGACACGGCGCCACCGTGGTCGGACAGTAAATTATTTATATCTGTATTTCCATCGGAGGATATTAAACTCTTTAACGTTTCCTCGCTACCTCGACTAAGTGCCGTATTTCCGTTGGGATATATTAAACCCTTCATTAACAAATTCTTGCTCCGTTGGCCAAGTACGGCTGCTTGCGGGGGCGGTGGTGGACTAAACATCTTTGCCGCGGCTTTGTCTACCAGTCGCTTTTCAGCATTGATGGCAACGGTCTTACCGACACCTACAGCCTTTTTTCCCTATCTCAGTTGCAGCGTCTTTCCCAGCGCTCAATGCGGATGATGCTACCTGTCTCGCCGCATTCGAAGATAATATTCTTTTGAAAAATCCCTCCTGATATCGTCTCAAATATTCCAGCGCCTCCTACAACGTAGCTTTAATTAAATCTTCTCTTAGTTACGACAATCATTTTATAATTGTATCATTAAACTTTTTTATACTCTGACACGTTTATCACATTTTGTCGAAGTAACTCGTCGCAGATACCGACTATCTCGCTTCTTAATCCTATATTGCCCGCTTTGAAGCTAGCGAGTCGTCGAGCCAACATATCCACTAACGCAGTAGGATCTTGCGGAAGAACGACGATTCCTTCGCCCGTTGAGAACTTCCCTTGTCGCGTCGAGAGCTTTCTTTCCAGCAACGGCTTGATTATTCTTATATATTTTACGCCTCTCGACGATTGGGTTTATTCGGATTATTCGATAGATACAAGGCACCCGTCGATTCAAGAATTTCCCAGTACTCGTCCGGATTGTTTTGACTGTATTTCGACTCGTTTGGTTTCTTCATCGTCATCAATTCCCATAGCCCCAGAATTCCCTTGTAGGTGGTATTACCCACCGTTATGTCATCTCCTTCGATCGAGATTTGGCTATTGCCGATGAAAAATTGACCACCTTTTGAGTTTATTCCGAAGGTCATATCCGTCAACTTCTTGTTTGAAGCGTGTTCTTTTAAATATTTTGTAGCGATATCGCCTAATTCCAAAGTTCTAATTTCTGAAACTGGATCATCATGAAACACTTCTATCGATGGATATTGTGGGAAGTGTATCGCTTTCAATGATGTCGATATCGAGGCTGTCAATGCTGGAATCGCGACAGTTGTTGCCATAGAGTTCTCTTTTATAGTACCTACTTCTTTGGATATTCCAGACTGTGAGTCGATGATAGGTTTGTACGCTTTTATCAATTCCCGCTGCAGCCCTGTGTCCCCTAATTTCTATGAAAATGAGTCTTGTTTAATATTCTCTTTCATCTTGAGAAAGTTTTCAACAATAAAATCTCGTTTTGCTGGCTCTTTGATTTTTAGAAACGACATTTCATTTAGTGGGATAATGTTTTAACGTAAAACGTAACCGTAACCGTAAAACGTAAAATAACGTTCACTTTGTATTCGATACGTTTTTGAATGCCTCTTCCCTAATGAACGATTATTCTGTCGCTTCATCTATGTTGGCATTGCTTTTACTTCTAACCTCTTCCTTCATTTCATTAAATTTCTCGAATTCACTTAGAATAACAGTATATTCCAAGTCTGAGATAGTATTATCATCTAGGGCTTTCGAAACAAGGTCGCTGATTGAATTGAGTTTCCCTTCGACTATAGTCTTGATTTTTGCATGTGTTTCTTGCCGCTGCGATAGTATTCGGCGGATTTGGTTTCCTAACAGGCACAAAGCTACAGTTCCAGCGGATAAAGAAACCACGATTGTTGCAGCTGGTGCGGCTACGACGGTACTTAGAAAAGTTGCGCCTAATACACCGAGTCCAGAAGATGTAAGAGCAAACAAACCTCCCAACGCATCAACTACATTAACACTCTTTTCACATTTTGTTACAAATTATTTCTCTCTTTTCCCGTTCACGTAATATTTCCTGCTGAATTTCAGATATTTTCTGAAGGCGATAAGTGGCAGCCTGATTTAATTCAATTTTTTAAATATGAAGAATATTTTTGTAATGGAATTCAAGTTTATTCGTTGGCGCGGTAATCGACATAACATAACGAATCTCCTTCGTTTATAGTGACAATTCCGAGGTCTCTACAATTTTTAATATCGAGTAAAATGCCTTCCGCGAATCCTGTTACGGTATCGCTTGGCAGGCGGCACCCCGCTTCTATGAACTCCGGATGGAGTGAAACTTTACACGATCCTTTCGTCATTCGGACACCTAAGCCTAACGGTAAATCAACCGTCTCGTGAGGATGAATAGTTATCGTTTCTTGGGTAAAAAAACTCCCATCTTAAACCACCCATTTGTCTTTGCGGTCTATACTTTGCATTCCACGCAGCTTCATTCATCTTCTACGAAACGGATCTCGGTTGTGTTCTTGTAGATTTGTCAATTTTGGGTTTCATCCATCCCATTTTGTGAATTGGTCGTGGTATTTTATATTGGATTGACATTTTATTTAAGCTGAGATAAGAAAAAAATTATAGTAACAATCAGAGAAGCGGAATGTTTTTAAACGGCGAATCTGGTCCAAGGGTAAGCCCTTCACCATTTACGAATCCAGAACCTGTTTTCACATACACAGACCTTCTTTAACACCATCAAGTCCAGAACCTTGGTATAGCTTTAAGTATAGATCCTGGCCTTGTTGCACTATCTTGTAGTTTTTACCACGACTATTGAAATATATCGCGCCACCCGTTCCGGTGACTTTATCTATGACATTTGAACCAGCTGCCGCACCTATACCTGTTAATGCACCCGTAGCTAAGCTCGGTAACACGCTCAATAGCAGAACTTTACCCGTAGTTGCAGGAAACGGTAATACAGCGCCGATAAATCCACCTTCGACTTTGGCGCTGTGTATTAATTGCGTTTTACTCATTTTTATAGTCGCGCCTTTTCCACCCTGATACACCTTAGCTAACTTGTTGAGTTGTGCTTGGGTAAGAGCTAACGCGTGGTTTCCATTTAAATCGTTGTGCTTTAATCCAATGCTAACACCGGTCCCCGCTTGTAGCGATTTTTTGATTTTGTCTTTTTGTTCTTCTGAAATATTAACTTTGACATTTATGTATCGACTCATTTTATACAAAACTATAAAACCGTTTAAGTCTCTCTTATACGAAACCTTATCGATAATACCTCTCCTTGCAGATTAATTAGTTGACCATTTTGGTCTGTGAGAGCGGTTTCCTTAACCGAAATCGTGGATAGGGTGATTGGAAGATATATAAAATTCCTCGGCGTTTCGATAATCTTGTAACCAGGCCCTACATTCTGGAAATAGGAATAAATTATATTATCAGTAGTTTCGTTGCTATAGGATGCTCCGATGATATCGCTCGTTACCCTCAGATTACTGACACTCATTATATCCACTATGTTCTCTGATGTCTGGTATCCCGCTTCATATTTCCGCTCATTGACACCTAGAACCTTACAGAAAGACTTCGGTCCATAAAAATTAACCATGTAATTCTCCGCTATATGAAGAACAGTCTTCAAAATATTGGTGTTTGGCTCGATCTTAATATTGTAATCATCGTTTGCCATATCATAATGCTCTTTTTCTTTCATAATTCTCTGAACATATTCGTTTATATCAGTTATTTCAAAGCAACGTTGGGGATGACTATAGTAACCCACGTATTCCCATAATTCGGCGAATACGTAAAGTTGTTGTTCGTCGCGTCGACGTTTGGGTAAGAAAAATACGTTTCCAGATTGATTAGAGCCATCTCAGTCTTTTTACCTTTATCGAACTGTATCAACGGATTGAATCGAGTCCTTATTTGGGCACTCTTATCACTTAGTAATATGTAAAACGATGACTTTGGCTCCGTTTGGTGAGCGGTGTTGTCTGCAATCACTTTTAAATTAGCAAAGATTTGTTTCTGACGGAATGTAGAATTCATCGAAACCGCATCTGTACTTGCCGTTATTCTTGTCACTAGTTATTTCTAACCCAGCTTACGGGAGCGTATAGAAAGAAGTTTTGTTAAACCCATATTATCTACCAAAGCTAGTATCGTGTTAGGTTTTAAAAAAACCTAAAATTACAAAACACTTAGATGAAATCTGGTCTGCTGATTTAGTCGATATGCAGGCTTTTGCTACAGATGACGATGGCGTGAAGTACTTACTAAGTGTAATAGATGTGTTTTCCAAGTACGGTTGGATTGTTCCATTAAATGATAAGAGTGGGAAATGTACGGCTAGTGGCTTGCTGAAAATATTTGAGAGCGCTAAAAAACCGGGTAAGGTGTGGGTGGATAAAGGTAAGGAATTTTATAATAAAGAGGTTAAGAACCTAGTCGAGTTGTATTCCACCGAGAATGAAGAAAAATCGTGTGTGTTCGAACGATGGAATAGGACGATGCGGTAGAAAATGTTCAAGTACTTAACAGCTAATTCAACAAGAAGGTATATCGATGTATTAGGAAACATGATCGGTAATTGCAACGATACTAGACATAGTTCTATTAAAATGACGCTATCTAAGGCCAGTATGAATGTGATTGAGAAGGCAGTATGGTTGAATTTGTACGGTGACGAGATCTCAGAACCCATTTTACCTAAGTTCTCGATTAGAGATAAGGTTAGAATAACGAAGTCAAAGAATATATTTGAAAAAGGTTACACACCGATATGGTCGGAGGAGGTGTTTACAGTATCTCAGATTCAGTACACGGCTCCTCTAACTTACAAGATTACTGATTATAATGGTGAGGAAATACAGGGCTCATTTTACGAACAAGAGCTATAGAAGACTACTCAGGAAATATTTAGAATTGAAAAGGCTATCAAGAAACGAGTCAAAGAAATCGCTAGTAAAGTAGCTCGGTTATCCTGAGTCATTTAATTCTTGGGTTGATGATGAATATCTCGTAGTCTTGTGATAATGACTCATCATCGAAACCATTGGAAATTCCGGTGACTTTTGACTTAGACTTTTTTGTGCATAAATTGTGGCTCATTTTCAACTTTGGCTCATTTTCAACTTTGGTGACCATAATATTGGTTAAATCGGCCACCTAATAGGTTACTAAACCGTAGTATTAACCTATTAGGTGGGCGATTTAACCAATATTATGGTCAAATGCGCTAGATAGCAACAAATACATCTACTCTTCTGTATACATCAAATTCGATGTTTTATAATTCATTAGTTTTGATCGGAATTGGATGGTAGTTTAGAGACAGGAAATTGATTTAGAACTGGAAATAGGATTTCAGACGAAGCAAGATTGGGATGGAGGAACCTGTCTAATTGCTCAAAATGAAGCTGAAGGTGACCTATGCAGGTTTCAATAATCGTGTCGTCAAATGTATCATCACATACAAGCAGGCATCCCATATGTGGGATCCATATTGCCGTCAGACGATCAATACATCCCACTGCTAGAATCTCGGGTGGCAGCATCTAAAAAACCCGTGGGAATTTGATACCTCAGCCGTGTATGGCTCAAGCTGCTCAACACTAACTTTGACACATATCGAACCTTTTTCTTATTTTGATTCACGTACTGGATAAGACATGACAGAACATTGAATGCGCATTGGTCTTCACAGGTCAAGTGAAAGCACCCAGGCATACCCATCTCTATTGTGCTACACTCGATCTACTCGGCATTCAAATCAAATTGTTGTAAGATAAATCTTGTAAAGATTTCTGTTGTTTTTGACCATCTCCGGTTGATTATAAATACTTACATACGTAATTTGCCAGTTCTGATTGGATCATCTGAACAGAACAGTTACCATAGTAACGAGCGACCTATTATTCGAGATTGCACGATAGTTGAAAGCCTTCTAGTTCGTTACTTACATCATGGGGACGCTAATTTTATGCCGTTTACATTATAGGAATTTATTAAAATCAGAACGCGCGTTTCTAGTGTTCTCTATTGCCATCAATCGATCAATAAATGACTTACTGTTGATTACAATTCATTAAAAACCGTGCATCTATAGTTCAACTTCATACCAGCTGCTACGATTACCAGTGTTGCATGGTCTCGAGACAGAGTCTCGGTCTCGAGACGTCTCGAGACCGTTTTTTAGTGTCTCGGTCTCGGAAGCCTCCTGTCTCGGTCTCGGTCTCGAGGTAGTGTCTCAATTTTTAGAAACTGTCTTGAAGTGAAAGTCTTGTTCTGTCTCGAACAAGCGGTCTCGATAAGTTTCGCGTTAGCTGTCTTAAAAAAGAAACTGTCTTGAAACTGAAACCGGAATTTATGAGGAACGGAAATTCTGGTTAACAGCAGTCCGGAAGCACGAAAATGTCTGAGAGAGAACTTGAAATTGTGAAGCTTGCGTTTACGCAATTTGAAGTTGGGACTATTGACAAACAATAGCTATTGACTATTGGTTTGTCATTGATGTAAAACCACCATAACCGAAACGATGGGAACAACTTCGAGTTTGAAGTTTCTCAGGGTGAGTCGATTACTTATTATATTAGGGACCCGACAACGAGACTTAAGTTCTCCTAAGTCCTTTCTCTGCTTTCAGGGTGTTTTCTTCCTCGTTGGTCTCCTTTTATCACTGGATTTGAATCATACGTGTAGGCCTATCGCGTGTTGCTGGGATCAATGAAATGTTGCTATGCTCGGCTAGATTAATCACCTCATAACCATAGCACAGCAATAATACATTTTAATGACAAACACCTAAGTCATATAGCAAAACTACTGTAACCATTACCATGATAATTTCAATTTTATTTGGATCGCACATGCAGCATCAGAAGCAAAACCTAACGCCCAACAATATATATATATATATTTATATATGTGTGTGTGTTTACATTTAGGCTAATTATATTCATTTATACATATTGACTTACGTGAAGAGTTATTTGCATAAACTAAAGAAACTCGGAATTCTGAAAAAATTAAAAAATGTAGACTTCATGGGATCTGTAAGAGTCATACGAATCCTATGACGAATTTAACCCCATACAAATAATTCTGAATAAAAGATTAAAACCTTATGCTTGTAACTCAGAGTAAATGTGAATATGTCTACTACCATGCCCCTTTTCACATGAATAACTTTTCATTTCAAGGTTTTCCAAACAATTACACCAAAAGGCAATGTATGTCTTCTATAAGATGTGCGCATGTGAGCGCGCACAAGGGCCGTGGAGTCAACGCACACAACGACTTACTATGTGCACACAAGGGTAGGTTAAAAACAGCAACCCCTCAGGTTTTTTGCTAATATCTCATTCAGAAGTAGGAATCAATCACTTAAATTTTACGTGCGCAAAACTAACTCATATCTTCCCGTAGTAGCCAAAATTGACTGAAATATTTCAAACTGAGCGAAAATTATATCACTTTTAAAGAGTGCAACCAGGGTTTTCGTTTGCTCAGAAAAACATTAATCTTAAGAAAAGTTACAGCGTCTATCTATACCAGACATCGGTGTTGGTCAGAGCAATAGTTGGATTCTCAAAATGTCAAAAACTTTACCTTAGATTTATGCGGTGAAACTTCTTGTGAGCGTAGGCTGCTGCTACGGCTAAACCCCAGCTGGCCCTGTAGACCTAAAGAAAGTGGCTGTTCATTGAGAGGACAGCTCTTAGAATAAGACATCTTAAGACGCGCCTCTTTAGAACGGTTTAAACGCCATATTTTGTAACAATGTGAGATTCCAAAAAAGGCCTTTAACAAAAAGTCAGGTGCAGTGATAATGCAAACGTTTATTCAAATATACAGTTAGTATGCACTACAAATAATGCAAAAATATGTGGATAACGCAATCGATCAAACATCAGGTTGTTCAAGCATCTACAATACGATAACCATAAACGTGCATTGTTTCCATTAGTAAAGAAATAAATCAAATACAGCCAAATATGTGCAATGAATTTAGTCAGTGAGCAACAAAGAAAGAAAGCCCTGAAAGGAACAAGGTCCCGTTCTGTCCAGGGTCACCATTTCATCTTTCAATAATATACAGAATGACAGAGTATTTGTGCAAGTCATCCAGAAAAAAGAATATTGAAGATTTCACAGGGTAATGTGACGAGACACACAATTATGTCCATCGACTGTTTTAAACGTCGAACTATTTGATGATCTAATAAGGAACAGAAGCTGAAAGGATTTGCAACTCGTCAAAGGTATTGTTATTTCAATTGTCTATAAATGTTTCTTATTTTACAAATACAAATGAGCCAGATTTGCCTTACTAATATACAGCGCAGTTCTCATAATCGCTTTGGAGAAAGTCACCCGAAACTTTAGAATGCTGACTGAATACCGGTTAAGACGATCATATTCTAAACTGAAGTCTGTGATTTGCTCATTGAGAATCACACAGCATGGCGCATTGATATATCTCAGATATTCAAGAGAACACATGTAAATCCGCCGGCTGGCTTTTGGCGATGCTGTCAATGATCTGCATAAAGTGATAAAACCAAGCAGAATCTGGATTTGCCCATCATATAATCCACTCCATTCGTTTTTCAACGGGAAAGGAAGAAATTCGTTAAACAATTGATCCTGAACGATAGATCAACTTTTCAGTTGTTTCGCGACTTCCTTACACAGATCGAAAGCCATTCTGTAGTTACGTAGGCCATTGTAGTAAAAGTTGGCCCTATAGGCGGAACTGACAAAATAAGTCGAATTAAATGGCAATGTCAGCTCGTTCAGCATTATTTCTTGCAAAACAGGAAAAATACTAGTTTTCATTCTGTTTGTGGAATACGACCAATGGTTTTTTAAATAGTTATCCTCGTCTCTTACGTAACAAGTAGTGGATGAAGTAATGTGCTCACATGATCCGGAGTATAGCATTAGTTTTTGATTTTGGACGTGTTTACCTCCGCACGATAACCAAAGTTGCTGGTAAATTTCAGAGATCGACCAACCAAGATGTAATCGAATGCGTGTAAAACCGTAATCCATTTTCTGAATTGACAAATCAAATAACTCCTCTGCAGATGCAATAAAATCTTGTTTGCGTTTTTCATCTTCATGTTTCCTTAACTTCGATAGTTGAAGATGCATCAGTATGCCTTTGTACAAATATTCAAGCTCAGGACAGAAGCAATTTGAACTGCATATGCTGAGTATCCTAGAATCCTGCAATTGCCTATCATCACTTTCATTCATGGAAGGATAAAATAGTTGGGAACATTTGGCCGACAGTGGATAAAGTCTGTGATTGGGCAGTACGATAAAACCACAATCCGTCTGATATGCCTTTGGTTCGTTTCTGATGATCTCTGTAATTTCTACTTCTCTATAGCTGAGTAGTAAACTGATTTCATTGTGAACGTCCGCGCTGCACGGCAAGTCATCCATTATATTATTTGAAGGTATGAAATAATGTGAGAAGTTCCTTTCTTTAAGTTTTTCAATGAAATCCAGGAGCAGTTCTCTCACGGATGTTACTATGTTTCTGACTTCCCAAAATTTTGAAGGTTTTACCTCGCATGCCCATAGCATCAGCGTCTTGAAATTATAATTGGAAATGAAAGTTTCATTTTCACCACCGCACTTGATAATCACGTCTCTCTTTATGATTCTCAGCAAGTGATAAATGTACTTTTGTACAGGTGTCCAGCAATTGTGTATTAAACTAGTTTCGGCTTGTGAGAATGAATATCTCCATTGAGTGTCATCGTTCGGGTTCTTCCCGTGAGGCTTTGAAACCAGATGACATCCACCTTTAACTATTGTTTCGACTATGTTCTCAGTTGGCCAACCATTGATACGTTTACGACTAATCCACTCAATCGCGTCTGGGGGCCATAATGGACAGGATATGGCGTAGACACTATCCTTAGTAAGCGAATGAATGTCTTGCCATCTATCAAAGACAATTCCCAAGACAGATCTTAAGTAAGAGTTCCGAATATGTAGTACTCCCATGTGAGCTGGTCCTTTGTTGAGAACTTGTGGTTTGCGAACAAATTCTTCGCTGTTTCTCAGCCTTACAAATCCAATATGACAATCTGTCTTGTCAATTGTCAGCGCATTTTTACATCTCGTAGGCGAATTGGCGTGGTTATAAATGGCGCAGAGTGTCGTGTCACAGAACATGATGTCAAAGTCTGTTGGGTTTGAAAGAAAGTACAAAAGAGGCAGCTCAAAGAAACTCCCGCAGAGTAGATGCCTGGCTGGTTCATGTCTTGAGGAAAGCAACTTACGGAATTCAAAATAATCTTTTGTGAAATCACAGTCCCTGAGGTCTCCAGAAATCATTGCTATATGGGTATACATATCATTTCTATTCCTCAGTATGTTACTTAAAATGTATGTTATAATCCGTTCGATGCATTTAGCACAATATTGTCAGAGAAAACTGTATTTTGCGCAAGCTCCAGATTAGTAGTGTGGCAAAATTGCCTCGGCTAGTTGGCGATCAATGTCTCGCTACAATGTCTCGCTACAATGTCTCGCTACAATGTCACGCTACAATGTCTCGCTACAATGTCTCGCTACAATGTCTCGCTACAATGTCTCGCTACAATGTCTCGCTACAATGTCTCGCTTCGCTTTGGGTATATATATAGGAGAGACATAAAGGGTAAGAGTAATCACGGAAGTAGAGAGAGTCGTCGGAAGTTATGATAGTCCGTCGCTGTATGATAATGGGCCGTCAGAAGTCGTCGTTGTCGTAGTAGTTGTAAAGACAGCGTTCTGTAAAATAACTGTTCGATGACTGTGGATTTTATCGTAGAAATAAAGATAAATCAGTCGGGATCGAGTCGAAGTTATTTGTAATGAGCTCAGATAAACAATAATTGCATAATAATTGCATTGGCAATCTTCCTCATATCTGCGCCAACAAACCAGACTTACCTCGCGGATAGTCGGACCTGGGCAAACAAAATATTGTTTATATTTTGTTTGCGGCCTCCTGAGGGTACCAGAGAATTAAGGGGAGGTGAACCAGAATTGTCGCAACCGATACCGAAGGGTAGAATTGAAGTTCACCACAAACTGATATCTCATTGGCGAAGAGCAACCCTGAGTTACGTTACAGTAGCTACACCAGCAGAGGTATTATTTCATTTATGCTAATCATGTAAAAATCTGAAAATTTACTGTACGCAAAATAATTGCATAAAATGTACCTTTAAGAATAAACGTCGACTCGTCTGCACAATCGTCTGACTGCCACTCATGAGTTACTGTTTGAAAAATACTGAATAAAATTGCATCCGGGTACCGTCAGTTGACGCGACCGAGCAGCTATAAAGTGAACAAATTGATGGTATGATAACTGTGCTACAGAGCGTTAAGTACATGTATGCTTTCGGTAATCCGACACAGGTCTACATTTAGGCTAATGGTTAAATAAACAGCATGACTTCCACAAAGCGTCCTTGTTATCGGGAGTAATATCATAAGTGCAAAACACAGCCAGAAGGCAAATCCTATACCTAAGTTCATGCACTGCTGTTTGTTGTGCTTACGCATCATACTGCGTTCATTCATTTCAGAAATGTGTATAATTATCATGTTGCAATATGTAGGCGGGGTGGAGTGTTTATGAGAAGTCATTATAGAATTACATGTCACATGGCCTTAAGAAATCTGCCTCTGATATTTAGTTGGTGAATCTACTCTGTGTCTTTATGACCTATTTAAGTGACAACCCTTCACGCTGCCTGCAAGACTAATCATCTTTGATATGAATGCGTCGTTAAACAAACGTATTAACACACACGCACATGCATGTAACTTTAAGCATATACAGTCAGGGATGTTGTCTCGAGGCCGCGGTCTTGGTCTCGAAATCGTCTTGAGACTAGAAAACTGAGGTCTTCGTCTCGAATGCATCGGTCTTGGTCTTGGTCTTGGTCATGGTCTCGGTCTTGGTCTCAAATGCGCCGGTCTTGGTCTTAAAGGAGCGGTCTTGGGATTGACCTCCGTCTTAAATTAGCGTTCTTGGCCATTTGCCGTAACAGAGCAATTTTTTCAATATTTGTCGGTTATTTGCGATTGTTAGAGACACTTTTTAGGCCATACGCGATTGACCGAACTAATAGATCTTTATAAATTATACATGTTACCATGAGCAGAAAAAATGCATTTGCAACGGAGCCATCCATTTCAAAATTTGCTTTTACAAATTACAAGGTTTTTGGAACAGTCTATTAATTATGTGGTCGGCCACGTGTAGACACTATTAACCTACAATTCCGAGGTCCGTGGTACATGTACACCATTCAAAGGGAACGTTAATCTACTTGTTCAGATGTTTTAAAATATTAACCTATTGTATACTGTACGTAATTCATAGTATGATCTTTTCAGGCCGAAGACAAGGGCCGAATCTGCAGACGTTCAGAGTGGCCGTTAAAACTGTTTTCTGGACCATTATTAAGATTAGTATTCTTCAGCCATAAAATTAATGTTTTAAGCGTGTTATTCCGTTTTAGCGTCCTAATAAATTGAATTTTTCATAAAGAAGAGTGTCAGTCTTGGTCTAGGACCACTCGGTCTCGGTCTTTGTCTTGGACCTCGGTCTTGGTCTCGGTCTTGGTCTTGAGTTTTTAGTCTCGTGCCCAACACTGTACACAGTCAGCCTGCCGATCCGTTTTTTTTACCTTGTTATGTCAACTGCCTCAACGTCCTCCTTGAAGCATCATCTGTGGTCGATCCTTGTTTATCGAATGCGTTGCAGCGTAACAGCTGACAACGAGCTTTAAAATAATGAAAATAATGAAGATAATGAAAAAAATGAATATAATGAAAATAATGAAAATGATGAAAATAATGAAAATACACCCCTTGAGGATGCCAATTTTGGGCATCAGCACATTATCAGCATATAACATGAGTTGCCGATCATTTCCAGGCTCTTTTCTGTGAGCAATCTAAAGCCCACACAATTTGATCGTGGCTTTATTGTCAGATGACAGTCCAGTGGCGTCGGCGGCCCGGCACCATATTTCTGGTAGGGTACATGCCTCTACATTTTCCAAGGCTTAAAGGGCACGAAGGGCGCACATGTTTTGAAAATTAGATTTATTCACAGAGTATTCTCATTATTTTAAAGCTTGCTAATCAGCTGCTATCAGACGGTTCAGAGATTTCAGTTATCATTCTAGATGATCTTTTACTCACTCACGTTGACGTAAGCAAACAAGTTATGACGTGTTTTAAACTGCTGTAGATTTTCACAAGGCTATTATTTCCAGCCAATTGAAAACGTTGAACGTGTGTTACTTCGGGTTGCTGTTGGTCTTTCCCTCGACATGTTATTCAATGGAACATTCAGCGCTATTCCTCTAAGGTACTCCAGTCTATTTGCAATCCATCCTTGTTTCTGCCACGGGTCTTGATCGGGAGCGTCTCTGAGGAGTCGTCTTGAAGGGGAGCTATATTAAATTCATAGACAGATATACAGAAAGATAGACAGCCAGACATACAGACACGATGGACGGATAGATGGATTGATGGGTGGGTGAGTGGTAGGTAGGTAGATAGATAGATAGATAGATAGATTGATAGATTGGTAGATAGATAGATAGATATTCGATGATGTTTCATTCTATGTTGCTGGCAGCGATTGTCCTGGTCCTGCTCATGACATCAGCTGCGATGAATTTTCTGCGCTGTACAGGCGACTGGTCACCGCGATCGAATTTTTCGTACTAGAGATCACGCCCTTTTTGAACCGCTTGGATTCCGTTTATAAATCTCCAAATGTTTGGGTTATTCCATCAGAATTTGGCTTGCAATCATTGATGGGCTGATTCACAGTTTTCACACAAATGTCGGTAAAGCAAAATAAAGATAGTATAATTAAGATCAGAGACGCCGACTTGTTGATAAGAGAACCAACAAAGGCAATTGCGAAGGATGACATCAAAGTAAATGTATTGTATCAGAGATAGGCGCCGAAACGGCCTGAGTCAAAAGACTGCATCAAACGTCCTGCTTCGATTAGGTAAGGGTAAATTAATGAGTTGGTTATAATGTGGGCGGGTCATTCACATGCAATGCGCGATAAAACCCATATATATTTTTTCAATTAATCGATACTTGAATGTTTACTTGCATATTATATATTTAGGTATGTATGTTTGTATGTATGTATGTCTGTTATGTATGAATGTATGTAGGCCTTATATTGGTCATTGTGAGTATTTTCAGAAAAACGTTTCTCTAGATTCATCATCTTAACATGATTTTAACTTTCGAATTGCTCACATTGACGACCATTCATATAAATATATCCATTTGCATTCATATCATGTAATATTCAGGTCTAAAATCACGGTGTCACTCTGAGAGGCGTCACTCGGAGCAATGGAACACTCACGATCTGGTAGAGCTAAGGGTAAACAATTTTAGGGACGAAGATCGCAGACACTGAGTTCATAATTCAATCCCAAGAGAAGCTGGCTAGCAAAGTTAGTGACATAATGGTTTTTGTATTGTGTATTCTGTTATATCATATATTATATTTATCGTATCGTATCTGGTTATTTATATAGCGCTTCTTAAAGTACTAGCTATTCAGAAGCGCTCTCAGCCAAGGACAACCATCTGGGAACGATCTGAAAGATAAGATTTGAACCAAGCAAGAGGGGGTCCACAAGGGCCGCTAGATAGTTCAAGACGCTGCAGCAAGATATCGTGATCAACCATATCGAAGGCTGAGGATCGCCGTTGATTTAGCTAGGTTCAAAATTCTAGGCCGGGTCCTAAGTATTATGTGCGTCCAACTTTTGGACTCTAAATCTCTAACAGAGACATTTTGATACAGTCATAAACTTGAGGATGCATGTACATGTATGTTATATGTGTGATATGACCATTGAACTATGATATTTAATTAAATCATGAAACTAACGATCATGTGAACTGATTGATTATCTAAGAACAGATAGTGGCGAGCGATTCAAAATCTAACTTGAAGTGTAGGAGTGGTGTAACAAACCTAGTAACGAGTGTACGATCCAACGTCAAGCACTGTAGAATTGCTACCAGATAATGTATGTAAGTATGTAAATATATAGATATATATATAACCTCCACCATAACCACCATATATATATATATATATAACCACTACCATAAGCACCATAATGACTCATATATATGTATAGGTATATATATACGTATGTAGCCTTAATTATGTATGTGTGTATATATGCATGTAGATGACCGTCCATATGTACAGCTACTGTTATTCGTGTATGCATATATTCATGCATGTACTGTGCTATAGTGGCAAAATTATAGTTGAGTACACGCTACAGCAGCCTACATTCTACAGATTATTTTGTGAGATGATTACACCTGCATGCCCTCGTCACTGTGTATGTAGGCCTACATGCATGTATGCATACGACAACATTCTTATCATACCAGCCTCATTTAATTGATATGGCGCTCTTTAAATAACTCATAAGGGAGCTCTTGCATGCATAATCTGATAACGACAGACAACGTAGGGGATTACAGTTACCAATATTTTGCCATTTTGATGTTTTCAATGTCTCTATCGTAATATAATAATTACTTAGTATCCAGTTCAGCGGTATGAAAGTGTTCCCTGGCGGTTAAAACCCATATCTTACTTCTATGCTTATATTTTTGTATTTCAATGGCAGCAGCTTTTTTACGGTTCCTTTTCAAACTCGACATGTTTGAATGTATGAACTTAATATTATTTCTGAATTATATTTCGCACAACACTGCACCCATTGTGGTTTGCGCTGACAATTAGGTTAGTCTAGCTCATTCAAACGACGCCCAAACTTCGGCCCACTGCCGTTAGCCCTACACGTTTCATCTGCAGTTCAGATTTAGAGAATAGAATTGATCAGGTTCATGGGACATGTATGACACTAACTCAGATTAAGCATTGGACTGCATGCACACCAACGCATTTGCGCATTAGCCAGGCTCATAGCTAGACGGTGATCATTGCGATGGTGGATGGCGCAAACTGATAGACAGATGATCGCTGTAGAAGACTTACGTAAGAAGTTCATTAAATTACAATGGAATTACTTGGTTATTGCAAACTTCATCGTTCTACTTTGTTGGTGTTCGTTTTAAACTCTTCGCCGCTATACCATGATTCCTTCATTTTGTCAATTAAAGATTCCTTGGTTGACATTCTAGGCTACTTTGTTCTATTTCGATAACTACCGTCATCAGTTATTATCTGATCTCCAATTCTATTCTCTTGTTAATTAAAATTCCACGAAATCTAAATCGGTTTGACGTACAAAACTGTGTTCAGTAGGCCCTACAGAGCCGACAATCTTAAAAGGTCTGATGTATCTAAACATAAGTTTGAGCTCATAAAGCCTAGACTGTTTTTTCAGATAATTTTGTCGCACAGAGCTGTCTTCGAAAATCATTTGAAAAACTCAGTATAAAGATACAATCAAGTCTGGTTAAATGTTAAATAGGAATGTTGTAATATGAGTTTTATTTAGCGAAATAGTTAATACAATATTTAAGGTGAAGCATTAAAGCGAAATCTCTTCCTTAGACAATTTTAGGCCATTTCTTACCAATAATTCAAACATACGTCTAATTCAATTGATTATTCTATGGGTGCTTAGGCTCCTATAAAGCTTAAATTTTAATCTGTTAAACGTGCAATCAAATGAATCAATAAAAGAAGACTTACAGTTGAATTGATTAAACTACCCCATCATGATTTCATTTAGCAATAACTTTAGTATAGTGTCTTCTAAGCGACTGTGTCTTTCTATTTAGCGACCCTTTCGTAAAACAGTAGATACGGCGCTTGCGACAAAGCCTCGGTCTGATCCACAGCCTTGACATATTCATCATCTGCTAAGTACCACTGACCTTCTACTTCCTTTGGTTTCCACTTCTTTCTGCTCGCGTGTGTTCCCCTTCCTGCGTTTATTCTGCTGATATCATCTTCGTCGAGTACCCGATCTCGATTCAGAAAGGTCTGCTGCATAAACTGTTTACTCTGTCGCGTATCGCAATCTCTGACCTTGATATAAGAGACGTAGTGACCAGAGGTCAAGGATCCCTTGTGAACGACAACGCCATAGAGAGAATAACAGACGTTGGCTTCGTCGGGTTCGCTGATCCGCAGAGAGCTAGAACTGCAGAAAGGTCCAATGTCCAGATATTCGTCGTATGCGACGGGTTGGTTGCACTTCTTGAATCCATGCGTCGTCTGCTCGAATCTCTTCAGGTGAAGAACCAACACAGACGGTGGATTATAGATCAGAGTTCGCTTCAATGCTGACGTCATCGATGGTCGACCTTCTGCTTGGCAATGGGAACAAAGATACTCTTTGTAGATTTGCTCAATTCTGCTGTAACACCCCAGGCACTGATTCAGAGAAGTTACTCCCGTGGACTCTGACATCGGCGATCTCTTCTGAAAGAGTCGTTGGTAAGTTTTCAATCGAGTCCGATCTCCAAGTGGTCTCATCGTGACCTTAACTGCGTGGCTCACCATATCCACTCTGCCATCAGCATGTTCAAACAACTGAGGCTCATGCAAACGATTATTGAACAAATCTTCCTCCTCTTCTTCCTTTACACCCTCTGGTAATAGTATCGGAACTGATATATCAAGGAATGGTTCGCATACATGATAGGGTGCTTTGCAACTGGAACAAACGTATACCGTGATCACATGACCACCGAAAACTTTGTCAACAGCAGTCAACACGCTTCTAAACCCAGCTGAGTTGACAGACCCGTGACGTCTTCTTTCCTCGTCTCGAAGGCAGTTTAGAAAGTTCACAAACAAATCATGACTATCGTGCTGTCCTCTGTCGGCAAATCGTGACGATTTCCTGCAAAACACCTCGAACATATGCCGGAGGGCTAGATCACAGTTGGGTTCATGAAATCTGGAAAGAAATTCTATGTATGCCTTGGTCAGTAGTAGTTCAGTGTCTAATGTAGCTTGCACAGAAAGACTGGGCTGTAGTTCTTCAGTTAGTAGAGCAGTATGGATCAGGTTCTGTATTGTGGCGCCAAAGTAACACGTGTTTCCCATGTTTCTAATTCCTTTTGGCGCTCATGAGCTTCTCAGTCTGTTCGCTGTAATAAATAAAACAATTTTGCACCCAATAGCTAGAGTAGTAGAGTTGGCCTACAATTTAAGTGAATGTGAAAATGTGAATAGTTTCTCATTTACAATGTTCTCAGATAGCATATGACTCTTGAATTGATAAGCAAATTAAATAGAAATGCATCACCTAGTGTTTGGACAAAATGTCCAGAGTCTCATTCATATGAGCACAAAAGACCGCTGGTCTCATCGAATGTCACTGTCTGATTTTCTAGGCATGCAACTTGAATCTACCGTGCTAAGGTTTCGCAATTCACAAAGAAACAAATCGTAACTTGATTCAATATACTAAAGACATGTTTTCAAAATGTATGGTCGTGCTAGATTATCTTCTGACTATGGAAATGCTTCACTGTCGAGAGAAAACTCTGGCAAACTCGATAACTATTGATTGAAAATTAACGAAAAACGTATGCAGTCCATAAAACTGCAGCCAACAAGCAAGAACTTACCAGTAATCTGTAGGCCTACAGCTGCAGTGGAGTCATCGCAATAAAAATTGTTCTCAGCTTTGAAACGTTGCTGCTGGAGCTTTGTCACGTTTTGTTTGGCTTCTGTTGGTGATACTTGATCTAGTTCCTTTCTGAAACTTTTCTTTTGCATCACCGGCTGCTTTAGCTCTTCGCGAAGCTGAAGAATTTCATTCCTCATTTCGTTAAGCTGTTCATCCTGATCTTTCAGTATTTGTTCCTTTTCCATTAACTCTGTCTGCAGACTTTCGTTACTTCTGCGTAATTCTTGACGTTTCTGCTGTTTAGAGTGTACGCTCTGCTTGAGTGCTGCTATTTGATGACTTGATTCATCTATGGTAGTCAATAATTGTTTCTCTTTAGCTTTTAATTCTTATGTTTTCGCGATGATTGAGGTTTTCAGTTTCTGTACGGCGTCATTCTGCGATTCCACTTCTTTTGTCATCTTGTCTGTCGGCAGTTTATCTATTGTATCTATCCACTTTATTACATGCACCAACTCCAACGGTGTAAGACTAATTTCCGTATTGTAAGTAACGGAACCTTCTAAACGCTGCTTCATGTTTGTCTCTTCCTTATTCTTAATCAATGCTATTCTCAAGTCCTCTTCAACTGTTAGATTGGTTTCTTGCTGCTGTGTCAGCGCATCTTGAAGAACACGTAGTTCATTTTCCAATTCTTGAATTCTAGAATTAAGAAGTTCTTCGCTATTCTTTAGTTGCTCTACCTGTCGCGTTAACCTGTTTCGTTCGAACTTCACGCCTACTTTTCGTTGTTTTATCTCTTCGTTTGCCAAACTCTGCCTGAGCTCTGCCAATTGCTTGTTCGAATCTCCACTTGTCTTTGACAATTGTTTCACTTTATCTCTCAACTCTTTTGTTGTCTTTGTGATCGACACTTTGATTTTATTTATAATGTCATTCTTTGACGATACTTCGTCCAGAATCTGATCCTCCGTTGGCTGTCCATCTCCTCTTTCTATCCATGTTATTAGGTCTTTCAACTCCCGCAGTACGTCTGTATCATATTCTTGCTTCCTATCAGCTGAGTATTGCCCTAAACGCTGCTTTAGATCTGTCAATTCAGCATTTACATGACCTTCCCTCCTCAAAGCCGCATTTAGTTCCTCTTCGGCAGTCCTATTCGACACAGTCTGTTGCGCAAGATTTCCTGTTAGATCATCAATTTGACGTTCCAATTCCTGAATTCTATCAGCAGCTTGTTTTTCTCTGATCAACCATTCACGTTCTTTCCTTGCAACGCTGCTGCTCTCCAACTGATGCTTCACCTCATGACTTGAAGCTCTTGACTTGAGTTCTTCCATTTGGCGGCTCAATGCCTCATTCCTATCCAAAAGAATTCTTTTCTCTTCTGGCCATTCCCCTCTTATCTTACCTATCAATACTTTTAATTTCTCTATAATGCCTTTATCTGAGTCACAATCCATCGTCGTATGAAGCTCTGCTGACTGTTTATCGATTCTTTCGAGCCCAGAAATTAACTGTTTTAACTCACCCTCAGTCGTTCATTGTTTTGCACTTGTTCTGTTAGCTTCTTTTCAATGTTGTCATTTGATTTCTGCTGTTCTCGTAGCTTTTTCTCTATCATTTCCTTCTCTGATTTGAACTCGTTCAGAGAATCGAAACATAGGTCCTTCTCGTGCATCCATT
The DNA here is from genome assembly GCA_959347315.1 of Bimastos eiseni. NCBI lineage: Eukaryota > Metazoa > Annelida > Clitellata > Crassiclitellata > Lumbricidae > Bimastos > Bimastos eiseni. Next base: position 12,870,252 of record OY365810.1, on the reverse strand, counting down.
CATACTTTTTCTTCAAGTGTTCTGAAAACTGGCTTTTGCTCCTTTCGTGTGATTTTTTTTCCTCGTTATACAGAGCAGTAAGATTATCATTTTCCTTGCTGGCAACAAGCATATGACTTTTTAGTCGTTCAATATGTTCCACCAACTGCCTTTCCTTTATATCCCATATCGCTTTTTGGTTGGTGTAGTATACTCTACCTTCTTTTATCTTGTCTAACAACTTCTGCTGCTCAGTTACATAGTGCATCTGTTGACTGACAGAGATTTCGTTTCGTTTTACGAAATGTGGTGATACCGTTTGAGTTGAAAATTGAGTTAAAAAGTTAGACTTACTTTTTTTCTTGTCTACTTGTAATTCACCAGCAGACCAATCTCTTTCCGGCTTCAACTCCAAGTGTTTCATTTCTTGTTCATGCAGATTTGACTCCATCCAGCTGCTTTCTTCTCCTTGCCTTTTTATGACATCGTCCTTGATACGTTTTACATTCCCCACCCACCCCATTTGTTCCGATGATAATTTCTGTCTCCGTTGCTCTCTCCCTTCCAACTCTCGTCGATTATTTTCTTCTATAATAAATGAACGAGCGCTTCTAGTAGGCCTATATGAAGAATTCTCATTCTTTGATTGTTGCAAAGGACTCTGTTGTTCGTACTCGTGTTTCCAACTTGTGTTTAACTTATGTAGTTTCTTAAAAATTTCATAAATGTTGCTGGCCAACCCTCTAGTTGTAATTTCTTCGTAGAAAAGCATTGTAAGCTTTCCCCATGTATCTAAATCTATTCCGTTTAATGGTGACACTGGCAGTATCTGCGTACTTCTACCTAATTTGACGCTTCCTCTGCTGTCTGATCTATCATGTCTAGTGTCCAATCGATTCATAGTCACAGCTGCTGTCCTTCCCTCAAGCGCTGGTTCATGGATTTTGTTCTGAGCTCTGTAGTAGGCGTTACAATATGTGACTCCCTGATAATAGCTGTTCATCATCTGCCTAAAATCTTTAGTGGCTAATTTGACATCAATCACTTGGTGATCTTTATGTGTTCTTCCTATGCACAATTGGCACATAACTTGTGTGCAATTGTTGCAGTAGAGATCTAACGGCTTACTCTTGTGCGTTTTGCAGCGCGGCTTCTGCTGCTTTTTATCAGAACTATGCTGACCATCATCATGGCGAACTCTGTTAGGCCTAACAAAGTTTTTAATCCTACCGCCGACTGTCATCGACGATTTTCCACGATTAGGATCATGCTCGCGATATAATGAGTCGGGGACAGTTGGGTTAGAAGTTGAACAACCTGCACGTTGAAAGCCAGCAATGTGTAGAACCGAGCTCAAAGCGTCCGCTGTCGCTATTATTCTGTCGAGGAATTCATTTGTCGGTAGAGCATTTGCCTGGATATAATAATCAGCTCTGCAGGTTCGACAGTAGGGAGTCGCGCCGCTTTGCAAATTCCCCGTATGTCTAGCATTTTCATTCAGGCAGCTGTGACAGAATGAATGAAAACAGGGAAGAATCTTTGGAATTGCTAAAGTCTTTCTGCATAGGTTGCAAACTGCTATACTTTTAAATTGTTTTTCTAATTCAGCTTCTCAATGGGCTGCCATATCCTCAAAATAGCAACAGCAGCAGGTCACTTTCACTTTCGCTTCAAGCTCACAACCTACCGACAAACGATTCCTCGTTCAAATATTAAGCCTCTGCTTTCGCCATAGTACATTGTAGGCCTACCTTCTATGAACATCACTTACTGAATCATTGCAGATCCTCGACTACATAACTGTTCGATAAACATAAAACTGGTATTGCGAAGCATAAACACTTTCGTAACTGTCTAGTTCTTTTACGGAATGCCTAGCCGAAACGTCGCGCTACACGCAACCTATAAAGCACTTAACCTACTGGTGGGACCACAAGTGTAGCGATGGGTAGGCCTCAAATTATAGCGACTAATTATAGCGCTGTCCTTTTTTCTGCCCGACTTAACTAAGCGCGCAGTTACCAGACGACATTGGAAACAGAATTTGCATAATCGACTAAAAAATATTAAGCCTGGCATTTGCCTACTCCCAGCAGAGTCTTATAACATATTGTGGCAATAAACAGATCTAAATGTAGGCCCAGGACATATAAAACAGGCAAAAAGGTCACCTGGCTAAATTGGGGTGAATTGCGCGTTTAGAATAGGACAATGTTGTTTGTAAAAAACGTATTTATTTATTTGGACGATATAGTGACCATTAGGTAGCCATATATATATATATATATATATATATATATATATATATATATATATATATATATATATATATATATATATATAAGTAAACCGTAGAGGTTTACTTTTTGGCCCAACTACGGTTATTTGCTAACATTTCATTTTTACCTAAAGTAGGAAATATTAAATGAAATTTTGACTGGCTCAAAACCAATTCATATATGCGTATAACCATCAAAATTAACTAAGATATTTTAAGCGTAAAAATATTATATCACTTTTAATGAGTGCAACCACCGATTTTTGATAGTCAAAAAACATCTAACGTCTCAAAAGTTATAAAAAGCGAATTTATGAAGTTACATTTCAAGTAGTTGTAATAAAACACACTTTATAATTATTATTATTATTATTATTGAGAAAAGAAACTGGAAATTATCGCATATAGAAGTCACTTTGACGTCATCTAGCAAGCAGCCGGTTAAATTGGTGAATAAAAAGTTTTGCGATGACAACATTTGCAACAAAGTAAGCCTAAATATGGGCAAGATGTCCATGACAGATAAAATGCGTTTAGGCCTACTTACACTTCATGAATCATGAGCATGATCTTGGAGCCAAAGCTGAATTCAAAGCTCACTCTGAAATTACTGGAGCTGAGCACTTAAAATAATAAATTTTTATGCGGACGCGTTGATGATAGGGGGTGGGCTGTCGAACGTCGTAAGGGCAGCGTAAGGCAGAAATCTATCGGCATCCGAACAAATATCGAGCATGTTGACGAACTTATTTACTCACAGAGGGGCAACATCATAAATCATCTCAGTAGGCCTAATCGGCGAATTTCTGCAGAGTTGAACATCAGTTAGAAGAATTGCCAAAGAAGATCTGAATCTCATCGCTTTTCGTCGTGTCCCTGGGCAAATTATCACCGATGCAATGGCCCCCAACAAGGTCATCAAAACTTGCCCAATAGACTCAGAATATGTGTGTCTACTGGTGATAGACACATTATACCCAGGATGCGAAACAATATGATGATTTATAGCAATTACCTGAGATGTGACCTCATGAAATCGTGTTTGTAACTTTTGCTGCGTTGAATGTTTTCTAACCATCTAAAACATGGTCGCGCTCATTAAAAGCGATATAATTTTTGTTCTATTTGAAATATTTCAGTAAATTTTAGCAATTATATGTATATATGCATAATTAGCTTGGCGCCTGTCATTTAGTAATTCCTACTACTGGCCGAAATATCGAGGGGTTTACTTTTTAATGACCCACCCTATATATATATATATATATATATATCAGCGTCCATCAACGGCTTCATTATCTTGGTTTCGGCATATGTGAACGAGTCCCAGTCCTGCATGAGTCCTCTCCTTCGTCACCATTTTCTAATCGACGGTGTAGGACTAGCCTACTAGACCTACTTGTAAAAGATGAGTTGGCTGGGTAGAGCAGGTGGAGTGGATTCCAGGAACAAAATTAATTTCTGCCCTCCCGAGGGTTTGAACCGACCGTCTGTTCGACAGCCTCGCACGTTATAACCACATTACTTCGTTAGGTTCACAATTAAGATAGCCTAGGTCTACAATGCCTACTTGTAGGCCTAATACAAACTCGATATAGCTCCAATACCCAAGAAGGCTAGAACGACTTGCACATTTAGTGCATAAGACACGGATGGGTAAAAAGTCAATTCAACCAACGGTTCAAATAGGCTACGACAGGAAAAATTTCTGTGCATTAGATGACCTAGGTTAGCACGACGATAGGCTTAACAAAATTGAAATCCACGAGCTCGTCAAACGCTGACCACCTTCGGACTACTCTTTGTACTATGATCTGACGTCGTGCTCGTGAATAAGCTGGTGCTAATTGTGCCTGGCTTTCGAGTGGCGCCTTAGCTTTTTGGAGATTAGGCTATTCTTAGTCGTCCGTATTTCATCCAAGCGACACTGAACAATAAGCCTAAAACTGGACACATCGGTGGCGATAGGCCTATTATGACCTAGCTCAGATCCTGATAGGCCTAGTAATCTTCAAACTTGTAAAGATTTGATTGTAGTAAGAAAATGCATATCCGCTCAACGCGTTAAACCTCGTGGGAAATTGGACGTAAAATGGCGCAGATATCTGTAACGCAGAGGTCTAATTAAGCCTATTCACTCCATCAAACTTCAAGTCAATCGCATCAGAAGCAATTTAATCTATAAGGGGATCAATGCAAAGTATGGGTCCCATAACTAAGAAAACGGTCGTGAATTCTGACGGCTTTAGGCCTACTGCACCAGGGTCAGATTTGTCAAAAAAGAACCAGGGTGGTTGGAAATCCATATTAATACTAAAAATTTACCAAGCCGCAGTGAATTAATTTTTTATTCGCGATTTGTTCCTCGCATTGCAAACAACTCGCAGAGGATACAATTCATCTGAGTGTTTCCAAAATTATCAGGTTGATTCACACACGCGCGCGCTTGTACACGCTCGCGCACATACACACACACACCCCTACACAGAGAGAGAGAGAGAGAGAGAGAGAGAGAGAGAGAGAGAGAGAGAGAGAGAGAGAGAGAGAGAGAGAGAGAGAGAGAGACAGAGAGAGAGAGAAAGAGAGAGAGAGAGAGAGAGACTCTTGAACGCATTATTACTAATCAGTTGATTGTATATTTGTTTCATGATTTGCTACCCTTCCATCAATCTGGGTTTCGAAAGAACCAATCTACGGAGACCGTCTTAGTCCGCAAGTTTTGACTGGTGCCTAATGGCTGAAACTTTTCCTCATCTCGCCTTTCGTGACTTTATCTAAGACTTAGGAATTATTCTACTATTCTAGACCAAGAACTTAGCTTTTCATTCCATATCAATCGGTTTAAACGTAGTTGTTACCACGAACTTCGAAAGCATACTGTTTCTCGTTCTCTGTCCCATGACGCTGCTGCTATCCTAGTCCATGCCTTCTTTGTCACCAGCCTACTTGACCATTGCTGCTCTGTCCTGGTTGGCCTGCCCCAAGTGCTAACGGACCGGGTTCTTCGCTCTGCTGCCCGCCTCATTGGGCGATTTTACTACACGTTTGCTTGATTCTTTGCACTGTCATGAACCTCTGCAAAAAATAGCATTTTCTGTTGCTGGCTTATGAAACAGATTTTGATCTCAGGCCTTGCACCCTAAATGACTTAGCATTCATTGAAACGGACGAGCGGTGGATGCCACCTGCTGCAGTCCTACACTACACTGTGGCAATGAACTTGAGGGAGTGAAGCCGATCACTTCGGGGGTCGGCCAAAGGATGGAAGCATGGGGTTAAAAAAGGAGCATGGGGTCCAACCTCCCTGATCCTCCCCAACAAATCGGACACTGTACTGCACAGCCCTTGAAGGATCAACGTATTTCTCACAATTATAAAAATTCTCAGATTACGTTCGCATTCGAGAGAGGCAACAATTTTTACACGGCTCATGTAAGGTGCGAGCAATTGTACATTTACATCAACGAGCGCTAGCCAATATGATGTGCAATGTCACTAAGATTTAAAATGATGTCAATATCAGTTAGCAACACAATGCACAATAAACTAGAAATCCCAAGCTGAAAATGGTATCGAGTTCAGCAGAGTCTCTGGATCATTATTGCATCTACATGTATAGTAGTCACGAGTCATGATGACCGTAAAAGCTCATTCTGGCATGCTCATCTAATCTAATTTCTGGGAAAGGCAGGGGCGGCGATCCTGAGGGTCTAGGGGACAAGTCCCCCTACCTTTTACAGAGAGGAGACACGTTATATGTGTGTCCTCCACCACAATTCCTACCCCCTCATTGGGAGTCCCTCCACCTGTCAAACGAGATTGCGGCCTCTGGGGAAAGGAGCTCCCCAGTTGCAAAGTTCTACACCAAAAGAGCTCTCACCTGAGCCAATTCATGTAAAGTAGGTTGCTATGTATACACATCATTTTAAAAACGAGATGCGCATTGTACTGGAAGAGATGATTTTTGTCTATCGTCTCTTCCAAAGGTAAATGGTGGTGAGCGGTGATAACTCGTGGTGGGTAGCTGGTGTTTCTCTTCGGTAGGTGTATGTTCGTTTAGCCACGGAATCAGCGAAGACTTTTTGATGTTACGATATATTAAGAATGCAAACTTATATTCACAGCAAACTGGTTTATGTAATATTCAATGTCCCGATCCGCCCTCAGTCAAACAATTCCGGCCTCAGCTCATGCGTTTAGAGATGCTCAGCAAATCTCGTCTGTAGCACTCCGCACTCTCCTTGCCTATTGACTCCTTCTTGGGCGAATCCTCACTTTCGCCCGCGTCCCATATTTATATCCTCCTCTCTTCCCTTGTCGGATGTCTGCTTAATCTCTTCACCTGTCGCCTCTGCCTCGCTTGTTTCCATCGTCCGTCTGGACCGTCCTCCTTCCATGTTATCTGTCCCGTCTCTCGTCACTCCCTCGCTTCCGTCGTCGTGCCCTTGCCCATAATCTTCCATAATGTGTCTTTCTACGTCTCCTTCCTGTCTCTCTATTTAACCCTCTATCTCTTGCTGTCAGATGCGTGAATCTGGTAATGCCCTGGGAGTTGTATTAATTACGCCAATTACAGAAGCGATTAGCAGCGGCTACTGGTCTGTCACGTACATGTAAAGTTCATTAAGTGCATAGCCGATCTGATATCCTGTAGTCCAGCTACATTCAAATGTTCACATGAAAACTAATAGCTACAATTTCATTTAAACTAAATAATACATAATAATACATAATAATCATAAAGCCTCCGTCGATTGCACAACTTGTAGTGTCCTTTATTACACTACATGCATAAAGAATAAGCTTGCCTCAAAAGATAAAAGAAATACTCAATGTTGTTCCAACTTTTTGTGTGCAAATTCAGAATGTCAATGCTGCTGAATTTCACGAAACTTTATGAAAGTCTAACTTCAAAGACAAGTCATACTACAATGCAACACTTTAATAATTATATATAAATAAATTATGCAATATTCACTTTTAGATTTAATTTGGCACTAGTGCCTTCTACTTCAGTCAATTTGATATTGATCATAGAAAAGCACATGGTCACCAACTCCAGAGAAAATTTTCTTTTCTCATATTTAATGACATGTATACACCTACACAATATATCTCAAAAGTACATCCTTATCCCCACATAAGTCATAACTTATACATTCTTTATGCTTCAAATGCCTAGAAATAACGACAGGCTCTACGCTTTTCCAAGAGGCTAAGTTTCTTAATTCTATTATATTAATCGAAAACCACAATCCAAGAAAAACAACACAGAAATACACAATTCAGAAAGCACATACTCAAATCCTCATACGCTGCAGTGAGAGAACGTGGTAATAGCAAATTGTACATGACAACATAAGCACTCCACCAATCGGCCAAGCCCTATGAAATTCAACAGTTTCTTTCTTACACAGTGTTAAATAAAAATGGGCTTCAAGATATGCATAAGAGTAAATTAGTCAAAAAAATATATCTACTTTTTCCATGTATAACCTCACCTAGCCTCAACATGCACCACCGTTTGTGCATGCAGTTTAATTTATTCTCATCCAGTAAACACTAAATTTCCTAAAGATATCTTGCCATTGAAGAATTTATCATCCAGTTTCTGATACAAGAAGCTCCAGAAGAAGTGGTACTAAAGGAAGTCCTGAAAAAAACAACAATGATATGCAACAATCTTTTTGTATGTAGGCTTACAGCTTCTACTGGCGATGTAATTTGCAAAACTATTTAAATGGCACTTGCTAAAGCCTTTTAAGCAAAGGGACCATGCAATTAATTTCAACATTTCACATTAACTCATAAAGTATATATATTTCAATTCGATATACCTAACTGCTCACCATGTAAACATAGCATAAGTGGATAATTTCGATGGTCACATGTAATGGCATCAACAGGTAAACCCTGAGGAATGTATGTTTCTGCTAAACTTTGGAGTACATGATACAGATATTACCTCTCTATTCTATATATCATTCTGAGGTGCATGGGCTTAGAAGGTCCTGTATTAAGTGAATAGGTAAGTATTTAGCTCAGTCGACCATTAATGAACAGTTAACGTTAAGTGAAGCGGAGGGAATCAACTACCTGAAACATCGAGCTGTGGATCATTAAGTTTCTTCTGAAGGAATTGGTTTATGAGAAGACGCATTTCCTTAAACAAGACTCCTGTCTTAGCCGGAGCCTACAACAAAATCATCATATCAATCCATCATTTTTATTATTATTATTCTCGAATTTCATAGCAATTAGAATTATTAAGCTGCAATATTTAGTATGATCAGGGCTGTTAACAATACTTGAAAAAAGTATTGCAATAGCAATATCGATACTCCCTAATTAAAAGTGTCGCGATACCAATACCAATACTTCTTCTGAAAAGTATTGCAATACCAATACCAATACTTTTACCTATATATACTTTTCAATATGCTTGCTGAATTTGATCTTAGCACAAATTACAATTCATTCACCGATAAATACTGAAAATTTCCCAATCGCTTGGGCCAATCACAAGGAATCTAGATAACAGGAATGGTTACTCGTCAAATATCCGTGTAGGCCTACACGATTTTCCCTTAAACACAGATGTCGCCCCAACCTAAAGTTTTCTTCTATTTGAAAATAGGCCTATGGTGTTTTGAACCTCCAACAGACACTTTATTGTATTTTGCTGATATACCCGGTAGTCATTTGTAAATTTGGTTTCACGACTAATTAAAAAGATTGATGAATCAATTTGTTATTTCAAAATGATCTAAAGTTTCTGACCCCTGAGTATCGCCCCAAAACTGTTTACACGAAGGAACATGGAGACTTTCCAGTCCTGTGCATAATGGTGATTGGCCCAATCACAATGACTTTGAAGTAGCCTACAGGCACGCTGTTCGATCACATTGCTCAGAGATCGCACTGGCAATCTTCGTTTCCTCAGTCCTATTCATTTTCAAGATCAACTAAATTCGCTAGCACTCTAAAGTTAATTAGGCAAGCCACTTATATAAATAGGACTAGGCCTACTACTGTCAGTTCTTTATTTAGGCCTATAAAATATTGCATCTATTTGCACCAAGGTTTATTTGGCCAAAAGAGGCTATAGATGTAAGCCCTATATATATTATTATGTAGGCCAAAACTTATCAAAGCGCAAGGATTGACTTCGCATAATTCTTGAGAAACCATATAAATTTCAGTGAGAAAAAGTATTGGCATCGAGTATCGCTGACAGGCTAAAAATAGGTATCGCGATACACATGCGATACCAGCAAAATAAAACTATCGTGATACTTGCTGCGATACTGAAAAATTATCGCGATACCAAAGTATCGCGATACTTTATCGCGATATTAACAGCCCTGAGTATGATGCTGCTGTGGTAGTGCAGTCATCAGATGACATAAGACTCACCACGTACATTGTACACCAGACCTTCCATAAAAAGGGATCAGATCATGCCGCAAAACGTTAACATATAGTACTACACTATTGCTACTGCATGGCACATAAAACAATGTGAAATGCTGACTTTATACCTTTGGGACATAACACCACTTAACGTTCAACAAAATAGTGAGTACACCTACAGTTTGTACATGAGTCCACAACATATTTAACATGACTTATATGACAAACTCGTTCATTCATATAATACTGAAAAGTTGTGAAAAGTGTGACCTTGAATTTGATCCAGTCATCCACGATCACCAGTTGTTGTTTGTGTTGTACATCGACATCTCCTCCAAACAGAAGGATCGCATAGTTGCCAACCAGAGTGGAATCACGTAAAAACGCCTGCGAATACTTAACCTGAATTAAAGATACAAGGACACTATTAGCAGAGCATGAAAACCCCTTCAAGACTCAACAGTCTCAATAATTCACACAACACTGCTTGTTTGAAGAATCATCTTCATTGATATGGGATGGGCCAGGGTCAAGCTATCCAAAAGAGACTGATAAGCATGGATCATTATGATACAAGAAATCACATTTGGACTGTCGTGCAGCTTTAAGGATATGAAAATTCAGTTGCTGCACGTAAGAGAGAATCGAAATGAGTTTAGGTTCATATTCTTTTATATCTACTCATCTCCACAAGATCATTGACAAGTACAACTCTTTCGTATTATTGTTCTTCAATCTCAAGACTGGAGATTGAATCTATTCTATCTCAAACGGATACTGTATAAATGTTCTATTACAATAACAGGCCTCAGGGATCCTCATTGGTTATGTCCAATGCATTATGCCTAGGAAATGTGAGTCTTCCTACTATGCATTATGCCTAGGAAATGTGGGTCTGCCTACTATGCATTATGCCTAGGAAATGTGGGTCTGCCTACTATGCATTATGCCTAGGAAATGTGAGTCTTCCTACTATGCATTATGCCTAGGAAATGTGGGTCTGCCTACTATGCATTATGCCTAGGAAATGTGGGTCTTCCTACTATGCATTATGCCTAGGAAATGTGAGTCTTCCTACTATGCATTATGCCTAGGAAATGTGGGTCTGCCTACTATGCATTATGCCTAGGAAATGTGGGTCTGCCTACTATGCATTATGCCTAGGAAATGTGAGTCTTCCTACTATGCATTATGCCTAGGAAATGTGAGTCTTCCTACTATGCATTATGCCTAGGAAATGTGGGTCTGCCTACTATGCATTATGCCTAGGAAATGTGAGTCTTCCTACTATGCATTATGCCTAGGAAATGTGAGTCTTCCTACTATGCATTATGCCTAGGAAATGTGGGTCTGCCTACTATGCATTATGCCTAGGAAATGTGGGTCTGCCCACTACGCATTATGCCTAGGAAATGTGGGTCTGCCTACTATGCATTATGCCTAGGAAATGTGGGTCTGCCTACAAGCAATCATCAATGCCCTGCATATCTTGCTACAATGGCCACAGACATTTCCACATTAAACTAGATGAACTCGATTCTACCTTCACACCACAATACTTCAAACCCTAAAATCATACACAAAATAATATGCCATCTCTACTTCAAACTTGTTTGCCATTCTGTATCAGGGCGTACCGAGCTATAATTGTGCCCTGTGCTAAGCTAATTGCACCCTGTGCGTAGCATCAATTTGGCAACCCCACATTTTGAAAAAAGTGCATTTTATGCAATAATAAGTTATTCCATCTTGAAATTTGCGCCATTTCCACATTTGAGCCCTGGGCCTAGGCCCCGTCAGTACGGCCCTGTTCTGTACTATTAAAAACCTTGTCATTTTTGCAAGGATAATTCACCACAGTCTGATTGATTCAACCAGTCGCACAGCATTGAAGCATCATCGTTTTAAACAATTATATGCCTAACTGTAAGATGTGATTTGAAGTATTTTTTGCTGAATGGTTTAACAAAGTTTTTAATCCGACCGCCGATTCTTATCGAGGACTTAGTATAATATTGCAAAAGGTATGAAAAGGAACAAACCTTTTCCTGAAAGACAAGCCAACCATTAGTTGCAAGATATCTATTAATGGATCTTGGATGAACTGGGAATGCACCCTGTGCTGTTTTCCCCAAGCAGATCGTTTTTGTAGGTCTGGCTGCATGATCCACAGGCTGAACATAGGAGAGCTTAGCCACGTTCGGATAGAGACCAGCAGCTATGACAGCTCGGAGAGTGGCCAAGGTACCACGTGACAGGGGATAGGTAGTGGTGCTGCTGGACTGGTTTTGAAATGCAGAAGAGATTACAGATGATTTCTTTGATTCAAGCAGTCTCGAAATATCACAGTCAAGGCCGGATGATCGTACCATCTTTATAAGGTCTTGGGAGATATTCTGAAATATTGTAAGAAACATATGAATCAGCTTTTCCATATCACTAACACAACCACTGGTATTAAACACACACTGAAAATAACAATTACAAAGACAACTGATTTCATACCAATAATCAATTTGAACAGAAAAACCAGAATGCAGCAACTTCTAAGTGGAGTCATACAAATGCCGATTTATGTTAAAAGGCTTTCTATTTCTAAGTCAATAGGTTAATTAATCAATACTATAATTAATCCATAGAATAATTCTCAAAGTTTGTCCTTCTATTCGTATGTTTCTCTGCCCTGCTAAAAAGTCGTAAACGGAACACTTTAGCGAAATGAACATTTTAAAAAACTTGCTCATGTGAATTGGTCAATGCAACTATTTTCAGCTCAATTCCATTATATGGGCATTTTAACTTTTAATGTGGTCATAGGCAAACATGTACACAAATCAAGTGTGAATAACATATTGGGAAGAGCTGCAAGGAAGCACAGTCGCAAGGGGGCAAAACGAAAATTGTACGCAACATTCTCTGGGGCAAAGCAGCAGAGTAAGAAGTTGCTGTAAATTTTTATAGAAAACTTTCCAGCAAATAATTTGAGTTGCATCGATCAAATTCTCTAAATGTGTTTGAGATTTAAAGAAGAAGGACCTCAATGTCAAGGAGACTGGTTCTACGCAAGAAATTCTGATCACAGAACTTGCGATCGGCTGCAAAGCCCCGTTTCTTTGCTGCTTTCCAACTAAACACATAAAGACAAATCAATAAATAACTCAAAATAGGAAATAAAACAAGCAATAAACAACTTATCACCCACTTGGGCACCACAACCCTTTCAATTATGGGGAATAACTTAGCTGCATCCATTCCTGAATAATTCATAATTTATTGCATCATATCTTTAGATTTGTATAGCGCCTACTCAGAGATGCTCCCATCACGGAACCCCAAGGAAAAAGTAATGCCTTTATGAAAGAGTGGGATTCTGATGGAGAGAAAGAAGTCAGTCATTAGTTTAGCCTTTTGTAATGGAGGAAGGTCATTCCACATAGATGGACCCACAACAGCAAAAGCCTGGAGCCGAACAAAAAGATCAAAACGATCACCGAAGCACAAGGAAAGAGAGGAAGTTGTAGGTAACGAATTTCGCAAATAGAGGGATATCTCGAGGCACTGCCTAGCTGGTTAATGGTTATGTAATTGAACAGTCGATCATGATGCACAAGCCAAAAATTTTTCCGGCAAATGACAGCTTGCCAAAGATATTGTATATTATGGTAACCTACACACTCCAATACTAAATGCTAGCCTTATTTTATTGAAATTACATCAATTTATTTAAATTAACACATATGAAACAAATGGTACTTGGTTTGTAACCAAACTGCAAAAAAAGTAGTTCCAAATACTCGGATTCGGTACTCGCTAGAAGGTTTACCCGGCTGACCTCTACCCCTATTTAATGATAATTTTATTAATATTTAAGTCGAAAAATCCTTTAACTATATAGAACGGTGTAGTTCTAAGCAAGCAGAAACTAAGTGCTGTACCCTATGCACCTTACCAGTACAGTCACCCAGCTGCTATTTCAGTTATATCTGAACAAACCTCAGAAATGCATTGTAGAGTGTGAGGTGGTCAGAGTTGTCAAGGGCAAAGCGAGCTCTAGCAGCATCTGCCATGTCCTTCTTTTCAATTGGAGCCACAAACGGTGACTTATCTGTCATTGATGCTGCAATCACAGCCTATGGCCAACAAAACAGATGATAGAATAGTCGTTCATCATCATAACACCACAAAATGCCGAAAAGTTGCTATTACAGGAACCTGTCAGGGATCAAAAGTATTTACATTAAATACATTAATTTTCAGCAAACAATAAATTTGTGCTAAATATGGTCATGGCAAATGATTATGTGGAACAATGCAAAAAACGGAAGGCAAATAATAAATGCATTTCAAATCAAAGAAATTCTGAACCTTTTCGAAAGCTAATTAATTTTATTAGTAGTCAATTCCATTATTATTTCAATTTATTCTATGAATTGTCCCATATAAAAAGAATGCTACATGCTCAGTTATTGCTCTCAATTCTCACTGTTAAACCATTTAAAAGTCAAGTAAATGCCATAAGAATTGTGTTCTGCTGAGGTGCCTCAATTCTTCATTATTTAGCACCCGGGGAAACACTTTAATCTATTCAAAAAGTTATCTTTGAAATTCTGTAAAGCCAACTTAAATTTACTGAACAACTCACAATAATAATGGCTTTGCAGTTGTTGCCAAGAGTCCACTCAGACTCCTTTTATACTCGCCTTAAAACTGTTCTTTTTAGCCGCGCAGGGGTCGGTAGCGCTCCTGAGTAGTAGCCTTGAAGGGTGCTATATAAATCTTTGTAATGAATTAATTAATGATTAACTGGAAACAACTATAAAAGCTCAAAAGCTGAATAAAAAGTCTTTAATAAACATTGAAAATAGCAATGAAATTAGCTTATATAAAATACAATAAAAGAGTCACATACCGCTGGTTCGAGACATCCGAGCAGAGCTCCATAGACCAGCATCTTTCCCAGATGAACGTCAATGGGAAGAAGAGCGAGGAAATGACCCAAAGGAGTCAGGGTCGCCTCGTTGCTGTTGCATGCACCAACTTCACGCAGAATTGCCATGGCCTGACCAACAGCCTGCACATTCGGCGCACTGATGGCTTCAGAGAGAAACTGCTCCGGTTGACCAAGACGACATTTCTAAACAAATGAAACATACGAAAGCAAGTCAATAAGAGAGTCAGCAAGGAAAGTAGGAAAGTCAGGCATACATAGAAAAAGACTTATTTCAGATTGATACTACACACGACTTGACTTGGGGCATCATATTGCAATATAACACAAATTCTGTCTTGAAACCCGTCTCTTAGAAAATGTATAGCAATTTGTTTTTAATTCAGGATCTGAACAGGTCATATTTGATCATAAGATTGAGAAATAACAATCATTTAATTATAATAATTACCATTGTCCTTCTAAGTGTGTGCATTTATTATAATAATAATAATAATTCTTTTAATGGTGTTCAGCAGTGAAAAATGACTACAGGAGCTAATGGATAATTTGGACAGAGTAACCAAGAGGTACGGAATGAAAGTAAATGTTAAGAAAACCAAATTCATATGTATATCTAGAAAGAAAGAGAAAAAGATGAAGATAATGATTGATAGACTTGTGCTTGTCAGTCAATTTAAATACTTGGGCAGCAACATCCTATGAAAAAGACATCAGAAGCAGGACAGCAACCTACTCTCTTTCTATCCGCCTGTGGCGTCATAGTCCAGCACTCTGCAGCATATGTTGTCACTGGCCATATCAAGGTCTCAATTTGTCCTTTCCTCAGTTCCATGCTCAGACCTACTGTTAACATTCTTTTCTTTTCCATAAAGGTACATTTACCCATTGATATCCTGCTTCTGGTGTCTTTCAATCGTACAAGTCACAAACCTGCTCATCAGCAGAAGACTGAAGAACAAGTAATGATTCAATTATTTCTTTGGCCAATAAGTCCCACAGAAGCGATGATCAAGCCAATCCTCTGAAAAAGTTGAAGACTTCCCCTTTGGTTTATATAATAGATCCGAGACTTCGGTTCATCAACCAACCATGATTTGAAGGCAGAGTTGTTCCAGTGGAACACGCAATATCTCTGGGATTGAGTATTGATGAAACGCGGCAAAGTGTTGCTGGGTGTAGAGTCGAAAGCAGATGCCTTCCTGCACTCGACCGGCTCTTCCACAGCGCTGCTGAGCACTCGCTTTGCTCACAAACACCTCCTGCAGCTGACTCATACGTGCTGTTTCAAGATATCTGACAATTCAACAGATACGTGCATTTTGACCATACTGACTATATGACAATTCAAATCCAATCAATCAATCCGTCAATCAATCAATCAATCAATAATTCAATCAATCATAACTTATATAGCACTCTTCACGATCCCAAAAATGCAAACGACCCAGGTCAAGCAGACAAACAGTCTTTAAAGTTTTAAGCAGCAAATGGAACTGAGGTGGCTAGGAGTCACAGGGGCTCATTCCATGTTGTCGGATCAAACACAGAAAAGGTTCCACGCTGCATTGTAGAGGTGCAGGCAGCTGGGACAATCGGGTTGCATAAACAGAGGAGCACAGCGCACAACAGCCACTGTACTAACACACAGGGCGACAGAGTTCATGTAGATAAGAGGAAGCAAAAACGAAGAGTAGATCCAAACCACAGAAGCAACCCTAAAGAGATGTGTTGCGGGAAGGGGAGCCAGTGCAGTGTCTCCACTATCTCTGCATCTGTGGCTTCACAAAGAAGCATCAGTTAATAAGGCTGAGCAATCAACATCAACAACATCCTCAGAGTCCTCACACAGATCCAGTACACAGGACGCCTGGCATAATCAAACAACATCTACACAAATGTTAACAATTTCAACCTGCTTTTAAAACTTCTAAACTCGTTACCTGTTTTCTTTCTCTTTTCCTGAATCAATAACAAAGACCACATCTGGAATTGTTATTCCCGTTTCTGCAATATTGGTCGCCATGACAATCTTTCGGATTCCTTTTGGCGGAATGCTGAAGGCCTCCGACTGGTTCTGAGATGAGAGGACGGAATGTAGGGCAAGGACCTGGTATCTGTCATTTGTAAAACAAAAACGGATGTCATTTATAAGCTTAACGATAATGTGAAGTAACTGCTCAATCATGAATAGATGCTATCAAAATTTGTCCACAAGTTTCTTGGTTCTATTTGTCAAGGAATATTGTATTGTAATGTATTTAAGCATTTGTAGAGTGCCTCTATTTGTCCATGAATATTGTTTTGTATTGTATTTAAGCATTTTAAAAGTGACTCCAGTTGGTTGAACCATTCAGAAGCGCTACCAAAGTGCAAGGCTCCAAGAGAAGAAGCAGGTGTTGAGCAAAGCAAAAGAGGATGATAGACTGCAAGATAGAAGTTTAGAGCGAATATAATGGTGACAAACATTGCCTGTAATCATGACAATATTATCAGGAGCAAGGAAGAGAAAAACTGAGTAACAAATGCCAATGCAAATGGATGAAAGCACAAATGAAATGGCAAGAGATGAATACACTGACCTGTTGGAGTTTCCAAAGTTGGGATCGGCCAACAGCATATCGTTGAGCTCTTGGATGTGTGAGAGGCCTGGAAGAAAGATGAGCACGGCACCTTCTATGTCGCCGAATTCTGGTCCGTTATCTATGTAGGTCAGTAAGTCAACAATCAGATCTAGATTGATGCGGTCTACACGTAATCGGGTTACAGCATTTCTTGTTCGAAGACTGTACTTGTCGGGGTCAAGGCCACTCTGAAAACAGAAAACTAAATTGATGAAGAATTTTTGCTGTCCCATTCTCACATTCATGACTAAAATTGACAATTGAGATGACGGTGATCCCATAGCAGATTATAAGGAAGATTTAGGAGGATATTGTATGTATGATTATAAACACATTTTAACAATGTACTCGATTACTTATTGCATATGATAAACCAGAAATTGAATCATGTTTTATACGAGAAAGATCAATGCCTAATATACTCAGCAACTGCTCAATCCAGAATCTTTGCTTATATCGACCCCTCCAGTCTAGGTGGAACCATCTTTCACTGGAACTGCGACTGCAAGCTCCTCAGCCTTCCTCTGCCCATGTTTTGTTAATGCCTGAAGACCATCTTACTTATTACATACAGCACTGACTTGGATTTAGAACTTTGCATTATCTTAACTAGTGACTCTGCATAAGCTTTCTATCAAACACTTGACAACTCTTCTTCCTGGGCTTGGCTAGAAGCACCTCCAAGTAGATATTTAGAATTGTGCTGTATAAATGATTCTATTTGATAAACTACAGTCGCATTATGTCGTACTGATTCTGTTGAGGTGAATTTAGCAAAGATGAAAAATGACCATCTATCGTGATTTACCCTATCAATTTTAGAGATGTCATCCCTTGTCCAGTTAGCACTGACCACTTTGACATCACCTCTTCGGCCAGTCACTTCAATTCGACTTGTATCTTCCTGAATTAAAAACACACAAGGATTGCTGTCACAGCCAAAAGCATGCATGTTTCAAATTATACTTTTCCTAAAAACTGTACACTTATACCCGATTATACAATCAACAGTACAAAACACATTACTTCCTATAAAGCAGTGAGATTAAGACCAAATACACTAATTGTGTCAATACTGTACTCTGGCTTTCATAAATCACATGAAATTATCCAAAATTGCTCATTCATAAATCCATTACAGAAGGATCGTCCATGTTAAAGTACTTACAATTTCTTCAATGCAAAATCCTTCATTAAACTGTAATTAGAATCCATAACAACTGAATCCACATCCAGTCTTGCTCAATTTGATTCTCCTCCTTTAGAGAATGTAATTCTATAAAATCATAAAATTCTTCTCTCTCCTAATAGTACTGCTAATTGAGTGGTCATATGCTGGTAAGGTCATATGCTGGTAAGGTCCTATGCTGGCAAGGTCCTATGCTGGCAAGGTCATATGCTGGCAAGGTCATATGCTGGCAAGGTCATATGCTGGCAAGGTCATATGTTGGCAAAGTCATATGCTGGTAAGGTCATATGGTGACCATAGAAGTGACAATGGTGGCAGTTGTGATATTTAATTTCAATACCATTTTGATTGTAATCATAACAACTACAGTTTTTACATACCGTAACAACTTTGTCATAGCGAAGAGCATATGGAGAATCTTCGTCAACCTGATACCCCGTCCTCTCTATGACATCTTCCAAATGATAAACCTAAATTCAAACATCATATACAACAAGTAAAACAGTGATGGAATTGAAGTACTGATGAAAAATAAGTTTTAAGACCAGTATAAAAAGAGTGAGTGGGTGGGCCCTTTGTGTCAAGCTATTAAGGTATTGTCCAGTGGTCGAAGAGGTGACAATGAATAAACGTTTCTGCAATCGCAAAAGCAATAAATAATAACAATTATAATTGCAGAAATGGTAAATAATCAGTCAATCAATACAAACTTGATACAGCGTCCCTTCAATATACCTAATGAGAGGTGCCTTCAACCCAGCCACGGCGGAAAGGAATGGTTTTTAGAGATAAGCAAAAGAATGAGGAATTGTACTTAGTAGCAGAGGGAACGCCATTCCAAATGGTCAGGATGGCAATGGAGAAATACATATAATGTAATGACAAAAAGTGATATAAGAATATATTTGGTAGTGGCATAGTTAATGACAAATTCTTATGCATGATGATGAGCTCTCAGTCCAAAAGGAGGTCTGTTGGCATTTATGCTGGGATGAGATGAGTCAGGCGGTTTCCCTATCCTTCCTCACAGACAATTTTTATGTGAGTACTTGCCCAATGCCGCTATCCCGTGGCTTGAAGTAGATTCCAAGCTTTGACCTTCTAACTACAAGGCACAGAACAAATCGCTACACCACTGTGTCTCATCATGCATTAGATATAAATGAACTAAACTAGAGCTCGATAACACTGTTTAAAGGGAGACTGACCGTGACAGGAAATGACCGTCCTTCAATATCAATGACTGGACAATGGTCAAAGTAAGCTGAGAACTTGTTGCTGTCCATTGTTGCACTCATCAGAACGACTTTAAGTTCGGGCCGAACGAGAGCCAGATGGCGAAGGTTGATGAGGAGAAAGTCCGACTCCATACTACGCTCATGAACCTAACAGATACACACAGCTACACCTTGAGAATCATCAATCACTTATGAGTCTGGCAAGTCATGATAATAATATCCAAACTTCTAAGTCGCCACTTGAAACTGAAGTGCAGAGCACACTAGTTTTCAAATCAGATGGGTCGTTAAAAGCATATTAGTACCACAATGGTTGACCCAAATCCTTTGACTGCATTCCACCCCGTTCTATTAAAACGAATGGCTGCACCTCCTGTGTTATCATTGGACCAACCAAGTCTCAATGGGCCCTAGTACCTTATGGGATACCCCAGGGGTCTGTGCTGGGCCCACTGCTATATGCCCTGCACACTGCTGAAATAGGAATGCCCCTATCCTCTCATGGCATCCATGATCAAATCTATGCTGGTGACAATCAGGCATATGTACCTGCCATCCAAACCATGCATATGTCCACCGTCGGGCTATGGATGCGATATCAGCCGTCCAAACCATGCAACTGGCCATAAATTCACTTGGACACGGATGTCCTCTAATAGGCTCTGACTAAATCCCTCAAAAACGAAATTTATCTGGCTCACACCTGAGTTGATGGTCTGAATGGGTAAGTGATTAATTTTCCCCCCCACATATCAGGGCGTTAAATCAGTTTTCCATATTGGCATGACAGATGTTTTCAAACCAGAGAAACAATGAAAATGCTATAGAAATTGTTCTAATTACAATTACAATTAAAATATGAGGTGACCGACCGCCTCCTCTGCACTCCTCAAATCCTTTTATGATTCTTTGACTTCATTTCTTTGCTTAACTGAGTCAAAACTTCTTAAAGAATAATTAATGGTAGGAATGTGTAGCATATCAACAACACAATTATGGACCAGACTCTGATTAAGATAAAATCCATCTCCCTCAATTCATCTATGAAATATACACTTATCCTAAACCTCGATTTTTCAAACAGTTGCTTCATGAGCAACAAACATACAATAGATGACTTGCCTCATCAACAATGACACAAGAAATGCCACTTAAGAATGAGTCATCCTGCAAAAGGCGCAAGATGATTCCTGTAGTGCAGTACAGCAGTCGAGTTGAGCGACATCGTTTCTTTTCAAATCGAATCTGATATCCACAGATGGAGTTGCGTCTGCCCGGACCAATTTCACCCATCTCGGCCGAGACACGGTTGGCCAGACTGATGGCAGAGATTCGTCGCGGTTGGGTGCACACGATCAACTGATTGGTTGATATGCCACTTGACAATACGAGAGCCTGCAGCAAACAATTTCAAGTAAAACCAGTGAAAAATAAATTTAATCCAATGGCAATCAGCAATGCAGTTTTGTCTGTTTCAAAGCAAGAACTAAAGATTCAGTTCAAGATACTCAAGGTATCTTTCCTCTTCATTTGCTACAGGGGCAACTTAGAACAGATAAACAAACCTAGAGAATTAACAAGATAATCCGAATCGCATTAAAGACTCGTCTAATTAAGCTATTGGAAACAAGACGTCTTTGGATTGATTGGACAGATTTCAAGCTTTTAAGGTCCTCTCTATTATTTCAAAGAAGAATACACACAGTTAAAATAACACATATCAATAAATTCAACAGTAAAATGTAAAAATGGTGATCCATGTAGGCATTTGTAAGGTCATATGCTGGTAAGGTCATATGCTGGTAAGGTTATATGATGGCATCATTTGGATTGACTATGAATAGATATCTTGAAAGGGCACTATATCAAGTTCTATTGATTGATTGATCGATTGATTAATCTACTAATCAACCAATCAACTGATAAAATAACAGGATGATTTAAAAGACATTTTCTTTGATGGTCAACCTTGATCATGATCGTAATCAAATTCCGAAAGAGTGGCATAAGAAGACTTTAAAACTTTTGCCCACGAACCTCGAGCAGGAACTGCGGAACCTGTGTACTCTTGCCGCATCCGGTTTCCCCAGCAACAATGAACACGCCATGCCTATGGATCATCTCCATGATTCTGTCCTTCTGTTGGAATGCTGGCAGCTGGCGTCTCTCTCTCAGAAGAGACTTGTACTGACTGCTTCTCTGATTCTGAGCGAAGATCGGTCGAACGTCGAAAACTTGATCCCGGGATCTGGTCATTCTCTGGTCAGGGGCAGAACGATCGACTGACCAATCTTCATCCTTCAGTGAAAATTATTTAACATTGTGAGGAAAGCAAGAGATCAACAAATGAAATGGACCTTGTAAAACTAAAATAAAACTCAAGAGCAGAAGAACTTTGGACATTCTAGAGCCAAACCTTTCAAACAGGTGATCCCTCATGCATTATGAAAATGTCCCGATATCATAAATTTCATTAGATTTTAATACATTCTAGATTTGGCTAGTGTCCCGGCACAATTCAGACAAAACATCATCTAACAAATGCTTATAAAGTACAATGTGCCCTACGTAAATGTTCAGATAAAAACACAGATACATACATAGATATATAAATAGATACACACTTACATAAATAGTCTTACTTTGACAGCTCACTGTTTCTGTGCCTTTTCTGTCCCCACACCAATTCCCAGAAATGCAAATCTCGAACAACACTAACAGTTTCCAACAACTTTTATAATACTGGCTACAACAATCAAGCCTACCAAGTGATCACACAAGTTTAAAATTTTTAAAAATTACTGGAAGAATTACGAAAATTCACAGACCTTCCCATACAGTAACATTCGTATGGTTTGTGTAGAGTACTTTTTTAATTTTCCTCCCACTTTATTGTATCTGAACATGAAATTAGTTTCCAATCTTGACATCCTGACAGATGTTTTCCGCTCAGAAAAACAATGAAGATGCTATATAAAAATTGTTCTAATTACAATTACAATGAAAATATCAGCTGTGGTTGTTAAAACCATTCTTCTGACTGACCTCTTCCTCTGCACTGCTCAAATCCTCCCACGACTCTTTGACTTCATTTCGTTGTTTTGCTGTGCCAACCGTTGTCATGTTGTCTCCTGTCTTCAGCATTTTCATCAGTCGATCAACGAACTCCTCTCTTGGCTAGAACACAAAATAAAAATCCAGTGACTTCTACAGTAGCCAGACTTAAATTCAAGAGGAGGCAACTCCAGGAGACAACCAGGCATAGTGGGATTTTGGAAGGGATCCTCAGGGGTACAGCCAATGGAAAATTGTTGAAAAATCAATCATTTTGGTGCAATTTGGAGCCTTTTAACTTCTGTCCAATCCACATGTTTCATCATTGACATCTTATTGACAATATGACAAACTTTATGTGGGTGTATGTAACAACACCAACAGATATGCTAGTGAAATTGAAAGTAGCAAATTAGTATTAGTTAGTAATTACAGAAAGCTGAAATTTAATACTATGCAACAATCAAAAATACAAGCACACAACTACCACCAATATTACTCATTATTATTGTATTACAACCTCATTGAGGTACATTTTTTCCTTCTGGTACTTTTTCACATAAGTGATTGTAATCGTATCAAAATAGCAGCAAATATCGTAGGTTGAAACTAGGAGTGCTGTACTAGGAGTGTTGTACAAGGAGCGTTGTACTAACACGGTTGTCCTCTTTCGTTGCTTCCTTCTTCGTTTGTTCCTCTGCTCGACGCCATTCCAACCAGATGTCCCGATACGGAGGAGGAAGCAACAGATGCAGATCCTGTACAATTACATGGTATTCTGAAATATTAATAAAATTATAGCCAATCATAAATACTACTGGCTGTCAGCTGATGCATCATATAAAATTATTACTAACTCTTATGTACATTTGCTCTAACCAATCATCTACCATGTTCCACAATGGGTTACTTTACATGCACCATGTGCACAAGGATACAATCATGCAAGAATATATATAATATGTAGCACCCTTTAGTGGCTCAATTCTCATGTCTTCTTCTTTTACATTGTTTCTGAGAAAGAAACACAATGTAAGACGTTTGCAACGAAATGAAGTCAAAGAGTCATGGGAGGATTTGAGCAGTGCAGAGGAAGAGGGCAGTTATGAAATTCATTTTAACAGCCACAGATGATATTTTCATTGTTATTTTTATTAGAACAATTTCTATAGCATCTTCATTGTTACTTTGAGCTGAAACTGCACTGTTAAGATTAATTAAAAATTAGCTCTACATCATTACCCGAATAAAAAAGTATGCCTCTGGTACAAGTATAAGCACCCATACACATGATGTCATAGTCCAGTCAACTCACCTGACCCCAACAGAGAGTGTAGAGGGCCAGAGTGCTGGCTAGATGCTCTGCCTCTTGTAATTTCTCACATGCAACCTCTGGACATACGATCAGGTCGCCTTCTTTCGTCTTCCTTGTCACCTTGCATCTGATTTGTAAACAAGTCAATTACAAACCAATATACAGACTAAAAGCCATATAATAATAATAATAATAACAATAATAATAATATACAGAACTCTATGGTAGCTCAATTATCGCTAATTAAGTCAAACTGACAATTATGCAGTGATATTAACAAAAACAGATGATGACCAGTCTAACAAGAGTCAAATAAATTAAACTGTGTCGCAGCCTGCAAGTCACCCATCTGTCAAACTGCCCATTTTAGTTGCCCTAAGGCAGTGAAAGGCTTCAGTCAGCCTCATGGTGATACCGAGTATCAAACCTGTGTCCTTCTGATCGTCATGCCACCATTCAACCATCACCCTGCTGATGTTTTTTAATACAACTCAGCTGCAGTGAGAACACCATAGGTGAGGAAGAGGACTGACCACCCAACCTCATTTGCTGAGACTAAGAAAATGACACCGCTAACACTTCTTATGAATGGCTGTCTCACGATGAGCCTAAGGAACTGCTCCTCTACTTCTTCCTTACTGCACATCATTAGTTTAAAGACTACGCCCCTGCAAGTGACTGACCGTGATCTCCAGAGTCCGCCTCCAATACTGACTTTCTCGAATGTCAGAGTCGACGACTGAGGCAGGTGCTTTCGAACCCAATCGTTCAGGAACTGCTTTGGTGATTTACCTGTCCACTGTTGACGTGTATAAGCGAATGACCTTCGAATGACCTCCTTTGTGACGGTCACTAGAGATAAGATCAACAGATATAATCAATATCATTCACTACCGTTCTTATCTACATGGCATAGTCCACCAATGGTCAGTAAAGTTGTTGTAATCCATAAATTACGTACGCAAAAAAATCGGATTTTCGGACACCCCTCCCCTTGTTGCACTGCGTACATTTCGTGGACTCCTGTGAATATTTGTGTTGCCATTAGTCTAATGATGGCCTAAGCCGATAATTATCTGCATACTCGAGCATTTGTACCTACAACAGAATAAGTTTAGTTTTGGATGGGGGTTCCGTCAAAAGGTTTTGGATCGCAACGGTTCTACAGCCAAAAAGGATTGGGAAACACTGCACTAGAGTTATAAATTCACCTGTCGTTGGTGCCTTTAACGCATTTTCTTCAAAGACTTCCAGAGAAGAAGATAATGTCTCCATGTCAACGTCCTCCTTCTGCTTCTTCCTTTTGTCTCTTGGCGCCTTTGTTCCTGTAGTCCAATCAACCACAGACTCATCTTCTGAGTCAGGGATAATAACGGCCGGATTAAACCCAGGCAACGTTTTAACTTCTTCAATTTCTAAAATACAAAACATATACTTTTGAGTTTATGCTTAAATGAAGACTTCATCAAAGTGAGAAAAACTTAAAAGTGATTCGTTTACTGCCATTAGAAGAGTTAGATACTTACTTACATATCTGGGTGGTTGTTAGATGTGAAGTTTTGGTTGGTGTGACTATGTCAAGTAACAAAGGTAAATGTTTTTGTAAAGTTTCCAGGTTACTTGGGTCTCAGTAGATCAATAAGCTCACAGCTTTTAAAACGTTGAGTTGTTACGCAAAGATGTTCGTGAGTTCTGTGAAATGCAGGCGATTGGATATAAACTATGAACACTCAAAACTGATTATAATACTTGTGCGGAGTCATCGTGTAGGAATAATCTAATATTCAGAGAGACTCTTGATAACTGGGTATTGCAGAGTCGACCATCAAGTCGAAGTTTAGATTCATTTAACCTCAAAATATCCACTGAAAGTTCTACATTAATTATTTTAAGCTATAAAAAATTGTTTTAGGCCTATGTCAACATTGATTATAATCACTTCATTGAAAATCAGAAGTTTCTCACAGTTTTGACAGGAAAAGCTACAAAATATATTTCCTACTTAACAGGTTTACGGCACAGCACCCAGGTTGAGAATACTGCCATAAGTCACTTTCAAAAAACTTTTACACATCTGACACGTGACAAAAACTGTACATTCACTATCGAATTTGCAACAATATTCAACTAAGAACTGGATGTTCACTTAAAATATAACATCAGGTAATATATATTACAAACAATACTTCTGTAAACATTCAATACAATACAATGTTCAGCAATTTGATATTGCCTTTCTTATAGTTAGTTCATAAATGCACACATGCCTCGTTGGCACAACTGCAGTTATATTGCAGAGCAATTGTGCACGAAGGACTTGCTCAAGGTTCCTACACAGAAACTTCTTGTACAAGAATAGAATCCGTACTCACCACGTTACAGGCCGACCTTGCCACTTCAGCTTAAATAAACATAATCATGCATATTTTAGCCCTAAACCTGTATAGAAATGCTGTCTGGTAGTCAAATTGATGCTGTAATCATCACAGTAGTTCAGTCAAACATATCCCACAGCCTTGTGTCACTGAGCACAACTTTAATGGATCAGTCACTGATAAAGAAAGATCTTAGGTTCAGCAAAACGCTACACAAAATGAGACACTACCGGAAACAATCTTCTTGATTCGTTTACTAAAGTCCTTTGTTGCGGAACTGTCATTTGACTCTTTTGCTTCCTTAGCTTCCACTTTCAAGTCGAGCATCTTTGCGGTCAATTCCAGGTAGCGCTCATTCTGAACAAATCATTGTCACGTTAAGTTCAAGTCAGACGGTGAAAATCAAATAGTTAGACAACATAAGAATTTAAAAAAATTGAAACATAGGCAAAGAGTTACACAATGCAGATAAACAAGTGCTCGCAACCATAGTTTAACCATTTATATAGCTCTTATTCAGCTAAACTCATCAGAGTTCCATCCCACCTCAAAAGAATAAAATCAAACAGAATGGATCTTCTTCAACTGTTGACTAATTAGAGGACAGGAAGCTCAAATATCCGTATTATGAACGTCATAAGACCACAACACTGCATTTATTTTTACTGGGATACAATATAGACTTTTGAAAATTAGTCACCCTTCAAAATATCAATATTGGGCTTTCATTAGCATTGGCTAGAGGACACATCCATTAATCCATCAAGCACAATAGTTCTTGAAAATAGACATTGCAAATATTTTATTTTATTTTCAAATGATTGCAAGGGAAAAGGGTCCACAGTCTGAAAATAAATACTTTCAAAACTGGAGTCATTCATACCACCATGACCAGCAAAAAATTAAAACATTCTTAAAATATGATAATGACATATAACACTATGTGTGTCTAAGTATGTGTGTCAAATGTAAGCATTTTGAATTTGACTTTGAATGAGTTTTACTGAAAATCATGTCTGTCATGTACAGCATGTTGTAAATTCTACCAATAAAGACATAATATTCCAACTTATAAAATTATACATAAATATTTTCAGAATATTTTACTTCTCATGGTGCTGTGAATAACTCCCAATCTGCCATATGATTCTCTTTCATATGTGACATTGCTCCAGGTGGCAGTGCACTTTTACAAGGGTCCACCCTAACACTTTTATACTCGCCCTAAAACTGGTCTCTTTAGCCGTGTTGGAGTCGAGAGTGCTCCAGATTGGTAACCTTGAAAGGGCGCCATATTTGTAATGAATGAATGAATGAATGAATAATGAATGATGTTATGTCAGGCAATCCATATTACCGGATCAAATTTCTTCTCCTCCTGAACAGCCTCTTGTTCCTCTTCTTCCTCATCATCACTTGACGTTTCCTCTGCATATCGGGACAGAATCCAGTCCTTCACGCTCGTTGTCTAAACATCGGAGACAAAGTAAATAAAGATCTCTTTGACCTATGAATATTTCAAACATATATATGCAGTGGTGAAGTGAAAATATAGGTTAACAATAATATGATTTCTTACTTATGCTGCACAAGCCAAATGCTCAATAGAGGCTGTATGTAAGTTATTCCAGGAATGGGAGCTAAGTGTTACTCTCAAGGAACTGGCAGGCAGAGTAAAGTTACTAGCAAGCAGCGGATAGCTGAGTATGTAAGAGCATATTTAGCCGGTCTGTAACCATATCATCCCACCTACCACCCATTCAACTCTCCATTGATCTTTGCTAATAAGTACCATGTAGCAAATTAGGATGTTACACGTGTAGCATATATTTATAAAGCAGCTTCTTGAAGCCTTTGAAGGACCCGGTTCAACTACATCTAAACGAGTTTTGTAGTTGGATTGCTGAAGTAATTTGTGCATCAGACACTTTGAAGGCATAAAACCCTTTGAAGGCCCAAGACCCTTTGAAGGCATAAGACCCTTTGGAGGCACAAAACACTTTGAAGGCACAAGATCCTCTGAAGGCACAAGACCCTTTGACTTGGGACCATGCTCTGAGGTGTGCAACCGATTGAAAATCATGCCACACAGATCTTGCCTATTGTTTCATATTTTTATTGCTTTAATGACTGGGCAGAATCAAAGCAACAAGAACCTGAACACTCTGTTTTGGTGTCTCTGGCACGAGATTTGACAATTCCAGTGAAGAAGCGCTGTTGATTGTGTTTGTCTTTGAGTTTGAGGTCGATGCAAGACGTTGCTTTGGTCGCAGTTTCAGCTCTTCGTTGTGCAAGGCCTGCGAGAATCCCTCGGGCAAAGCGTCTTCCAAACAACACAGTAAGAAGCACCTTAGATATTAGTTGCAAAAGCCACATCCAGTATCGAGGTTCTTTTGCAGCAAAACCTACGAGCGGCCTATAAAATTGTTTCATTCAATAGATATTTTACACAGTGCATTTTTAGAACACTTTAAAGAGAATATGGAAGGAAACACTCAAATGGAAACTTGGATTTTGAGCTTCCCAGTCATAACCCACATGAGAAAACCTTGGCATTTGCCAAGACAATTCAAAGTCATGCTTTCCCAGCATATGGGACATCCATCTTAAATTTCAATTTACTCCCTGTTTGGGATACTTCCTATGCCCTCCTTCTCATGACAGGGTCTCAACTCTAATAGACAACAATATGAGGAAACATTTATAGGAAGTATCATGATATACTCCCATTGACCTTGTATTTGTTCTACAATGTGTGTACACTAGAGTGTGGCTCTTCTGCAATTGGTTTAATAAAGAATATACCAACTTATTTACTAACATGCACCCTTTGTCTGTTCCTAAGGAGTGCCACTCAGGAGATAGATATAGTTGAGAGATGCTACATAAAATTTCTGATTCAGCATGAAACACCTGAATATTTTATGAGATAGTGTTATACTCTGACGGTGTTCTAAAGCTGAATAATTCTGGGATCCATGTTATATTCTCTAAGTATAAGCATCAAAAGGAGAATCTAGCTGTCGAGAAGATAAAACACCTGACCCTTCACTTGGTCCTAAAAAACGGACAATAAATAATATTTTAATAATTGCATACCAGCTATTTTATCAAACCATTGAGACAAATCTTGAAAAAAAAATTTAGTAGGGACCTACTTATGCTCCATTAAGAATTTAAGACTTAAACTGAGATATTCAATTACTCCTCCTCCATACAAATATATAGATTGCAGAAGTTCAGGTTTACCATTATTAGTATTAAGACATAGCCAATCAAGGCAATCCATAAGATCTTGCCCATACGGAACCGTATTCAACATCGCATCTTCGATCTGTTTATGTTTAAAGCCAACGTCAGTCAGCGACTGGTACATGTCCTATGGCAGAAACAGAGGAAAACACATCAGCCACATGTTGAAGAGGTTTCTCGTCAGTTTTAAACCAATGAACCTGGAAAGACACCAGGAAAGATGCCACAGATATATTGCAGTCTGTGCATTGGATATGTAAAATTTGATATTATAACCTGAGAGATATGTGTGAAAATGCAGTACAGTATATGTGAGTTAAACTGTCGTAAATGTGATCTTGGTGCTCTTCTTAAGATTCTGGCAGGCATGGTCAAGCTAGTGATAATCAATGTTGAACACAGTTAGTAAAGAGCACAGGTGACCGTTCTTGGAATACCACGCCACCTAGAGCCCATTCAACTCTCCATTAATCTGTGGTACCTTATTCTGTACCAAAAATAAATCTGGTCATCATGTCAACTATAAGATATTCAACATAGTCTACAACCCATAGCCTCGGTCTAGAACTGCCACAGCTCAGCATTGTGCCTATGCCTCTGTCGGCCCTTTACTATGGAACAGCCTTCCTGTTGTGACTCGTGCTGCCATCTTATCTGGTAGCACAACTGTTTCTGCTCGTTTTCTTAAGACCTTCTTTTCTTAAGGGGCTCTTTGCAATGGGAGCGCCTCTGATTAGGTTGTACTGTGAGAGACGGTTTAAACATCCGTAAACAGAGTGGAATAATATATGAGACGACTGTGAAGAACAAATACCGTGAGCTTCCTGGTCGTCAGTCTTTGTGATGCAGATCCTCGGAACTCTTTCTTCTCTCTGCGGATGAGGTCCAGCATCGCTGACTCCAGCCGAGCATCGATCTGAACCTTGACCGCTTCATCTTTAGCCCCCTCTGCCTCCCGTGATTTCTCTGCACCAAAAGTGTAGCTCTTCTGTTCTGCAGGGAAAAAACCACAAAAACAAACAACTCAATTTAACAATATTATACACCTATGCTGAAGCCACAGGAAATTTTACTATCTAAACTAAATAACCTAGGCATATGAGGTTCGGCTTTGGCCTAGTTCCAGGGCTGCTTAGACAGTAGACTACAATACGTTTCCTGTAATGGCATTACTTCTACAACCAAGTTTATAAAATATGGGATTTCTCAATGTTACATTTTAGGCCCCTTCTTGTTTTTTACTTTTCATTAATGACTTGCCAAATGCCTCTTCACTTCTCCATTTCTTACTTTTTGCTGATGATACTAGTATGCTAGCCTCCCATTCCTCGTATACTGAACTGATCTCTCTACTAAATCGAACACTTCTCCTTGTTAGCAACTGGTTCTCAGCAAATAAGCTCTCTCTCTCTCAATGCTACTAAAACCAAATATATTCTTTTTGCTTCCCATCGCAAATAACCGCCTCTATCCGACGTTGTACTGCTAATAAATAATACTCCGACACCAAAAATCATATCTATTGTTTCTAAGCATCCATGTTGATCAGTGTCTGACTTGGAATACACATATTGAAAACATAGCATCTAAAATAGCAAAGAATATAGGAATCATATATTACACATCGCTCACTTATTACCTTCGTCTGTCTGCATCAGTCTTTACTATTCTCTAGATCATCCTTATTCAACATACTGCAACCTAATTTGGGCATCGAATTACCACTCAAGACTAAGTTGGCTTATCTCCCTACAAAACATTCTGCGTAAACTGTCTGCATATTACGTACCTTAGTTAACTAGCTAAGTCATTCAATTTACTATCATATTTTCAAACGCCACCTAATTTCAGTTAACTTGGTGTAAGGGCGTCCATGTTAGCGGGACTTCAGACCCTTTAGGGTCTATTCTTCCCTATTGTTTTGAGGTTTAAGGTCTTGACAACAAGACTGAATCTAGAACTTAATTACACAATACTGCATAGCCAACACATCACTACCATTGGGCGATATTAGAGGATTTCAAATAAAAACCTTTAACTTCTTTTGCAGATGTTTTAACATCGGTGCTCGACTTCGCAGGTTGCTTTTCTTTCTTTTTTCCCATTCAGTCCGCAAATGGTAAATATATTATATAAATATTAATATAACAATTTTAATTATACCCAACTAATATTAGTTGCCAACGACCAACGTGCGTAGTCTATTAAATCGCAAAGCTCAGTTTTGTAGAAAACGAAAGCGAACCGTTTGCAAACGCCATATAATTATATATTATACCGAATAATGATTACGTAACGATATTGAGTGCTGCGTCAAACCAGATAGGTTTCCAGGTTATATAGCATCGATGGAACAGTAAAAAAAATCAGACGATGTGAGCTGTGAGGTTTATAGGCATAGGCCTAATATTAATAATTGGGGGCTAATAGACAAAATTTAGATTTTTTAGAATTTAACTATATATGTAGTCAAAAGCTCAACATTTATTGGAATTGTGATTTGTGAAATCACACGGCATTCCTCGCTCACTGA
Source organism: Bimastos eiseni (assembly GCA_959347315.1). Classification (NCBI taxonomy): domain Eukaryota; kingdom Metazoa; phylum Annelida; class Clitellata; order Crassiclitellata; family Lumbricidae; genus Bimastos; species Bimastos eiseni. The sequence goes on along the minus strand of OY365810.1, from coordinate 12,838,054 downwards.
ACTTTCTAATCGTCAGTATTAAAGCTATAATATTATAGACTAGTAATATATGTACAGTGCATAGAAAGTTCTTCATGTAGGCCTAGCCTTACAGTAGGACCTACGATACTGTTTGGTCGAAATTTGTCCTGTGGGCAACTAGGCCTATAATGCCGTAGGCTTACATCGAGCTTAGCAACCTGTGTCGACCTGGCTACAACGTGGAGGGCGTGAGTTGGAAGCCCATGGGTCGGGTCCTGAGCCCTTGATCGTAAGGCAAGAAGCGATCGTGAGCAGGTCGCTATAGGCTATGTTGTTGACATGGACAGGCTTGAGGTCGACTGTTAGTGTAACGCCAAAGATGTGCATAGATCATATTGATGTCACACTTTTCTCAGCCATTCCTGAAAAGTGTACGTTCCCCCGTGATGGTGGACCGTATTAGCCTTGTACGTCTTGTTGTGGTTGAGCTTAAGATTAGTGCAGGAAGTCCACGCCGCGATATTTCCGATGTCTTAGTCAATTATGCTCTTCATAGAGGCGCCGATGAGAATAAAATTATAGGTTTATATAAGCCTATCATCGGCGTATTTTGTCCTTTTTCCCAGTGGACTGGGGTGAAGGTCAGACGTACGCAGTCACGATGAACAACGTAGTGCCTCATATGGCGAGGCCGGGCGCCGAGTGATGTTTATACAACCTTAAGTAATTATTCACGTTTTAGTCATTTTCTAAATTGGAAAGGCACACTCTGAGTCCCTGAATCTTTTCCCAAGGGCGTCAACTTCCATCAAGGAGGCTAAAGACTCCGCCCGAGAACACCAAGGAGAAAAACCCGGCACTGTCCATTGTCGCAGCCTCTTGTGGATAGAACCCGTCGTTTAATTAGTTCAGTTGATTGTATTTTAGTTGTCGGGAGTTCAACCCTATGATCCGTGGCTCGACTTCGCACCCTCAGATGAAAGATAATTGACCTTTACGGTGTTAGGGTCAGATCCTAATCCCGACTTCTCCATGAAATACCGAATGGCCTAACAAATAGTCCATGCAATTATTAAAGTGTCTGAAGTAAATTAGTTACTTACATTTTAACCCGCATTGCTTACAACTGACAGCAGACTCTGTGAAGCAAAATTGAGCCAAATTCTCACTATGGCATTCTACCACCAGATAGATCTTTTTTGACAACTAAAAACTTGAGTGTTGCTTATTTTCCACACTCCTATAGGCTTATAAAAGTAACAACAGTATGCATACTCGAAAAGCAGTTCTGTCTCAACACCCCTAAAACTGTTTCACGAAACCGGATCATAAAACACATTGAACGGCGACTAGCTCATAGGTGGACCAAACATCAAACCAGTCTTCCATAGCCAACTTATAGAGTCTATGCTTTAATTCTTGCTCACTTATGCTGCGTGAATAATGGTGACGTCATATACAGACATGAACCAACTGAAAATGCACCTCGCGCATCGCGGTGTAGGCCGTACTACGTATGTTCGGCTTAGAATTTTTCGGTTTATATAATATATGTGTCCTGATAATATGTGAGTTCTACATACGCTTGAAAAATAGTTAAGAGATCGGATTCATTTTGAGTATCATGCACAATTGGGTCAAAATTTGTAGCAGGCCACGCAAAAATTAAGTACAGATTTGATATGCCACACGTAATACCCTTAGGCCTCGGCCTAGGCCTACTTTGGCATAAAGCTGTAAGACAAATTTGAAACATAGTTGATTTACCATTGATATTTTAGCTTTAATTTATTAACTTACCTATAGCTTCATCATGAATTTATGATTCCAGAACTAATTCTTCGATCTTCTTCTGATTCTCTCTTTCTTAGACGGGTTCAAATGTCCGACGTCGACGCTTTCTTCGATGCTGGACTTCTTATTTAGCGTTTGCATCTCTACTTGTCATCATCATCTAATCTTACATCATCTATATAAACGGTTTATTACATCTTCTAAGGCTAAAAGTTTTAAAAAGTGACGACTTGTACGCAGTACGCAGATTTCTAGCAACTACTAGGTGCCGCCAAATGCATATTATTGTCACTAAGTAAGATTCTTAGATGAATATATTCACTGGTGTGGCGTAGTCATACTTCCGCCCTCTTGCTGTCTAATGGTAGACGGAAGACAACCTGATCGACAACGATGATCATCAAAGAATAGTCAGTTCTATTTAATTTACTCTTTTCTGCGAATCAACTTATTCAAAGGCGTAATTGTTTTGCTGTGCTATAATTATTACGAAATTTTAGTTTTGCCACACTTTTTTTGACAGCCGTAGGTAGGCCGGGATGAACTTTGCTTGCATAGCATTGGAGGTGTGACTTAGTACATCATCTGACTGATCGTGCCGTTTATTATGAAGAGGGATCACGTGAGTGGAAAGAAACTGGAACTGATTTTGGCTCTCTGATGGCCATGAAAACAATTAGTTCTGATTTTTCGCCAATGCCGCACACATGTTTATTGACTGTTAACAAAATGGCGGCAGAATATTGATTTATTGTGAAGTTGTAGGCGTTCATTAATTATTAATTACATTTGTGCACACAAGGCAAAAAAGATAATGACGAAGCTGAATAAATGGGGCATAGTAAAATATTAGGAAGTGACAATGCTATGTAAAGATATTGTATGGCAGAAGGATAGGCCAATCATGTCAGAGACCTGAAAATTTGCCACACTTGAGGATCTATTACTCCTACTCATTTTCCTTTTAAACGTAGTGGCATTGTTATTCCCTCTGTTGTTATCTCCCATGTCTCCATTTTGAAGTTATCAATGAATTGAAACTTGCTCGATATTGTATCTATGGTGAGGCACTTGCTACGATGTTGCATTAATACTGTTCTCACTACTCAGAATTTTTATAGTTTCCTAAGCTTTATGAGTTCAGCTTTAATTTTTATTAAGTGTAATGTAACTGTTAACTATTATTCCTATGATGCAAAATTAGTAAAATTGTATTACCCTCTTTATAATTTTGAAATTTCTAATGCACACATGGCACGAAACTAGCTGATGGTGGTTATGTTGATGATTATGTTAAGTCGTTTTTGAAATCATAACCATTAGCCATTCAAATTAAGCTATTCAAATTAAAGATGTTCACTTGTGTGTATCAGCAGATGTGTGGAACAGTGACACTCACTTGATTCACAAACTAAGCAATTGAAATACATCCACACTATATATATATATTACAATTTATGCACAGAGTAAAGAAGAGTAGCGAAAGTCACAGAATGTCCGTAAAAATTGAAGGCTGTATAAACAGACGAAAAGGTGCATACCACTCGAGATGAAACTTTGTCATAAAAATCTAACTTTACATAGCTTGTATTCGTATGAAAAGCTGCTGTGACAGCTTTGTTCGAGTCAGATTCTGGCTGAAACAATTGCTGCATTTTTCGATTAGCGTCTAAGTAATTTCTCTGGGAATTGTTGAATTTTTGGGTTACCCTGAAAGAATGTGGTGGGTTGAAGACAGAGCCCAGGGTTTGTAGCGACGTAGTTGTGTATTTGTTCATGAATGCTGCCAAGACAGAAATTTGGTTCAAGATTTATGCTTCACCAGCTCTCCTATTCAACTTGGCTATGATGATTACACTGACCATACATCGTTGATCCAAGGATGGGATGTCAATGAGAGGACTGGTCACACCCCTCATATGCCAAGGCTAAGAAAATGAAGTGGTTCATACTTCATACCCATGACTGTCTCAGGGCTAGCTTAAGGGATTCTTCTTCTTATCTGGCATTTTGTATAGGACCTTCTAGTGATGTCACATAGGTCTGTCCCCAGTAAGACGTGACATCATCTGGTAAAAAAATGTGTCTCTGTCAAACAATTTTATAAATGTTGTATATTATTTACTCATGTGCTTAGTTTTGAAATTAGTAAAGAAGTACCTTGTTTTAGCATTGCAAAAATTTTCAATAAATATAATTAGTATTGCAGAAGTTTGTTGAGATACAGTTGATTTGTTTTTATGCAGCATTGATCTGTTTTGGTTGTTGCTGCTCATATATTATCATGTAGCATTTTGTGGAGTTTTAAATTTCTGTTGTTTATTTTCAGTCGCATTGTTTTGCCGATGACGGTGGAGGAGGTCAGTATTTTATGCTGTTAGTTCTTTGCAGCACCATGCAGTTCCTGTTTTAACATGTCCAGTGTTGTATGGGAGTTTCCTAGCAAGAACACTTGCCTCATCAGGCCATACAATTAATTTTTGTCTTGCATCTGAATATATTTTGTGAGTTTGCATTAGACTTTAGATCAGAGTTATTTGTAAAATATTTTTTAAAGGATTTTGCTTTTACATCCAAGTTTTAAAATCTTACGTTATGTGGTGGTGATAACGAAGATCAAAAGCTCAGTGTGGAACTGCAGGTGCATACAGACATCTTTCACTTACCACCGGTCTGCCAAAGAAATGGTCAGCATCCCACTCACAAGGTGGCAAGTGTGGGGTGGTGATAACAAAGATCATTAGCATCACCCTTTTCCTCTATCCAGGCTTGGGACAGGCATTGTCAGACAGCAAGCAGTGGCAGAGTTGCAAGCAGTGTCAAACAAACAACAGTATTTATCTGTATGTCTGTTCTTGTATATAAATCTCAAACTGTCGTCTTCTGTTTGACCTGACAAACATTTTGTGACCTGACAAACTCGATGTCTGCTGACAGAATGTTTGCGCAGGTGACCACGCTGATGCACAGACAGTGAGACACAGGATCTGCTGATGGCCTGTGTGATGTTATGCACACACACATGCATATATGTAGCAGAGCCAGTAAGAAGCCCATACAAGAAGACGCCATGGGGCTATGTCAGTGTGGGCTAGATGTTTTGTGTGTGTGTGCGTGCATGCGTATGTGTGAGCCTTGTGGGGTCCAGCCCAAGTATAGGTTTGAGGGTGCTGCTTTTCTGGCCGTGGGAGTAAGTTCGTTCCAGGTTACCCTGTGCTTGCTTGGCTGTGTAACGTGTGAGTGTTGCCTATTCCCACTCAGTCAATGCGAGTAACATGAAAGATTTTACATGCTGACCCACAGCAAACTCTGCGCGATCAACATACACATTTGGAAGACCTTTGAGATCACGTTGACAGTGACAGAGAACGAAGAGAGTGAAATGCCTGGAATGAAGAAAGTTGAGATGTGTCTGGGATCCTCTACGATGCGGCTGAGAGGAGGTCTCATCGTCAAGAGGTTTGCAATTGTGGTCTAACATTGCTGTTAGTTGCACCTGTAAACAAGAGACCCTCGCTGAATCGTCGTCTCTGCCACCTTTCATCTAGGGTGGTTTGTTTTCAAGCTATGTATAGGGGTTGTAGGGCTTTATACTGTTGCCATGGTTGCACGAACAACAGAAAGTAGTATGAAAACATGAACAGAGAAACATTGAATAAAAAATAAATTTCATAATATTTTAATTTTCTCTGGTTCATGGTTAAGGCTTTTTAGAGTGCTATAGGGAATGTGCAGATGACACAGGCTTTGGAACCTTCTGTTTGATTGTACTTGATTTAGCATAGTTGTTTTTGTACTTAACAAACTGTGGAATAGTTTTGTTATTGTAGTACAAAGTGGCATAGTTGTTATTGTAGTACCAAGTTTGGTTGTTGTAGTACCAAGTGGCATAGTTGTTATTGTAGTACCAAGTTGTGTTATTGTAGTACCAAGTTCTGTTATTGTAGTACCAAGTGGCAGAGTTTTGTTATTGTAGTACCAAGTGGCCCAGCTGTACTCCGTTGCCCAGGCGAGTAAGAATGAGACCGGAGGAGGTGAGGGCATTGAAGTGCTTAAGAATGAGCCATTCACTGCAACTGAAGGAGTGCAGCCTAAGACTCCGCTTCTCAATGGAAACTATACTGCCGGGCAATTCACTCATAAAATCTACCACTTAGCAAGGTGAGTCGCTGTGGTCTCCGACTACTCACCAAGAACGTTAACAAGATATGACTTGACTTTAACTGCATATGAGAAGTGTGCGAGTTTGGCTTCCAGTACAATTTGTTGAAATTGTCAGAAATGGAAAAGAGTTTGTCCAGTCAATAGCTCTTTGTTTTACACTTGAGCTGAGAGACCAAGATGATAGGTATATGTAAATAAATGAATTAAGTGCCTTATCATTCTGCTTTGGAACTAGGCCATTTTAGATTTGACCATTTAATTTACTGAGCATAGATGGTTTCAGTGATGTTTTGTATGCGAGTTTATGTTGATTGTTGACTGATCCTGACAATCTTGCAACTGTTAACATTAACAAGCGGTTTTTGTAAGGCTCTCATAGTAAGCAATGGATATGTTACATTACCAGAAGTACTGAATCAACAATCATTCTGTTGAAACAGTTTGCTATTAGAAAAAGTCTTTTAGTTTCTATGTAACACATGTTTGCTTGCATGCCCGTGCGTCATAACACTTCAATTCCACCTGTTTGATGCAGCACGTGTTTGTTCCAAGCATAACGCAATGCAATATCTGAATTGAAGGTTCTTTTATGAAATCTGTATGCTGGTTTTTGTAATATGTTGTGTCCTTTCCGAATAGTATTGTCATATTTCTGTTTTGCTGTCATTTTATTTGAGCAGTTTATTTGTGCATTGGCATACAGTGACCTTGTTTTCATAGCATCATTTTATTTATTGAAGGTCTCTGTTTGATAAACACCGTCGAAATAGAAATCAATAATCTATTTAACGCTTGACTGTGCTTAATGAAATGGCTGCGATGAAGCAGAGTACATTGACACTGCAAGGTTGACGGAGTAAAAATGCAATCTGAAAGAACAGATTTGTTGCAGACAGCATTGCATCTGATGTTATAAAAATGTTGTAACATAAGTGAATGCTGTGCTAGGTAGCATGTAATATTGTTTGACTGCACATGAGAATTTCTAAGCCCTGTAAGTTCTTTAGTTGCTTCTAAAGAATTGGATGTAGATCTGACATTAATTGCAGATTGGCATAGTCCAGAATTTTCTCTGTAAATTGGTTGTTGTTTCTGCTTTGCATGTGGTAGTTGACCTGTGCATGTTCTTTGATCATTCTATACTGGTTTCCAGCTTCTGAAAATCAAATCACACTTTGCATTGACTGTTGTAACTTATGTGTAGTAGTTAGATAAGCAATTCTACTTAACATGGAAAATTTTGACCACTTGAGGTAGCAAAGATCATGAATTTGTTTGCTCAGAAACCGATTTTGCCCTCATGAAAACTGGCCAGCTGTTGCCTATGAATATTCACCAAGGCTGTTATTTGATTTGTCTTTCGAACCTTAATAGATAAAATGCTTCTAGGCAAAGTGCATGATGAGTTTTATTAAATTCTGGTCTTGCTGAAATCAGTGAACATTCTGACTCCTGAGTGTCTGAGGATTGACTTTGAAGCTGCATGCCACATATTCTGAATCAAGCCTTGAGCAAATCACCACATGTTCTATGTTTCTGTGGTCTGTTTGTTGTGGTTTGAAGGAATTTATAGTCAATTATTCTGTGCAGTTGAGTTGGTAACCTATGGATTATGCAACTACTGCCCTGGACTGTCATTAGTATTCTAAGTTTCGCTTGTTGTGTTGCTGTGACAATACTCGCATGCATATTGACAATGGCACAACGAGTGTCATATTGTTTTAGTAGTCTTTTGACAGCTGTCGAAGAAGTCATCTGTTTACATCGTTTGTATAATATATTTTTATTTAACTCAAACTAACAAACCACATTATGATTGCATTAAATAGTAGAAACAGATTATAACAAGTTAAAAGGCATTGAATTTAACTGCATGGCAACCTGCAAGTCGCCCATCTGTTCTGCTGATCTTACCATGCCCCCTAGGGGGTGGAAGGCTGAATTAACCTTGTGAGGCTAGCAGTGATAGGTCTTCTGGTTCTTTGGGTCCTGTGCCAGTGTGTTGCCATTCAACGATCTCTCCACCCTATTGTGAAAGACCTTGTTGTTAAAAAGTTTTCCTGTTCTTTAGGTTCTCAACCAGTTTATAATACAGCCCAGCATGCTCTGAATGAATTTTCCTGTCTTTAGATTGTTTACTACTGATCAATGCAGTTACTGTCTTGAGGTCGTCTGAATGTAAATACGGCTGCGTTTTGACTTTTCAGCAAGGTTCCCAAGTTTGCCCGTGCATTGGCCCCAAAGGGTTCTTTGCATATTCATGAGGAGGCGTGGAATGCCTTTCCCTACTGCCGGACTGTGGTGTCGGTAAGAAGGAGGGCATATCGGATTGACTGCACTTTACGATGTGTCGAAGTGAAGAATAGGATTCGGATGCTTGCTGCACTGAATTTCACTTGAGTTTGAGGACGGTGGTTCAGCAATTTTTAAAAATTAGTGTATCTATGCAGTTTTTTGGCAAAATTCAGAAATTTTCATTAAATTATCTTAAAGTTTTTGACACATGATATTTTAATTTTGGAAATGTCACTCTAATTGTTTTGTAAATTGCAAAATTTGCATTTCTTTCATTATTATCAATACTATTTGTTCAAATTAAGAAATGAACAGATGCTTTTCTTATTGACTATTTTTAATAAAGAATTAAAGGCAATTGTTTTTATATTTATTTCTGATGTTCGTCAACTGATACAAAGGACTATAAAAGTTGTTGAACCTTGCAATGTAACTAAAGGACATTTAGTTTATTTGTAATGGTGAAGGTCACTGATGTTTCTGCTCAAGTAATGAAATCAACACTGTTACAGATTGTTTATCAATTGAAAGCATTGTCAAAAATTGCTTGTGATGATAACTAATCAGTTCTTATGAATGCGTAGGATCTAATAGAGGTCCTGGATTCCAAATTTAATTAAACTTTAGAGCATGATTAACATTGTCATGGATTATTTATCTTTTGGAATCGCTTTATCAAAAGTTGCAAGTCCTCAGTTCCTCTGAATCAATGAAATTACATAAGAGAACATGAATTCTAGATTTTATTCAACCTTAGGTCTTGGTGATTTGTTAAGTCCATAGTTTCCCTTTGTTTTAGTCCAAGTGATTTTATGTTCTTAGTTATGTTTTCTATCCCACATGGTCTACCTTTTGTTTCTTTTTCCTTCGAATATTACAAGTGGTGCAGGGCGTGGAATTTTGTAAACTGGTATTCTCTCTACTTGTCCAAACCACCAGAGACTTTGTTGAATGACTTTATCAATCAATTGTTTGACTACCTAATGATTTTCTTGTGTCATTGTTTCCTGTTTTCTGTAGTCTTGAAATCCCTGCGATCTTCCACAGCCAACTCATATCTGAGCACTGTAATTATTGTTTTCTATTCTTTCTTTTGCATTGTCAAACATTCTGACCTAAATTGGAAAATCGGTTCTATACCATCGTCTCATATATTTAATTTTTGTCTTGGTTTTCTTTGTTTATTCTGTTCTTCTTTACATCCTGTTCATTTTTTCAAATGCCCATGACATGATTTTAGTATAATGCTGTATTTAACATAGTTTATATTGAATGAGTTTCAAGAACTTTCCAGTGTTGTATGATTGTTGAGGCTTGTTTTACGAGAAATGTAACAAATTGATGATGCAATTTTTATTGAAAGTTGCACAGATTGACTGCTAGTTGTTGGCTCAATGGGAAGCCATGGTTTTTAAGCTTTCTTAAGCGTGCTGCCAATCTGTTTTTGGGAATTAAAAGTTTTAAAGCTGTTGCAATCAGGGTCAAGCTTTAGCTACATTTGACGGCATGAATTAAAATTGGCTAACAGTGTTGATTCTAAGAATTGTTTGGTTTGATTAGTATATGACAAAGGTTCATTAACTTTATAGATCACTATAAACATTCTTCATATGATAGTTTTATTTTGATTGAAGTGTGATGGTGGCTGCTTTTATTTTTGAATTCAGCTTCTGCACTTGTATAGTGACAGCCTATGTAGATACAGTTTATGCCAATGTGCTTTGTTTTGGGGAATGCCTTCATGTCTGGTATACTTCATTTTGTTATGCTTGTGTACTGACCTCCTCTCTACGTGATGCTGGTTGCCATCTTCTTATTTGAACAGTTTCAATATCAACCATAGCGTGTAGACCGATTTTGTCGTGTGCAGATAATTTGTATAATTGATGACTCCACCCTCCCAGCCTATCTCTTGGTAGTGTTGCCATCTATTTTCCTGTTTTCAATTATTCTGTTCCCAGCAAAGTACCGACGTACATTCTTTGGCTGGCACCGAGGGGCTCACTCGAAATACACGAAGAGGCCTGGAATGCATTTCCATATTGTAGAACAGTTGTCACGGTAAGAGGGCGCCACTCTCGGCTCAGCTGACAGTGGTGCGTTCAGCTGAGTCTGGCTCAGTAATTAGCGTCTACATCTAGATACATTTTTTGTTTATTTAGCCAAGAAATCATTTCTTACCTTGTTATAGTTACTTCATTAAGGTGTTTTATTTATATTTATTTATTTCCAGTTTATGAGTGATTTTCCGTCCTCCTTGTGTCTTTTGAGCTTTTAATAAGTTTGTTTTTAGTTATCTTCTCTGCTAACAATGTTGTTTGATTTATTTCTTCAAGATTATTGATGCTTAAACGATCCCTTTTGTCTTTTCCATAGTTGGAAAGATTTGCTAAATCAATCTGCATAAGTTTTGCTTTGCTGCACATTACCAGCAGATGTTTTTATATTTATGTATGTTTGCTGCACATAAATAAGTGTACAATAAATTGTGCATACTTATTTATGAAACAACTATGATATTATATTGATGCTGTTAATATTTGCATTTGATTAACCCACAATTCTAATTGATTGTGACCTAGTTTGATTTGTGAGTGTCTTTGATCAGCAGTCTTGGGCTAAGCTGATTACTGGCTGAGCTTGTTGACCAATGACCAACTGTCAGCTGATACAACAGCTGACCAACACTCCCTGCACACTGACATGTCACTTTATTAAAACTAAGTGACAACATTAGATAGCTGTTGCTCTTAGACCCTGGTTGTAATCAGAGTAAGAAAGAACTGTATAATCTTAACTTTGGAATTTCTATAATGCTGCTTTTGAGCTATATGCTGGGTGCCAGCTATTCACGAGAGCTGTGTCTTGTCAGAGATACCAAGAGGAGGTTCAAGTCAAGTCCAACTCCCTGGTGCTACTATGTAGTTTGTATATGCCGGGTACTATTGAAACACGAATGCAAACTTGCCAAGGACTGTCTACTGTAGTGTTAATCATAAAGTTTCAAACTTTTAATGAGAAAAGTAAAACAGGACAGAGTTTAAGTAACCCATTTTATCTCCTCTGGCTTGGGCCGTGTTTTGGACGAACTTTGATCACAATGTAAAGTAGTAACTTATGAGCAAACAACATTTATGGCTGATAGTTCACTGCATATGGTCCATCTGAGAATGCAGGTGCCCCAAGGCATTGAGCAGTCTGGTATTTTGATTCATGTTTGATTCTTCTATAATTCCAACTTGTCATCCTACAATGACTTCTTTAAGGCTAGAGCTCAGCTATAATAAGTTATCTTTCTGCATCACCTGCATAGACTCTACACCCAAGGCCCCAAGATTTGCAATGTTCAACCTTTCCAATGGCTTTGTCAATCTTGAATCCTGTTGTACTGCCTTGAAAACTAATGATCTAACTTCTGTGTCTGTTATAATTCGAAGCAATTTAGTAAACAGTCGAAGACTCTCAAGTCCAGTCATTTGGTGCAGTAATGATTGATGTAACTTTACCCGACATATCATTATCAAAATGCTTTGATATAGAATGACAACCTGATCCTGAAATGTGAATATCTGGCCAGCTTTTAAGAGATGGTGTTTGTCTTGCTGCATCGTTTTTGCTTGTGAAAATTTTGTAGAATCCCGATTACATGAAAGAGAATTTTGTAATAAAAATCGAGTCCATACATTTACCAGACAAAGGAGAGACGGAGAACGTGAGTTGGTGTTATCTTTTTATCATAACAATCAGTGCTATTAACATGTTCATTATTTTATCAACTGTGACCTCTGGTCTCTGCTTTATTGATGCTTCAGTTGAGTAATGCATCGTCAGCTGTGCATGTGCAATACAAGATCTATATGAGTTGTCTTCTAGATCATCAACTATTTTATTTTTTACGGATACAGTATAGTTTAAGCCATTATTTACTATATCAGAATCCGGTTCTCATTAGTAATGAAGATTGTCATCTGACCAAATACATCAGGACATCTAGACCAGTTGCCTATTTAATTGGCCTTCAGAGACTGCACCTGTGACCATGATATGGGTGACTGGAGATCTAGAATGAGAATGGGAATTCTGTCTGTGTCACTGTCGCTCTGTCTCGCTTTCACCTTCAGACTTGAGAATTCATCCCTCTCAGTGGAGGGGTCAGCCATAATATCATTTTTTCCTTCTGGTCCTCTGCCTCTTCATTATTATAATTTTCATTTGATTCAAATTGACAAACCGAGGAATGATCACACGTATGGCATAAACAAATGAGGACAAGTTACTACAGGATTAGAATTTTAACTTTTGGCAGCAATGCAAGGCGTCCATCGCATTATGCATCTGATACAACAATGTCCCTGAACGAATGACTAGTCAACCTTAAGGGGTGGTGGGATATGGGAAGCGAACTCCTCCATTACTCTATGCCTCCCCTAGGCAAGTTCAATATCCAGGTTGGACATTCCTCTCTCTGTTGGGCCTCTTCTTTTAATTTAACCATATCCATTTCATTTTAGGCCAGGGTAATTCTTAGTAACCCTTAAAATGATTTGGGCAGCAGACTCCTTCTCAGCTCTGCATGCCAGTGTGTCATCCATTACTCTATGAAATGTTTGTATGAAGACAGTTACAGTATTGGATAACTATTGCTCAGAGGTCATTAATTAAGCCTTCTGGCTGATAACAACGTGGCTTAGCAGCCAGTGTAATTAGCTATCCAACTAATGATCTGTTGAAGAAACCTTAGAAAAAAGGCAGCTGCTATTAATCAGCTGGATAGACATTCCATATCCAGTATGTATAGTTGCCAATAATTCAAAATGCCATGAAATCAGTTTACCATCTGGATTTGGTTATGCCCATTGTCTAACTCGTTCTCTTTGTTCCGCAATCATGTGTTCTAAGGGAGACTTTAAATGTGGTCATTAGGGATCAGGTGGAAATCGCTTCGGATGAATAACATGTTCTAGGCACTATTTACCTCGGCAAATATATAAACAAATGGTTGCAAATAATTTTTTTTAATTATTCAATAAACTAACGACTATAAATGTTCAGTCATTAAAGCAGTAAACCTTCTTTGAGCTCCATGCTATTTTCAGAAATCATTTTTTCAAGGTGCATATGTTTGTAGGATGGTTTATTGATTTCCATAAAAAATGCATGTAATGTCAAAGACTATACATTGTGGTCAGTGTTTGATATGGCATGTTATTTATTATTTATTCATGAAATTCCGACTGTGATTAGGGTACAGTGTGTGTTGTTCCTCAGCATATTCAGTATTTCCAGCTATGCTGCCCTGTCACCAGAAATTATTTCACCAAGCTAGGTTCCATAACCACTAATTAGTCTTTGCAACCATGAGTAAAATAAACAAAATATATATGCTTATTGGTTGATATTAGTGCTCTAAATTGATTAAATGAATAATTCAAAGTTCAAACTTAAATAATTATGTTATATCCGAAATTAAGCAGTAAAGTTTAACAATTTTTACCGGCAATGCTATTGGCGAACAAAGACAACTGTAATATCTTGAATGAATTAAAAGCTAACATGAAGTGGTAAAAATGTTTAAGTTATTATATGTTTAATATGCTATGTGTTTTGAGTATTATTAGTGTGTTGTTTAGCCAAGTTTATATGTGGCTTGTATAAATTTGTGTTGTGAGGAATAGCAGTCATTTGACTAACTGTTACTGTTCTGCAGGCACACGGATTGGATCAGGAAACATTAGTCAAGAGAGAAGTTGTTCGAATCGATATAGCCAACGATCCAGTGGATAGAAGAGTAAGTCACCCTTCTGTTTACTTGGAAGAGTAAGTCACCCTTCTGTTTACAATTAGAAGAGTAAGTCACCTTTCTGTTTACAACTGGAAAATTAAGTCACCCTTCTGTTTACAATTGGAAGAGTAAGTCACCCTTCTGTTTACAATTGGAAGAGTAAGTCACCCTTCTGTTTACAATTGGAAGAGTAAGTCACCCTTCTGTTTACAATTGGAAGAGTAAGTCACCCTTCTGTTTACAATCATCCAATTCCAGGTTAAAATGTCATGTTTTTCTGAACAAGTTGCCTGAATGAAATGAAATTACTCATTCTACAAGGCAATGAATGTGTGACAAAGCAATGGTCCTATTTTCTGGAGTAAATCAGTGCACCTAATTTGTGACTGCTAAGGAGCTATGTGCTAAAGATCTGTGTACAATCAAATAATCAATGTATACGCTGGGCTCTCATTATGACTTGTGTTGGCTTAATGGATATTCGTTTATACCATTGTCACAGCAACATATCCCAAATTCATGCATGCCTGCATGTATGTGATTGTTGCAAGAAGACATTATTCAGCTTTGAAAATGTGATGCTTGCATCTTGATGGAAATGATGGTCTGTCTGTTCTCAACCCACCACAGCCTGCAATCATACAGCTTTGTTGATGTACCAAAGTTTTTGGTCACAAAATATAATTGCAGTATAACATGTCCCTTGCAGCAAAGCATGTACTGATCTCAATTCCAATTATCGAATTCATTCCTTTATTCCGAGCATTTATGTAGCACCTCTGCAAGATTCCTCTTTGGAGTAATTCCCAGATCAGCTCTGGCAGAAGAGGACAGTTTTTACAAGAAGTGCTTACAGGCTTTTTACAGAGCTTAACACACTCCTTAACACACAGATTCAAAGTGAGACTATTCCAGGCAGATGAGCCAAGTTCAGAGAAAGCATAATGCATTTATGAAGGATGCATTGTATCTCTTTTCTTTTGAAATGAGTTTTAAAAAATAGTTCTATTATCTAACTTTATATCATTTCCTGCTGTTGTACGTATTGCTGTAGGATTACAAACCAGACGAAGATCCAAGCACTTTCAAATCGGAGAAGACCGGCCGTGGACCCCTCACAGGATCCGAGTGGGAGGCCAGCGTCAATCCAGTCATGTGCTGCTACAAACTCGTGACTGTTGAATTCAAGTGGTGGGGACTTCAGGGAAAAGTTGAAAAGTTTATCCATAAGGTGAGCTATACAGTTGAGAGGTCTTGTCTGATTGCTGATGTGAGAGTGTGTCTGTGTCATATGCGCATCAGGACCTTGTTTAAGAAATATATTGTGATTGTAACTATTTGTAAGTGCTTATTTTAGGGCATAACAGAGTAGACAATTTCCACCGAGTACCGAATCTCCGTCTCCACTCACGCATAACTCTTCGTCGAAAGCCCAGCGCCATGTACCTACAAAAACAGAGCAAAGCTACAGAGTTAAGACAACTAAACAGTATCATGAAGGGAAACACTGAAATACAAGTCCCCTTCTGATGCAGGCCTTGTTGGTCTACTATAAAATTTGAAGTTATCAACGACGTCTTTACTCTCTGTTGTTTATCGGGAAGTGGGTGGAGCCAATTCAAGCAGGAAAATTACTGATTTGGTTGTCACCTGGGGAATGCAACCAAAAGAAATTAAAATATATAATTTAGCATCAATATTTTAAAGAAAATTCAATGGAATGTTAAGTTCTTGTTTAATTAATCAATTTATTTTAATTCTTAATTTTTTTTGATGAAAAAATATTATTTCATCCAAAAATTATTTGATCAAAAAAGTTATTTTTAGCTATTTGCGGGTGTAATATTTGCCGAGGCAAATGCTTCTGAATAGTCCAATATTCGGCAGAGGCGAATGTCCGAGGCGATTTTCGGTTATGTCCTAGCTTATTTGTATAGCAGTTCTTCTAGAAAACTCGTTCGATTTGGTACCGACCTGGCTGTGAAAAACCCTGGAAAAGAATGTCTAATTGCTTGCAAAATTGATATGTAATATAAAATGAGTATGCAAACTGATGTCTCATGCCAATGAATTGTTTAGGCCCACAAGGCACATTCTTTACATGTAGTGGGTCCAGGATCTTAAGGTGCCAGGGCCCAGATTATAATAATAACATAAGATGATTTGTACGGTTTCATAGCACAGCTGAAGCCAAAGGAAAGGCTATGTACATGTGTTCAAAAAGTCAATTACAGTCATATGCTTGTTTAAAAATGGTTTGGTTTTGAGCTGTGATTTAAATCACAGGCACATTTCTCCAGAGATGGCACATTCTTCACATTGTCGGGAAGACTGTTTCACGTAGTAGGTCCAGTGATAGAAGGAACAGCATCATGGAAGACTGCCGGACTTGTAGCAGATTTTTCTACGAGGATCATGGCCGACATCTGCTGCAGTTGTAGAAGTCTGAGATGTAATTGGCATTAGATTATTTATTGCTTTGTAGGTTATCAAACGCAGTTTGTAGGTAATATGCATGCCTAGGATTGGGCATATGGATCTTGATGGAGTTACATTATTTCCTGACTGCTGTAATTAGCTGTGGTTGCTGTTCATTTCTGCGTAGGCTGAGCGGCGAATCTTCACCAACTTCCATCGCCAGGTCTTCTGCTGGACCGATCAGTGGCATGGTCTGACAATGGCCGACATCCGTGCCCTTGAGGACAAGACTAAAGTGGAGCTGGATGAAGTAAGTTTCAGGTCCAGTTAGTATTGGAAAGCAGTCAGCAGCATCCTGTGATTTACTTAGATATTAGATGGAATCAAAAAAAGCATTATGTTGTAACCTTCAGAGAGATAGAACATTACCATATGTGATCATAATATGGCTACACTTTGTGAGTTTGATGCCAGCTGGCCTCTGTGTACCTGTCTTCTATAGAAAGTAATTGCTGGTATATTTGGATAATTTTTAGTATTGTACTCAGGTTTTATGACTTTCTTAATGTGAACATACCTGAGATTAATTGATTTGCTGTACTAAATGCTAATAAAAGTTTTCTGAGTGTCTCTACTTAACACTTTAATGATGAGCTTTTAGTACAATCTGGTTATTAGAATGTTAATTCATGGTTATTGGAAATGGGAGATCTACTAGGGCACAATTATTAGCTACGGTAGGAACACATATTTACTAATCTTAATCAGAAATAAAGAGTAGGGAATCCAAAAGCATAAACTGAACTTCAGATGAAGGATGAGACGGATGATACATCATATTACATTTTATGCCATTTATGCCATTCAAGGTAATTTCTACTTGCCCAAATTACTGGTGGTTGGCTAAAGGTATGTCTACAAGGAGATATACATGGGGGTCTAGACCCAGGGCGCAAATATGGAAAGGGCGCACATTTCAGGATGGAATAACTTATTATTCCATAAAATGCACTATTTTCAAAATGCGGGGGGCACCAGATTGATGCTACGCACAGGGCACAATTAACTAGGCACAGGGCGCAATTCTAGCTCTGTACGACCCTCGAGATATATATTGGATAAACTGCAAAGGATTGCTATTTGCTATTGTATCAGTTATTGTATTTGATGCTAAATGAGATGTTGTGTCTGTCATTTTTTTTTTCAGCAACGAAAGAAGGGACCTGTACGTGGCACCAAGGAGGAGGGTGACTAGACAGCCTTAGCCAATTTTATCCAGAAGATGCATCTCCAGAAGACACTGCGTTATCACTGCAGTCATGCGTTTAAGTCTATATGTATAAGAAAGAACTTGTAAGCCCTAAGTCCTAGAGTATTCGAAATCTGATGTACGGCAGAGATTGGCACGAACATAGTCTGTTTCTCCGTATGAAGATGTTCGGCATATTTTGTAGAATTGGTTGTATTATGTAAATATCTGCCTTGGATCGAATGATGTTCTCATCCTGTGAAAGTTGTCGTCTGTTCGTTTGTTCGTCTGTCTTATTATTTGGCTTCAGTAGGTGTCGTTCGGCGGAAATTCCGCAGTCTTTTCCAGCCTGGATTCGAAGCATTATGTAGATAACTCTTTTGGTGGTGTTGCAGGTGTTTGTCTTTGTGGAAAGGATTAAAAGGCTGCATCCCTTTATGTCTTAGGAAACCGAGTTCAATTTTTCGTTGCCTGCATGTGCATCAAATTTCTCAATACAAGTAGTCACAGAAAAGATGGCCTATTGGGCTGCTGTTTGCTTATTCGATAGGTTCTTCAAACCCAGACCTTGTTTCAGAGACTACTGTAATTCTATTGGTACAGACACATAATAGATGGGTGATTTGCAGCACTGATGATAGCTCTTGCTCATCTCTTCTAGTGGAGCGAGTGCTTGACTTGCTGTCAATTGCTGATTTGATATAATGATGGTTGTGTTAAATACTAATTACCATAGATTCCTTTCTTTGGCATGTCATAACTGGCATCTTCTGTGTGTTGATGGCAGAGCGGACAATGTCAGCAATTAAAAATATATGAGTAGTTCTCTGGGTGGATCAGTTTTGTTAAAGCTTGCTTGCATGATGTGGTCTGTTTTGTTTGCTAAACTTCTGTTCAGTGCTGTGTATATGTGCTTGTGTTTCGACTGTGGCATTGATCCCTCACTTGCCACTTATGCTTTTAAATATTTGAACAGTTAACCTCATCTGACCTTTAGGTAACTGATTGACTTGACCCATTACTTGAGTAGCACTGAAGAGCTTTTTGATTGGAGCTGTGTGTTTCATCTTTTGCATCAGAAGCGAGTCTCTCGTGTAGTTATTAAGTCGTTATTTGCACATTGGCTTGAACGAACAGTTCTCAACTGTTGTTCGTCGTCAATTGTCTTGTGGTTCCATATACTTTTTTCGTAGTTGCACAGATCATTTTTCTGTTCATTTTGGTGAATTGCCTTCTTTGAAATATTAGTTTCAGTCGAATCCATGACTTCTATATTTGCGAACTGAATAACTTTGATCTGAATTCACAGTTTCCTAGAATTGCGTGTAATTATGAAAATGTGCCTCTGATAGAATCCGACGTGTATTCGTTGCAACTATTGAAATTGTATGACAAATTCCTTTCTTTGTATGTGCTCTGCAAACAGTCTGATGAAGTGGCAGTTTTGATGGATAAATTAGAGAATTTAATTGCACATGTCGTGTGTTTCATTTTTATTAGATGACATGCCATAGAAGGCACGTGTAATTTGCCGAGTTGGGTTGTCTCTTGAAACAAGCAAATTATCAAAACAGTGATACAGTCAAGTGCACAAACTGATATAAATGTATTATCACCTTGAAGATTTATAGCCTCCAAAGTTGTTTGATGTGGGCCTACTTGATGTGACTGATTGGGTGTCCAAGAACGCATGAATTGTAAATTGTCCAAATGTCAATTTGTGTCTAATCCACAATACATTAATTGATGGCACATCGAAACAAAGCCAGATCAGATCAATATCCAGATGATCCATCTGTAAGTTAATAAAGAAAGAACATTTCATTCTGCATCACAGATTGGCAGCCTTTGGCATGAAGTAGTAGCAGCTTTGTTTTGCCAACCTGGGCAAATGATGGCAGTTCTTCTAAGTGCTTGATAGCCAAACTTGAGTATTATTCTGTTTGCATCTTGATCTGGATTTTCACATATTGGTTTGTCCCGGAGGAGTTCCTGGGATTCAACATTGTGTGCTGGGGTATGTGTTCATGCATATATGTCCTCGAGAAGTCAAAATTTGACAAAATACATTTTGAGTACTTTTCAACAGAGCTGTGCTTTCCTGCCTGAAAGATGTTTTAGCCATGGCAAATGAAGCTTATGAGAGCAAGTGTCTGAGATTCCATCTGCAGCAGATGTTCTTGTTTCTCAGCCAAGTTGACTATCATTCAGTCAAATCAAGAATATAATCCTTAACCTTGATTGACTGCCAAGCGCAATAGCCACTGAGCTAACGCACAACCTTTGTGGTTCTCTAGGCTACAGACAAGTTATAGGTCGTGCTTACGAATGTTTTTTCAGAACTTGAGAAGAAGTTTAACCAAATCTTAGAACACACTTCAAACCATCAAACCACACCAATAAGATTTGCTATTGACATATTGGTTAGTCCTAGAGGAGGTATTGGTATTCACAGTTTGTTCCAGGGTATATGTTCATGTATGTCCATACAGTTTAATACACATGTACAGTGGGTTGAGTACTGTTGAACAGTGCTGTGGTCATCTGACTAGAAGTGTTGAGATTAAAAGCAAGTTCATCTGTAAATAGAGAAGGTTTGGATAGATGGAAATGTCACTACTGGCAGGTTATCACACACAGATAGATGGTTCTGAACCAGTAGAGTGGCTTCCAAGGTGACAGGTGATGCCAGGTTCTTAGGTATAGTTCAATGGCAATGGTTAATGTTCTGGTGGTCATTTGATGGAACTGGGTTTTACGGTATTGTTCCCTGAGAGTCAGACTTAACTGTAGGCAGGCTTGCCAAGAGGGAGGTCAGAGGGCAAATGCCCAGGAGCCTGGCGATTTTTTAGGCAGGCCCATGCTTAATTTTCTCGTGATTGCCCTGACTAAAGGTCAGAATTTCTGTGACTTTTATCCTAGGAGCCCGGAATTTCTGTTGGTGGCCCTGTGCATAACTAATATTATTTCTGTCATTATTTAGAAACCTTTTTCACATGGGATCAGGACAATGTTGCCTTGTGAATAAACAACAGGGTGAATGAATGATAGTCTAGTGGTTGGCATGGGTTGAGGGTTCAAACACTCACCAAGACAATTTGCTTTGAGATTGCTGCACCCTCATGCTGTCTCTGCTATTATGTGGCCTGTCTGTACACTATCGGTGGGTAAATCATTCACCGAAGAAGAGGGCTGCCCACCCACCATTACCATTATGTTTTTATTAATTGCTTCAACCAGTAGAACACATGGTGAGTATACATATGATTAAAGGAATGGGTAGATAAGAGGGATAAAGTGGAAAGAAGAAGCCCCTTAGGGACAGATGGGTCCTGCTAACAGGTCCTACCGTTTCTGACTTAACATTAAGCCGCAAGTTCAGAGAATGCAAACAATTCATTTCCTTAACTAGTCAACTAAGGCTGTCTCTGCATATACTAGTCATTTAGCGATTTTCATAAAGCTATGAAACTTGAAGTCGCTGGCTAAGTGTACTCGTGGTGCTTTTCAGGCTAGATTAGAGCTCTTTTACTCCTTTTCTATGTTAGAACCAGATCTGTGAAATTCCCCTATTGCCATTAGCAATGTGAGCGAGGCAAGGCATAGATTGAGCGTGCACTCCATAGCTATTTCTCTTAGGTTTCAATGTCATAGTCTTAGGGAGTTTCCTGTCTAACAGTTGCCTGTAATACTGGCTGATGTGGTGGGGTGGTGCTTGCAGCTGTTGGTTTTAGTCTAACCAGAGAGTATTGAGGGCCAACACTAATGTTACCTAAAATCCAATTGACCTTTGTTTGAATGAGTGATAGTTTTTGATTGTGCTGTGTATATAATAATGATATTACTAAGTGCATTTGTCCACTCATGTTTCAGCTCATTGAGAGCTAATCTCAGAGTCTGGACCTTATCACTGTCATATCACGAATCACCATGTACTTCCCTGTTGATTTAAGGACTCATAATTATATAATGCACGAAAACATAATATTATTTATAGTGCCTCTTCAAGAATCTCTTTACACTTATAAAATTAACAATGCATTGTCTTAAGTCTTAAATAGCTTGTATAGGATGGAAAGTAGGAACATGTGCCTTTTAGGGAACTTTTAGCCTGATAGGGAAGGTTCAATGTTAAATTACATGGGGAAGAGAATCAAATAGTTTTCATAATATTGAATGGGATAAGCCCAGTAGGGTATTGACAGACAGTTACTGGGGAAGAAGGGATTGCTCCTCTCTTTCTCTTAGGTTATACTACTAACTTGATGGATCTTACCACAGCATCTAACAGAAACTATGAAGGGTTAGTCATTGACCATTTCCTGTTAACTTTTCAACTGAGCCATGTAAAAACTTTGCTTAGGTGAAATCCTATGTAATGCAGTCTTAATAAATTTTGAATAGTTGTAGCCTTTCTTTTATGTGCACAATGCCTTAGGTGCATTCTTAAATCAATGCAATACATCTTTCTTGGTACATTGTGTCACCAGTCATTTAAGAATGCACCTAGTATCTGAGAATTAACAAAACACTTCCTACAAGCTGGGCCAACTATTCAGGAGCTCTTGATGGATAGTCAATAACTGTAAAGGGCCCATAATGCGCCGATAGGACTTATGTTTGCTTCACTACTGACCTACTTTTGCTTGCAATGAAACTGTCATACACAGGCTTATAATTATTTGATGATACTGGCTTGACTTTCACGATGATTGCCTTTCCTCAAAGAGGCCTCTGCTTCCCGTCCAACTGATTTAGTTCAACCGTTACAATCTCATTACTTCCGCTTAATGGGAATTTTCGTTAGCACTATCTCAGCAGAGGTATGTCTGTTAGTTTATTGCATGTTAGGTGTAGTTTAAGTTCAGAGCTAAGAGAGAGCTAAAATGATTTGTCTTTACATGTATATAATATATAATTATAATATATTATATTGTAATATATTATGAAATATTATTTCATCTTCAACATAGGGCTGAAAAAATACAAGAGAATGTAGGTAATTAGTCTACCAAAGGGCGATGATAACAAATAGGATATTGTGTTTAATAATAATATTACCTTCGTTAAATTCAGCCGGATCTAAGATCCGGAACCTCGGATTTGAGATCCACCACCCAAAAAATGAGATCCACCACCCAATAGATGAGATCCAAACCCCATTAGATGAGATTCACCACCCAATAGATGATATTCACCACCCAATAGATGAGATCCACCACCCAATAGATGAGATCCACCACCCAATAGATGAGATCCACCACCCAATAGATGAGATCCACCACCCAATAGATGAAATCCAAAACCCATTAGACGAGATTCACCACCCAATGAATGAGATCCACCAATAGCGATTCTATCTGTAACAATTTACCACTTAGCCTGACTTAAGTTTAAGTTTTTAATTTTGAAATACGTGGATGAGAAATTTAACCACTGAAGGTATGTATACTGCAGCATGACTGTAAGACAAATATGAAAGGGCGATGAATATAGGAGTCAGGCAGCCATGCAAGGCGCTCATCAGGGCCATCACATTATACATCTGATTTAACCAATGCCGCCGCCTTGCAACAAATGAAGCATTGGCCAATCTAGGGGTAGTTGGAATCGAACTCTGCATGGCAGTGTGCAATATATTACTGTGTGTGTGTTGTCTGTCTGTCTGTCTCTCTCTCTCTCTGTATATATATATATATTATATATTATATATATATATAATGTATGTGTATATATATAACGATTCTTATTGTGTGTGCGTGTGTGTCGTACCATGTGGCATGGTTGTGTAGGCTTATAATTATTGGCCGGTATCTTTTCAGCCTGTGGGCTGTATTAGGTTAGCCTTAGCTTGGTCACCGGTAGGCCTATTTGAGTAGCAGGGAGAGCCCACTTTTGCAGACGATGCTTGTTGGTCTCTTACTTCCTCGTTTGTAGGCTGCTAGATTCGGCGGATACGTCATTGTAGAAAGATTGCATAGTTTTACACCTGCAGTCGCTTGTGAATGCACGCATTAAATTGCTGGGCACGATTGCTTGAATTATAACGCCTTCAGTGGTTGTCACTTAAATCCAATGCGACCAGTTGGTCCTTGATTAGCATTCGGCTAAAACTAACAACAGCGTTCATTATGCTTCAGCTTATTGGATACAGGTGAGTTTTATTAAATTTTTTTAATAAAAATAGGCTATATTAATTATGTTGTGTGTTGTGGGACGTCTGCCTACCTGCAGGCTGCACGTTACTTTTGTGGCACGTTTCGTCTGCCAGTCTGTCATTCTAGATCTTGCCTGACCTACGTGCAAATGTAAAATCTGCTTATCTCTTAACTTGTGGGTATGTATTTCACCAGGTTTATCTCTCTTCATCCTATCTGACATGTCTATCTTGTCTGTCTATCTTGTCCGTATGTCTGTCTATGTAGGCTTTGTCTATTTTTTAATGCAACGGCCGACTGTTACTGTGTTACAGTAGGCTTACTAGCCTGCTGTAGACAGTTGACACTGTACTGCTGTGGGACTCCATTAGTCCCATGTAGACGCTGATGGTATCCTCAGCAAGTGCAAGTGGGGTTCATGATCTCGAGATTTATACAGCGCTTAAATCAGTCCCAGGTCAAAATCCATAGGATTAGGCAGACATAGTTTTCTGATTTTGTTTAATAGATCAATAATTAATATTAATTGTCAGTTGAAACATGCATTATGTTCCCGGTCCGATTATATTGTGCGAAACGTAAATGTAATGCACTAAACGTGAATCTCAGTACAATTTTCAGTGCCCAAGAGTCACACCAGGGAGACCAACTTATTCACTACCACAGGCCCGATATCCAAATAAAACTATGAAAATTAACGAGCCACCGCGAGCACCAGATGATAGCCGATCCCTGACGCTGACTAGCAGACGGAAACATTGTTGCTTGAACTACGAAACACGATGATGGCGTTGAGATCTAGTCACAGATGATGGAACTAAGTTGTTGTTCCAAATGTTGGTCAATGTTGGTTAAACGTGGTGGGATGTTTCTAACTGCGGTATCCGGGACTCAGATTTCAGGATGTGACATGAGATTAGTATTTTGGTGAGGCTACTAAGAGAGGCTGTTGTAGTTATACATGTCGGTCATTCAGTCATAAAATCTAGACTGTTGAATTCCATGTTTAGGGATTGAAAATGATGGGCGTGCATCATCTAAAGAGAAATAAAGTGAATGTACGACTTGTACGTGTAGGCTTACACGTTTGCTATAGCTACCGTGTGGTCTCGACCCTAGCTGTTCATTTTTCTGTGAATTGATCTTTTTAGATCCTTCACGCCATGTGAATGTGGGATAACATGGTCCATTAGGCCGTATCCAAGTTTAGTTGGAAAGTTTATTTAGTTTCATGTGAAGTTATTTATGACCTGTGCAATCCTATAGTATAGTTATTGTTTTATTTGGCTTGCTCGTCTTGTTTAATTAACATTGATGCTGTTTTCTGTAGACATTCCAGGTCATTCAGCTAACATAATTCAACAGAATAATTTTTCCCTAGCAGGAATGATGTGTGGTACACTGACGCTTCTTTTCTTTTCCAGTTTCTTGTCACCGTCTTGAGGTAGTACGGAATGTCCCTTAGTTCGGAGCAGGATGTTTTGGCGCGACCGTTTTGCCGCAGGACGTTTTAGCGCAAGACATTTTGGCGCAGATATCTGATACAATATATATGTAATATAACACGAAGCATGATCGATGATAATAATTGTGGTAAATTGGGAACTGGCGTTATGAAAAGAATTATGCTTAAATAGAAGCAGGATGGATATGAGAATTCTTACTCGTCGTGGAACCCTTTTAGTCGCAATCTGTTTATCAATCTCTCTTCCAATTAAACGGAATTATTTTTCATCAATCCAGCTTCCATTTAAGCATGATTATTTTCATCTATCCAGCTTCCATTTAAGCATGATTATTTTCCTCAATCCAGCTTCCATTTAGGCATGATTCCTTTCATCAATCCAGCTCCCAGTTTAACAGTATCCTTTTAATGGATCCGACTTGTAGTTAACCTGTGCCACAGCGTCCTGTGCCAAAACGACGCTGCGCCAAATCGGCTGTGCCAAAACGTCACATACTGCCCTCGGTTTATTGAGCATACTTTTTGAATTAGCAGTATAGTATGTAGGAGTATAGCATGTTTTGTCTGTCAACTATTACAGTAATGTTAAAGAATAAAATTGTGGATTGTTAAATTCTGGACAATCGGTCAATATTTGTAGGTTGAGCAAATATTGAGAGCACTCTGCTGACCTTAGGAGGGTGTAGGCCTACTGAAGAAATTTTTACATGTTTTTAGTTCCTTAAAATGTTTTACTCTTTGTAGATAAGTGTCCAACCCTGGTGCACTCTGATATTATACTTAGATGTCTGCTGGGACTTCGCAAGCTGACGTGTCTATGTAATTGAGTTTATTTGGTTATGTAATGGGTTCATTTAGGATTAAAGTTATCCTTGTTATGTTCTATGCTGTTTAAGGCTTTGGTCATTCTAATGGTAAGGGCACAGAAATTTTCATTGGTTCCACTGTGTTACTGATCAATTTCAATATGTTGCCATTTGTTCCTTTAGATTTTGGAGCTTTTTGTGTTGGCTAGACAAATGTAATTTTAATTGAAGCTAATATTGGTTTCAAAATCAACACCGCTGTTAATTTCGATATCTGTATTTTTTCCCAAAGGTATTTGGCCAATACTGTTTGGGTTGTTTACTGTTGCTTCATGACTTCTTTATGTCTTTTAGACCTGTGCTTCTATTATACTTCTGCACAGAAGTATATGACAGCTTGCTTCTAAAGCTTTTTATTTTATGGCCACAGTTATGCAGTCGGTGTGATGATTATAAATTGAATCATTCTCGGTTGCTGTACATAACTATTCAGTTATACTTGAACAAATCCTTTTTGCAGTTGGATAAGGTCTTGTACATTGAAAAAGTTATTAGAAAGGCTCATTGATTGGCATTTGTATGTCATTTAAAACCAGCTCATCCGTTTGGAAAGTCTTATCTTTCAAAATAGCTGGGCGTGGTGGAGATTTAGCTATTCAACAGATTGCATTTGTTTAAAGTTGCACTGCAGTGAGTCACTTCTTCATAACTCATAACTCATAACTATAAGTGCCTTGAATAGCAACTCTTAGCTCTGCTGGCCATAAGATCTTTTGTACCACAGTTTATAGTAGTGTCTAAAGCTATGTACTTTTACTGCTTTATTGCAATGCTCTATGATGATGACAGTTATAGTAGTAGAAGTGGGAAAAGTATGCCTAGTATCGTAGTTGTTGATGTATATTGATGTTGCATTATATCCAAAGCTCTTGCCATATTTTGCCTTACCTGGCTATATATACTGTGATTACGACAAGCCTACCAAAAAAATTGTTGCTTATTACGTTGTTAATATCTACTAATTTCTTCTTTGAGGCACGCTTGTAGCAGTGTGGCTGCATTACAGCGCCATATAAATTGTTATTATTATTACTTTTAAAATTATTAATAATAATATTAATTATATTGCAGCAGACGGCTGATGATAAGTTACTGTTTCCTATGTTAATGTACTATGATGGATGGCCTTAATAAATATTGATGGTTATTGATGATATTGATGGTTCCTAAGGGTGTGGTAATCACAGTCCATATCGAATTATCATTAATATTCCATTCATCGTCATCTGTGAAATGCCTTCTCAGGAACATTACCATTTCAATAACACATTCCCTGCCATCTATATTTTGAGATTGGCTTGTAGGCCAAACTTTGAGGCTGCAGGTCATATGTACAAGTAGGATGTATCTTTGTGCTGTTGTGTAAACATTATTGTTATCTTTAATAACTTAATAAGTATATAGATGTTGATTTAGTGCTACTGTCCCACCATTATGTTACAAAATGATATTTGCACTTGATTACTATAATTGTGATAAACATTGGTGTAGCTCTACTTCAAGAGAAACTAACCAGATACATTTTTTGTTACAATGGGCTAAAATGATGTTAGACTTCATAAACAAAAATGTGCAGTACAATGCTCTGATTACTTGATGCAACCAGTGGCAAACATTGACATTTTTTAGCAATCTCATTCAAAGTAATAGTTGACACCAAGTTTGGAGTCTCATGGCCAGATGGCACTGAAGATGGGCATGACAACATGCTTATTATAACAATATTATAATGGGCTGTTGCATATAAATTGGAGTGCCATTATCATTTAGGGTAGGGAACCCCTAATTATGGGGACTGACATTGATGATTCCATCTTTTCTACAACAATCAGAGGAATATACCTGCTGTTACCCATCCCATGATTAATTCATTGTGCAAAGTTGTCATGACCAAAGAACAATGTACAATCAACACAGTCTTTGAAATACAAACAATGAAAACTAAGTTAACATTTGTCATGATGAAAATGTGTATTTAAAAAAATTTCTGTTGGGGTTATCACATTGTGGTCGTGCTGATTAGCTAAGTTCAACTTCCTTCTTGGCTTTGTGTTCACACAAACAATAGTTGGACCATACTTGCATTTTTGCTCTTCAGTTACTTGTATTTGTGCTTTTAGTGCTTCAAACCATCATGTGGTACTTAGTGATTATATTTTCTGCAACATAATAGCTTGCTGTGACTTGCAAGATTGGCTAAATGGAAACTAAATCCTTGGTTGTAATCTGCTCTAATGTATTTTCGTTACTGAAATATCTTTTCAAAATAGCTAAAATATTCATCAGATAGTCCAGAATTTTCGTCATTGGTTTTAAATGTTTATTTCCTTAAATGCAACAGAATAACTTGTACTACATTGACCATAATGCGGATTGTGCACGCATCAGAGTTATTGGTCAAATTTGCTACAAAAATCAGTCAATCATCTGCTTTAGGGTGAACTTCTGAAATCTGAACAAAATAGGTTGTTCTAAGCTGCTTAGTATTCTATAAAAGTGCTACAAGTTGTCTGTAAGATAAATAAAATCTTGGCAGTCAGCACTTTTCCCAAACCTTCTAAGATGCTCACAGTGCTCCCAAAGGAAATCGGTTTGCATCCGTGAACTGGAATGCCTAGTGATGCTCAGTTCTCTAACTGCTGACTTATTGCTATGTTTGCAACATGAGCATGTGATTAATTCTCCCAAGCTTATCAAAGTATTTGGAGTCAGAAATGAAGAGATGACAGTACTTGAAAGATATTGATAAAATGTTGGCTTGCTGCATGGTGATTCCACCAACTTTGAAGAGGAATGCCTATAAATTCTGCTACTGCAAAAGGAACTACTACTTCTGTGTCTTAGAAACACAAAGCTACATTTAAGTTACTAAAATGCATTAGCAGCTTGGGATTGTGTGGTGCTTCTCTGGTCCTGTGGTTAAGTTAAGTCTGTTGATTTTTGCATCAGCTTCTTTGACACTTCAATGTTTACCTTCCTTACTTCAAAACAGAGTTGTATGGCCTCGAGACAGTGTCTCGGTCTCGAGACAGTTTTTTAGTGTCTTGTTCTTGGAAGCCTGCTGTCTCGGTCTCGAGGTAGTGTCTCGAATGTTTAGTAACTGTCTTGAAGTGATAGTCTTGTTCTGTCTCGGACAAGCGGTCTCGATAAGTTTCGCGTAACTGTCTTAAAATCTTGCGCTACAAACTGAAATTGGATTCTACGAGAAACTGTAATTCTGGTTAACGCGCGAGTCACATGACACTGAAATTATTTCAATTATCTTAAAGTGGAAAAATGTGTGAGAGAGAACCTGAAATTGTGAAGTTTTCTCTTACGCAATTTGAAGTTATTGACAAACAATAGCTGTGCCGTTGATCATCGATGTAAAAGCACCATAACCGAAACGATCGTAACAACTTTTAGTTTCTCAGGGTGAGTAAGGATATGCGCAACTTTTTAATTTCGTTTGGTATTTGGTATCGAATCTGCTTGTTTAAAATCGTCTAGAAAATTTCAGACGTGTGTAAAAAGGCTTTCTTCATACTATTCAGAAGATATGCCGACAAAGAGATATTGAAAAAGATAAAACACGGCAATATAAAAACTGATCTCAGGAATTGGTACTATTACATTATAAATTTCAAATTGAAATAACAAATGAACCTTATTCCCGAAAACTGATTAGTATTTTACAGCATTTTATATAGGATCACTTGTCTTTTACTGTCTCGTACTGTCTTAAACCTAGTGTCTCGGTCTCAGTCTTGGTACCTCACTGTCTCGGTCTCGGCACCTCACTGTCTCTGTCTCGTCTTGGTCTTGAAGTTTCAAGTCTTGCATACAACACTGCTTCAAAGTTTACCTTCCTTTCTTCAAAGTTTACCTTCTTTCCTTCAAATGCTGCTGCAGATACTGTTGTGGTGCTGGCCCTAATAAAGTTGCTGTTCCATTTTAGCCATACCTGCCATTCAACCAATTTCAACTTGTGCTGAAATTTATCTCTCAAATGCAACGTTTAATTTTAGCTGTATGTGACATAAAAACATAAATCAGGGATAAATGGTCAAAAGATTTACAGAGATCTTTCGAGTCACAATCAGTAAGTTTATAATGAATAATAATAATAAGACAATTTCTATGATGTCGTAGCTAAGGAGAAAGCACTGTACGTGAGAGTATTCACGTGCGCCATGTTGAGAAATCAGCCATGCAGAACAGCATAAAATGATAAAAAAACTACTTCCTGCTGAGAATGCAGTCAGCATATCATCTCGTGCTTTCTTAAATAACAAAAGGGGATTTGTGGGGAAACTTGTTTGATTATAAATTATATATCTGCTAAATAAGGTCAAATCAATTTCTGTGGAAGGGGGACTGCAGTTCCTAACAGTGATGGTTTTCAGTTATCCCTATTTGAATGATGTGTATTTTTTGTGGCAATTTATGTAATCGAACTGTTTCTAATTTTTCAAGAAAATTAGGCATGTCTGGGTGCTACGTGACGAAGGTGGAATGCCAGAAAATTCGCAAAAAGGAGAAGACTGTGGTATGTTAACTGCATTTAGGGCGGTTATGGTTTATATTTCATGCCATATTGACCATTACTGGAAAGTGGAAACTAGGCCTGAGTGGGATTTTTCTGTGTGAAAGTGGAGAAGGAGAAAGTGGAGACACTGAGAAACTATTGAGTTAACCACTTGTTCATGGAAATGTCTGTACATGAAGTACTTAAAGCAACAAAGTGTTTATAGTGCATAATGCATACATGACTCAATGGTCATTGATGTTATATATTAGGTTCTAAGATTATTGATGCCTTGGTGGTCTTTATGACTCGTGGTGGTGTTGGTTCTAGATTTGATTTATTCTGATGTCTAAGGCAAGGAAGTGCTCGATAGTGTAGTGGTTTGCATGCTGGACCATCAATCGAAAGGTCGGGGCCACCAATCCCACCCAGGTAGAAATTCGTGTCAAGATTTCGTACAATGTCAGTGGAATGATGAGCGGGTGAGGGAGAGGATTGGTCGCCTGCCCTCATATGCCAAGGTTAGGAAAATGAAGTCTTAGGCTAGCGTAAAGGACTGCATTTTTTTATTTAAGGCAAGGCATAGTTCTTGGATGTCACGGAAGACCTAAAATCACATTGACTGATAAAATAAAGCAGTGGACTGATTCATCATTCGATCATTTATTGAGGCAGATAAGAATCACAAGCAGATGGAACAGAATAGTATGCGCTGCTGCCAATCCTCGGACTGACCACGGTTGGAGATAAGAGTGAATTCAGTGAGTTCATACACAATGTGTGTGAACTCACTGGACATTTTACATAGAGGTCACCGAACATGCTCATTGCTTAAGCCTGTAACCACTGGATATGACCCAGCATGCTCACACAGACACAGGCCAGACCAGTGATGTTGATTTTGATTATGTTGATGGTGCAGGTGTTTGTTTTGTTGGTGCATTGGTCGGACGAGAGGCAGGTCCACATCTCAAGACAGTATTCTGTAGTCTTTGATTTTATGGTAAGCTTATTTGAAATCTGAATATGTTATTTCTCTTTTTTTCATAGTGCTATGTTTGGTTATTGTTAAGCTGACCATGGGCTTCTTTGTAGTGCTTTTAGAGCATTCTGACTATCACACTGCCATCCATTTTCTACTTATCGTAAATGTAATTGTAAACTCGACATTTCTGCTGTGCTCACACAAGACCAGCTGATTCACAAGCCTTAATCAAAGCAAAATCGATTGACAGGCCACAGAGGGTCATGAATCAGAGGTCAGGCAGACAGACGAGGTGGATGGTGTTTAGAGTTGAAACAGCAAGGCAGGTATACATGGGAAGAGAAGGAATCAGGACGGTAGGGGAAGAGAAGGAATCGGGATAGGATTAGTGAAAAAGTAGTGTTTTCAGTTTTGAGTTATCTGTGGGGAGATAGCATGAGGTGAGGTTCTGAAAATGGATGACAATGTTATGCTCAGAATTCTGTGAACATCACTCAACGATTTGTATATAATATATACAATTTCCATTGTCATTATCTTTATTTCTAATTTCCAGACAACTAGAATGGCTTGCTAGGAGTATGCTAAAATATTCGGTACAATACTCTACAAGAAAATAATGCAATACTGCCATAATTCTACAAGCAACAACTTTGACATCTTCACCACAAGCACAATAGTCGACCAGTTCGACAGCACCTTAAGCAACTGCAGCAACTCGGAAAATTACCTAAAACTCTTACCAAAGGCTAATGACTCATAAACTTAAGGAAGTAACCTGTTGTGGTTCTTGGACTTAATTAAACAAGCCTGCCTTGTTTACCTAAGGCTTACAGCAAAACACCAAGCTCAGATAATTTTATGTACACTTTCATAGCAGCCAGATGTCCAACATAAAACTAACCAACCATAACAAGTAAGCCTTAACATAACCATTCCTTCCTAATCAGAGACACCTAACAATACTCAGAGATATCTAAGGATACTCAGCAATATCTAACAATAATCAAAGAACTAGTCTGTCAAATTGTTTCCTGTTAATTCATCTTCCTGTTCTGATCTGTAATAAGTTCAGTCATTCTACTGTACAGTTTGGGCACATTTATCACCTTCAGCTGTAGGCCTACATGTACATTGATGCCCAAGTCAGCACCAATTTCTGTGCACTGGAAGGGATTTGAACCTCTGCCTCTCAGTTCAAATCTAATAAAATCAAGAATACTTCATATAGCACCCCTTCAAGATATCTACTCAGAGACGCTCAGTTGACAGTCCTGCACTCTAGCTCCTGGGCATTTTGAGCATTCTACTTCACACAAATGGTGTTTTGTATCCCAAGGCTATACCCATAAAAATTA
The DNA here is from genome assembly GCA_959347315.1 of Bimastos eiseni. Lineage (NCBI taxonomy): Eukaryota > Metazoa > Annelida > Clitellata > Crassiclitellata > Lumbricidae > Bimastos > Bimastos eiseni. Next base: position 12,805,052 of record OY365810.1, on the reverse strand, counting down.
AGATGCCATTCTGGTCCACGTACTATATGATTGCAGTGTAGTGGTATGTGTATTCAATCTTTCAGTATTATCCTGTTTTACATGCAGCCTCGTTTATCATAAGGCATGTTCGTGATGGCTTGGCATTAACAAGTCCACACTGTATTGTTATATCCTGACCTTGAAACAAAAAGAAGCTGTTCATAATATTATGTTATGCACAGCAGTTGCATTTATGCAATATTTTATACAGCTTAAATATTTACTCATGTCAGCCAATATCGCTCGTGGCATGTGCATGGGATTTTTTTAGTTGGCGTTGAAAAGTGCATATGACAGCTCCACCACGATTCCAGAATTGAAAAGTGAGTAATAAATGTTGGTGATTATGCCATCTTTTAAATCTAATTTAATTAATACTACATATGAGTCAATTGTTTAAAGGATACTGTTGCTGGTCTGTGTGTCTGTCCAGGGTGACCCCAAACCCTGGACCAAGTCTCTGCCTAAGGACATCATCAGTGACAGCTTCAACTAAGGCATTAAATGATTCATTTTTCTGCATGTATGCGATCATCATCGTCATTGTTATCATCACCACCATCATCATCATCATTGTTATCATAGTCGCCATAATCACCACCATCCTTTCTTAAATAGCATCACGGTCATAGTCCTATCATTGCTTTGTTATTGTCATTATCATTTCCATAATTGTCTGTCCTATTGTTTTCCTGTTCATTGCATCATCTTCCTGTAATGATTTGTTCTGCTATGAGTTCAGATAGCCATTCTGTTTTGGTTTTTATTAAACATGTTGACTTGTGCTATAGAGAGATATGGACTGTTCTGTCAGCTATGGCCTTATGATTATGCTGTCCCAGATTCAATTCTACCACCACTCTGCTTTCAGACACTGGTACATTTCCACCTTACTCTCCAGCCAATTGTTTCCATCTTCCCAATTGGTTGCATTTACTGTAATCGATCTTTGCACTTTCACTTTATGGCTTTGTCAATGATATCGGTCATATGCTTGTATTCATGAGAAATGTTACATGGTAATTCTTACATGATATATATTTTTATCAATTTGCAGAGGCCCAATGGTTTGAGTCACTTTTTAAAGCAAAGAAGGAGCAGAAAAAGGCAGTGGAAGAATTTTTTCAGGTCAGAATAATTATTTTATGTTCTGTTAAGTAAGTTATTGTGAGTATATACATGGATGCATTGATTGTATTCATAAGTGGATTAATGGTCCAATATATGGATAGATGACTGGGTAGATTTAGCCACGTGCTATATTATCGTGGAATTATGGACGGACATATGGGTACTTGGATATATTGGCATAATGGAAAAAATCTGTTTTTTTTATTTTTAAGAAAATCTTGAATCTGCCGGAAATGATTGCCCATGGAAAAGAAGTCTGTGAATTTTTCAGTTGGCCTGACGAAAGGTATTTGCTTGCTTAAACAACAAAATCTTGATTGAAGTGTTGTCATTTGTATGCATCAGCTTAGCACTTCTACAATGTAATGACTTCTTATGTCTTCACCTGTGATAAACAACGAAGTTATCTCAATTTACATTTGGGATTATTGCCAGGGGCTTTGTTTGACATTAGTCATATCAGGATCATAATCTAAAGGTTTCAACAACACCCAGAGAAAGCTAAGTTGTTGAGACCAGCTCATTCTCATGTACTTTCTATTACACATTTATTAAGTGCCCATTGTAGTAGCCAAAGCACCAATTGATGGCAATTGTTTGTGAAAGATCGCACAAAGATCCTAAACAGGAGAGGTTCAAACCCTTGTCTCCTTGTTGCAAGATGGGAGCTCAACCTATATGTCATTTCAGGTTCAGTTGCAGAATAAGATGGGAAGGCATATTTCTTACACCAATAAGTAGTGGTAAAGTAACTGTTTGGTGTATTATGCTATGTTTTGCATTTACAGTTTTGTCTGTCATTAAAGATTATTATTGACTATTATTGAATATCTTTTAATGATTATTGTTTCTCAACTGTTGTTTGTTGAGATCTTAGGCTTTAGGTTCTTCAAACCAGGACCTTTACCTTTGTATGTTATAATTACATTTTGAATACTTTACATTGTTTCTTGTTGTGATACTCTTGTTAGCTGTTTTGTGTTTATGCGATGGTGGCTTATGGGTGAGGTTTCCTAATACACAGTGTAATTCTTTGTTAGGCCATGTAATCAATGCATAAGCGCTATCTGTTGCACAATTGCTTTGTTGTATGTTTGATTCAGCCAATGATCTTCAACCCTCTGCCAGGACGTGCATGCTGCAGACAATGCTAAGAGAGGGATAACATAATAAATTACATATATTCAGAATTACATTTAATGAATTTTAAATTAATAAGTAAAATAATATATTAATAAATGAAATGTTGATAGAGGAATGATAAAATGATTTGTTGTTTTATTTAAGTGAACCAGAGCCTCAAGTTCAACCTGCAGTTGATTTTCGTCCCAGTGAAAGTGAGAACTATATAATTATTACAAATTATAGTTTTTTAATTTTTCTAGGTGCCTATAGAAACTATTCTATAGCTGGGAGGACTTTGCTATTACAAATATCAAGCTTAGAGTGTGCTTTTCAGAAGGAAATCTAAATTAATAAAAAAAAATTCTAAGCAAGTGTGGTACTGTCTTAGTTTGGCATTAGGCGTTAGGTACATTTGATGCATCCATTGTCCCACACACATGTTACACAGCCTACTATTATTATTATTATTAATATTATTTTTACATCTCTTGTAATTGCCCATATTTGGGAAGGAATGCATCCCAAGGAATGATGCATAACTGTGTGAGAGGGAAATCTTATCTAGAATGTCTAATGATTTCTAACCATCCTCCTTCTCCTTCTCTTCCTCCTCCTCCTCCTCCTCCTCATTATCATCATCGTCATCATCATCATCATCTTTTAAAATTATTTTTGATAGGTGATGAGTCTGATGACTTATCGAATAGCTCTGTCTTGGTGGGAGAAGGTTCTGAAAAATGCACCATACTGAAAATGCTGAATTGTTACTGAGATCATTGAAACACCTAAAGAGCCTAAAGAGAGAAATTAGTGAGAGAAATTATTATTGATGTGTTGTTACTGTTGTTTGTCTTACTTTCCCAATGCTTCTAATGAGTCTTTATTGAAGAGATTCTATATAAATCTGCAATCACAATTAACTTATTTCAGTCATCAATCAATCAAACAGACTTGAAATAGCGTTTATGTGGAAGTTTTCAATTCTGCTGTGGTTCAGGTAGGCTGTCAATTGAGAGTTTCAAATCCCCTCCACTTGCACCCACCTGCACTCACTTTATAATGAGTCCACTGACCTTATACTGTTGGTGGGAAGATCAGACAGCGAGGTAAAGGACTGGTTATCCACCATCATATGCAGAGGCTAAGAAAATGAAGTCGCTAACTTCATGACGGCCCCATGGCTAGCTTAGTAGACTGGTCTTCTTCTTCATCTTCTTCAGGTGAATATGAGACTGTGGACCGTGACAATGATGGCTACCACACTTTATCAATTAAACCAAAGACTGTATCAGTCTATAATCGGAAGGAGCAGTTGGATGATTCAGCCAGCACCTACTGGGCAGTTGAGGAGTATTCGAAGCGCAAGTCAGGAGAGGTGGATCTGAAGGAGGGAGCATCCGTCAGTGTTCTACAAAGGGAACTCTCTGGTAATGAAAAGTCTGATTTCTTTCTCAACCATGATGAGTCAACATTTTAGGGTGTCCACAACAGCATTTTAAAAGCCGTGTTACGTGTTAGCTTAAAAGATATGTTTGTCGCTCTTATCAACAATATCATCATCATGGTGACCTTTGTCAGAATCATCTGCTCATCATCATAATTGTTATGATGGCAGTCATCATCACCACCATCATCATCCTTTTCATTAGCATCATCATTATGGTTGCCAGCTTTATCACCACCGTCATCATCATCACCACCATCATCATTATCCTTCTCATTATCATCATCGTTATCATTGCAATCATCATCACCACCATCATCGTCATCATCATTGCCGATGTGGCTGGGAGCTGGTCGTGGTGAGCCAAAAGCATGTTGTTCTTAAGTGACAGTTTTGCTATTATTCTAGGCTGGTGGTTTGTGCATGTTGAGGATACTGCGGAAGAAGGCTGGGCTCCTGCCTCCTGTCTACTTCCTGTTGACCGGAATAATCTCGACAATGGCAAAATATCAGGTTGGTTTTTCCTTCATCATTTCTAGTCAAATATCCAATAAGTTATCTTAGTAACTTGCCCTAATGACTTTCTGTACGATTGAATCTTATCGCTATTGCAAAACCGTAGTATTGTACTAAATTCCATGGCCAAGTCTCTGCCTTTTGTCAGACAAATACTAGTATCATACAGGCCTCTGGGCTTCTTTTAACTAGTTTACAGAATTGGAATGATTTTAATTGTTTGCTTTTGCATACAGTCATTTGATTTATTCGTTTCTGTCAGGTCCTTTTGGAATGTTTCTGGCTCTGAAGGATTATGAGGCTAGTCAGCCAGATGAAGTTTCCTGTCGAAAGGGAGAACAGGTCGAGGTGATCGAGGCAACCCTTGATGGATGGTGGGTGGCCAGGTAGGGCAGCCCTCACAAAACGATTAGCAATTTGCTCTGCAGTTGATGGTAATCTGGAGTATCTGATGATCAGGGTAATTGGAATCGCTTCTGGATATTTGAACCTCGAACTCTCAGTTGACAGTCCCCTATGCATACTACCACTTGACCAAGGACCAATATGCACAGGACTGGACAGTCCCTATACAACTAGCATTATGTCACTACTTTTTGAGCAATAATCAGGAGCTTGAATTTTTCACATTTTGTTGACATTATAAGCTGATTCGGAAACTTTTAGTTATAAAGGAAAATTTACGAATAACTAGCTAGCAAAAAAAAAAATGCTTTTGGGGATTAAAACATCATATTTTCAAATAGAAGCAAATTTAGGGTGACATCTATGTTTAAGAGTAAAACATGTACATGGATTTTTGACAAGTAACCATTCCTCTAATATAGATTCTTTGCACTAGACTAACGTGCATCTCCATCCTTGATGTGAAGTGATTTAGAAGTTTTTTTCTTTCGCATTTCGCTTCACTTATGAAGTCATTTCCTTACTTGACAGATGCAAAGACAAAGTTGGAAGGATACCTGCTACAAACATTGAACCACTCAGCAATGAGGTATTATTTCCGATGTTGTTTCTGGAATTATGCATAAGATACAAGCAGCAAATATGTTTTGGGACTAGTAGTGTTCTTCATGTAGCATAATTAAAGGCTTTTGTATTACGTTTGATGAGATCTTTTTTTAAATGACTTACTTCAGATATGAATTTATATATATATTTAGGGTGACACAAGAGTTCGTTCACCGTTTTCAAAATGCATTTTCTCAGGAAGGGCTTCATAGATTTTTCTGATAATACTTTGTCTGTGCGTACACATGTCAAATGAAAGATATTGGTACAAATTTGGCTTTGATCCGGTAAGTGATTGCTATTATATATTAATAATTGAAGAGAACAAATTTCCTGTGGAAAACTGCCATGTGATACAGTTTATTCATCATTATATCACTGTAAGCAAAATATTGGGCCTAGTAGACCATAACACAATATTGTTACCTATTGGTCTTACAGATGTAGGTCATTTGCATACAGTATTTTTCTGCTAAATGACTGCACCGACTCTATATCAGCATAGACTGAATCAGCGACTGAAGTGTCCATACGACTGTCGATCTCCACACACGTTGTAGGCGACGTTAAGCTGATCAACGTTCTTTGACTCAGTATCTTTATAAGCGTGGAGAAACAAAATACTCCACAAGTTCTCAATAGGGGAGAGATCAAGAGAGTTTTGGTGGCTAATCATTCGGCTTTATGTGCGACCGGAGGTTTACATGGCTTCACTTTGCAAAGTCTTTTAGCTGGGCATAAAATGACCTGCCTGTCCTCTGTTGTTGTTGCGGCAGAGGAAATTGCGCAACAGTCTCTATCACCAGGCTGGCATCTACAAAAAGTACAGTCCTCCGCCACGACGGTGAGTTAAGTTGCATAAATGACATATTGATTTTCATTTTGGGCCCTTGTATGTAATAACATGAGCCATTCGTCAGTTTATGCTTTTTTATTATAATTATGATATTTAAATGAATCTGTGTGTTGATAAGTATAAGTAACTAAAATGTCGTTTATTTGGAACTTGACAATTGCACTGTCATAAATGCAGCTTGCCTAGCTGAGTGTAACAATATTATTTGCAATACGAACAACACCAAGATTATGTATGTCGCATTTGTTGTCGTCGTTATCATCGATTCATAGTTTCATCCATTTCTGCCACTACCATAATCATGTTGTTGTGCTGATCCATAACACTTAGGTTTTTTTATGTTCTGAGCAGGAACAGTAAAGTATCTGTTGAAGAACTCTATGGCAAAGTCGATAAATTTCGCAAGTTTTCTCCTGCACAGTAAGTTCAACATTTTCTTGGCAATTACTGATGTTCTGTATTTTTCAAACCTGCTGTTTTCTTGGATACCTTTTTAAATTTAGAAAAAATTTGTGTTCAGTAAAACATCAAAACACAAAATTTAATGAGAACAGTTTGGTCACACTACTTTATAGCCAATTACTAAGGAAACATTTTATAAATTGATATTACTAGAATAGGCTAGATTGCATCAGATTAAGAATCAGAATATATAAGAATAATTGAAGCCAATATTGCAACCAATACAATGGCGTTGTGTTTGTAGAACTGTGGCTAAATCAAATAGTTTTGATGAGGATCCTGAATATGCAGAAGTTGATTTTAACAGAAAGATTCCATCATCTGTATGTGAGATTTTTAAATCTTACTATAAACTGATTACTTTAAGACACACAGCAATGGTGTTTGGCTATTCTATCAGCTATCATTCTTACTTATGGAAATTTGGAGAAAGAGAAGAATCAAGACATTAGATTTGACACATGGATGGAAAGAACATGTAGAGATCATCTGGATGCTGATGATACATGCTAGGACTTCATGTCCAGTTGACAAATGGGACAGAAGTCAGGCCCAAGCTTCCATTGCTGCTAGGTCATTAGGAATGGTTTGATGCCTCTGATCTAGGAGATGAGCCATAGTGGTTAGCATGCTAGACTGTCAATCAGGAGATGGGGTTCAACTTCACCCGACAGAAATTTATTTAAAGATTTATTCTTCATTTGCATTCCCAATCAACTTGGCTAGTAAGCTGTACACAGACCATACACTTTCAGTGGGAAGATTAGGCAGTGGGGAGAAGACTGGCTCCATCCCTCATATGTAGAGGCTTAGAAATTAATTTGCCAACACCTCAAGGCTAGCGTAACCCTTTAACCACCAGCGTCATTGATTATGCCGTATGTTTTACTATGTGCTGGTTGTTGATGGGTTAAGCAACTGCTGCTCATTTTCCATCTTGAGACGAACTTGTAGTTTCCTTTGTGCACACTTCAAAGACTCAATGTCATGCTTTTCAGTGGTTGGCCCAACCACATGGTCGACCCAACCACTTGGTCCGCCCAACCACTTGGTCAGCCCAACCACTTGGTCCGCCCAGCCACTTGGTCGGCCCAACCACTTGGTCGGCCCAACCACTTGGTCGGCCCAACCACTTGGTCCGCCCAACCACTTGGTCCGCCCAACCACTTGGTCCGCCCAACCACTTGGTCCGCCCAACCACTTGGTCCGCCCAACCACTTGGTCCGCCCAACCACTTGGTCCGCCCAACCACTTGGTCCGCCTAACAGCTTCTATCTTCCTTCGGATCTGCATTCTCTTTTGGCTAAAGACTTCAATATTTGTTTCTGTTTATCAGTTTGTATGTTTAATTTATGTTCATCAAATGTTCATTTATATTTGCATTATGTGTGTTTATGAGATGTTTCTTTATATCTTCATATGTTGTTCTGCGTTTACAATTATGTTTACGATAGAACTACAAACCAGTTGAGTTCATTGATAATAATCCTATATTGGCCAAAAAGTCGGAAGAGTCTGAAGAGGAAGATTCTGCATTTTACATGAACGCGCTAGAGGATTCACGTCGTCCCTACGTCAATGTTGAACTGAAGTCAAACCAAAAACCGCAAAAGCATGTTAGTTATTTCTCTGTCGACGAAAAGTTAAGCGTGTTTATAAGCCATTTCTTTCTTATGTTAAAATAACTGAAATTGAATTACATTCTATGTCCGGTAATTGTATTGTATTTCAGGTAAAATATAGCATGTAATTTGTAATTGAATGACGTGTAGATTATGATTTGCTTCTGTATAGTTGGCCAAGATGCCAGCCTGCTACCCATCACTTTGATTTAATGAACTGCTATGCATTATGACTGCATGACAACATAATTGTCAACATTATCTACCCTATACCTTTCTTACAAAGTCTGTTGTAAGTTAGGGGCAATTTAAAAATTAAAAACCAGGTACAAGTTAATCCTACATTACGGTTTCATATGTGAATGTTGTTACCATGACTACAATAAATTGTATCCATGATGGTTTAGCCATGGTGATTCTGAAGTTTTGAAATAAATGACAGGCTTTTATGTTGCACTGTGCTTAATGCAGTTGTGTTAATGTAGGAGATTAGATACTACAAGGTCAAGAAGAGCTTTGCACCCACTGTGAAACATCAGGGTCGGCCACTTTTGCCTGCAGAGGTTGGGGATATTGTCGAGGTAAGTTGTTAATCTGTAATTTTTACACAGGGATGATTCTTGTGCATTTTAGCAATTGGTTTAGTTTTATTATGGATGCTGACCAGATTATGACTTGAATTTTGTGCACCACTGGCATATTAGAAGTTACTAATGAAAATAAAAAATTTGACCTGCTCATCATTTGCAGATTTACAAGGATTATGATTACCATTAGCTACAGCAACTATACTAAGTGTATTTTAACAGTTTTTGAGTTGGAATTATTAATAGGCTATAGTGTATGAGCTCATTGCGTACATCTACTGGCTCAACTGTTGGAGCTAAGCTTAGAATTAATCATTTTCTCGTGACTCATCAGCTACATTTATTATTGCTGAAAATCATAACATGAGATGAGAAAGTCTATTTAGTTAGAACATTTGTATCCATCCTAAAGAATATGATTTAGGAAACTATTTTTTGTGCTTTTGACAGTCACACAAGGAAGAGGCAGAAGAAATATTCGCTAAGATCTTCCGATTAGCCAATGGCGCACATTCAGACCCAAGAGAAGGATGGATAATGAAAAACCACATAGAGCCTTATGAGCTAAGTGAGTCAAGGCCATAGCTGACAGAACTATCCATATCTCTCTCTAGCACAAGTCAACAAGGATTGTGTAGTAGTAGTAGTAGTAGGAGTAGTAGGTGGAGTAGTAGTAGTAGTAGTAGTAGTAGGTGGAGTAGGGGAAGTAGTAGTAGTAGTAGTAGTAGTAGCTGCAGTTTAAGGACAGTGATAATGTGATAATGAGGATCATAATGCTCAAATGAATGGGATTAGCCAAATGACTGTATAGTGCTTAACTGTAGAAACAGTGTTTACTGTATACCTTATTATTATATACAGAATAAAACTGTCCTGTGAGTGAGTTACCTGTGATTGTTGAATAGGATTCTTCCATTAACTGAGCAAATAGAATTATTAAAATTACTGAATTAGTGGGATTAGCCTAAAAACGGAATTGGATTGAAAGTGACTGAATGAACACCTTAGGACAGCGTTTCCCAAACTGTGTTCTGCGGAACCCTAGGGTTCCATGAGGTGAAGACGGGTTCCGCGGAAGACATTCAGTGTCAACAAATTTCCTGTTATAATTTTACAACATCGATCACTTTATAAAATGCATAAAGTGTCCTATATATATAAACAAATGTCATTTTCATTGATACTTGTGTGAGCTAATTATTAATTATTAATCTAATCTTGGCCTAAAGCTATAATTGTCTGCATTCTCTAGTGTTCATACCTATAGGCCTACAACACAATATTTTTAGTTTTGGATGGGGTTCCGCCGAAAGAATTTGACGTCAAAAGGCCTCCACGGCCAAAAAAGATTGAGAAACGCAGTCACTGCCCTATTATGTCTACTGAATATGGTTAATAGCTGAATGCATAATATTAACTGTTGGCAGAATGATAGTGTTAGTCAAATCACTATGGCATATTAAACTTGTAAAGCCAAATCTCTGAACGACAATGATGAGCCAGTGTCTGAGCAAGTAAGTTATCATATTCCCTCTCTATGTTATAGTAGGTTGTGAAGATGCATTAAATATTTTGCTAGTATACATGAACTTGTCTGTAGAGCCAGGTGATTCTTTGGTGGCAGAGCCAAACACTACATCTAAACAAAAGCTGCAAGCACCGCTTCCTAATGCCAAGAGCACACAACCCAGAAGGCCATCGCCTGCTGCGGTAAAGCCAAAACCGCTTGTAGATGCAAGATTTAAACCAACTCCACTAAAGCAAATCGATGCTGAACCTAAGAATCATCTGGCTCCAAGCAGATCGCAACAGTCGTGTGCCTTACCTGAAAGAAATGCAACGGGTAAACCACCGGATAATGTTGAGGAACAATCCAAACGCAGTGTTTCACGTAAGAACTTTTTATCCGCACTCAAACAAGATGCATTGGTCTGCTCTGCAACAATTCTCTCTGCACATTCACACAGTTCAGCCGTAAAACATGTGCGACTTAGAGTCACGCACAACATTTGATCTTCTGTGTTATATGACTTTAGTAACGTGTTTATGGTGTCTCACTGTTTTCAGGTTCGATTAGCCTTCAGAGCTCATTGATGTTGTATTATGTAATGAGGTTACCAGACATTTATTTCTCTTCCGCAGTCTTTGATCTTGGAATAGTGGTAGACTGGGATCTGTTCTTGACTCAAATTAAATTAAATTAAAGTAACAGTGTGGACCTCTAGTGCTATTATCACCTTAGTCGGCTTGATACAATCCACTGCTTCCTCTATCTATTCATAACTTCACTACTGTAATTCAAGCTGTATCAGGGTGGACATGTACTGCTGTCTTTGTTGGACTTTCACTACCCATTAGTGCAAACATCCCGGACACCGACTCAGGGACATAGATTTCAGTTGGAAACTAATAGGAACATTAGGGCTGAGTTGTGGACTAGTAGCATTATTTGGATGCTAGTACGGTCTAAGTTAGATAGGCATAGGTACAGCGCCTTTTTTGAGTTACTGAAAATGCACTCACTATATTAACCCTCTTGCTGCTGAATTCCGTGTGCAATATTATGCTGACCATGAGTTTCCAGGCATCGATGGGCAGCGAAACTGCTAAATCGGTTTTTCAGGAAAAGTATCGGACGCACAAACCAATAAACCTGTTTCTCGAGGCAAGAGGGTTTAGTATTCTCATAAATACGTGTATATATATATATTATATATATGCATATGAGCCACTATGTTATATGGAGGATTAGAGATAAATACAGAAATTTAAAACTTTCTCATAGTCTGAGGGCTGATTTTTTGCATGCATAACTGTACTTTTAATACTGACTGCATTTCGTGATGAATTTTTTGTTCAGTTGGTTCAACCAGTCATCCTGAAGCACCTGCTGCTCCTAAGAAGAATCCTCTTCCTCAGGTGGACATTCTCAAGGCATTACCAGGGTTATCTAAGATAAATTGAACTGATAATAGCACAGTCACAATTTTTCAGCAGTTGTTTTATCTCGCTATAAGTGTGAGGGAGGGAGATCTTACAAAATTCTTTAATGACACTATTGAAATGCTTCAGTACATAATGAGTATTTATGGAAAATAGCCATATTTCCAGAAGGAAAAATTATTCAAATGTTTTAGCATCAGGAATATTTTGTGTCTAAAAGTCTTATACTGTCATTCACAAATAGGAGATCTTTAATATTTAAAATAAAACACAGATATTCTCATTGGAGATTTTAGAAGTTCTTAGTCACTCGCTCATAATTTTAATTTCAGTTCTTGAGTTGCTTAAAGTGTAAGGCTGTATACACAGTTTTAGAATGAAAATAGTATGTAATTTTATGTTTGAAAGCTCGTTAAGAAAACTTGATCTCATGCATATGCATTTCCACCTTTCAGGATGCCTCTACTGAGGCAGAGAAGTTTACCATTCGCAAGTTTAGTCGCACAGAATGTGAGAATGTTCTGTTGAAATCAGCTGAACAAAGACAATTCATTATTCGAGAAAGTACCAAGGTATTTGCAATTGAATCAGTACCCTGCTATTCAACCCATATGATCCTCCTATTGTGGCCAGTTGTGTTATCATATGATTTAAATGAAGATTAATTTATTGATTTATAAATCGATTTCAGTTGCCAGTTACCACTTAGTGATTTACAAAGTGTATTGCATGTGTGTGCCAAAAAGGGACAGTTTGTTTCTGTGAGTAAAATAACAGACATCAGTTATCTTCTGCACCTTACAGAAAGCCACAAACTCTGCACCCCATGTCCAAAGTCTAAGCTACATGTTGAAAATTAAGCATCTGTAGGCCATTTTATTGCATCAATGTGCACCGACATCAACCCTACACCCCATGAACAACTCTAGGTCCTATCCTTAGGGACAATACTCAGACAACTGTTCTTCTTTGCACCCACCACTGCACCCATGCAATGTCTGCATGTTATATTCCTTCAGTCAGATTGTATCATATGTGTGTTAGATTCTTATGCATGACTGCAGTTTATTTCAGCCATTTTGAGAGACTCCCAACTTTAGGTCAGTTTTTAGTTTAGTTATGTTTATTAATTTGATGTTGAACTTTCTAGGTTGGCCATTATGCGTTATCCGTGCGTTCTGCAGACCGTATTCATCATTTTCCAATTGAACTAACACTGGAAAAGAAGTACTTTATAGGAAGGTACAACTTTGATTCACTACAAGATGTCATCAAGTACTACAAACATAATCCCGTGTTTGAGTTGGAAGACGGAACGGGAATCACGTTGGATTCATCACTTGAAACCTAACGAAATGTTTTTAAACTTTATGCTGCCCGCCAGCAGAATTACAGTAATTCCTGGCGGATTTTTTATTTGGTTAGTATCCTGGCAATGAAATAAGAAACATGTCCATAGCCTAAATTGTGATATAAATTGTTGTCCACCATTTCAAAAGTTGTAAATAAATATTGTTATCCTGGCTCAAAAATTTTATCAATGTGTTATTTTTCTATATTTTATACCTGTTACTCTCAATTAATTAAAGTATAAAGTGCACAGCAGTGGAAGTTCCTGTTCCCATATGAACCTGATGGCAGACACATTGGACACAATCAAGGCAGTTCCTCCAACAGTGACATACTTTGTTTAATGATCATTTACCCTTTACAATCTCCAGAGTTAGTCCTACCTTGCAATTGTTTTATTTAAAGATGGATTGTCCTTTGGACAGGCTCCTTTCATAGCTGTCACATGTCTTTGTTTCATATCTGAGAAACTAATAATTGACTGAGATCGATTGGATAGTGATAATGACCCTGATGTTCAACAGGATTGCTGGGTCTATAACAATAGAAGGCATATATGTGTATTATATATATGTATATATATATATATATATATATGTAATGTATGTGTAATATATTTGTACATAAACGAATGTTATTGTAAACTAAGTTGCGGTTGTGACAGCTTGGTTCTCTAATTAAATGAATATTGAGCTTGAAAATTTAATGTCCTACAAACTCATTAAAGCCTCAAGTATATTTTTAAGATTTTTCAATTTATCAATTGCATGCTTTGTATTGTGCTTTTAGCACAGTTATAATATTTTGATATTTTTTCTACATTTGGTACTATGTTTTTTGTCTTTGATTACAACATTGACAGAAGACACCAGGGTTGAGTGCACACTTTATTTCGAATACAAGTTTCTTATACTGGTGCTTTTTTCATTTTCGCTTTGTCTTGCGCTCATTTTTAATCTTTTTGATGGTTGAGTATGTGATATGTTGAGTCTAAACTTAAGATGTGAGGTCCTTGAGCACAAATCACTTAATGTTTACAAAGTAGAGCATCTTGGGAGCTCATATTTTTTTCATGATTTTGGTGAACCCTGGTCATCAATTATTTTGGAGCTCATCTTGAAAATTGAACTTTTTTAAACACGTAATCTGTGCAGATATGACTGGATGGTGTCATGAGGTTGTCACTTCTGTCCAGTCGCTAGCAGAGTTTGAAAGATTCTCAACATCCAATGGTTTTACATTGTATCCGTATTTCCAAATATCAATAGTACTGACCCTTGCATGAACTCTTCAATAAAAATAGGGTTGTTGACTTTTAATTTAGCAAAGCCAATAACATGAGAGCACATCTTTTGAAAATTCTGTTGAAAATTGGACTCTTTACATATAGTTTGTGACCACCAGATAACCATGGAGTTATCATTGAGCTTAAATCAACAGATACCTTTGACCTGAACCTTTCAATCAAAACTAGAGAGCTTGACTGTTGACATAGAGGGCTATGATGGTGAAACTCTCTATACTTTTACAATATATGTACATAGGTCATTTCTTAAATTAAAGCCTTGTAAATATTCCAGTTAGTGCTAGAGATCATGTAGGTTTTATTTTGACAGCAAAATTCATTGCCAGATAATGCTCCTATTTGTGCTGTTCATATTGTTGTTTCTGTATGTATGTAAAATCTTGTTTTATTCATGGCCTGTGTTTTAAGTGATACTTTCATGTATTCATATCATCTTGTACCGTCAATTATTGTAACTCTAGTTATCGCAACGACAAAACTTCTCCTTTCTTTTCTTTTTAAAGTTGCATCTCTTAATTCGTCCAGGTTCGTTCCAGTTCTTTTGCGTATCTCGTCCATCCATTTTTTCCTTGGTCACCCCATTTATATTTGATTAAAATTGCTGACAGCAGGGATATCTTACCAGGTGCTGCAAATCGTATGTTGTGTGACAGCAGATAAGTCCTACTTGGTAAAGCACATCCCTGGAACCTCAGTCTACTCTTGTTGTTCCTGTAGGCTTTTGTACAGGTTTATTGTGTTGTATTACATTACTTGATGATCATCGCATCAGATGAAGCCTTAAATTGCTATCTCAAATCTTGACCCTTCTGTTCAGATGTTGAATTTATTTTCATTTACCAGTTACAGTATGCCAATGCTGTTTAACATTATACATGGTACTCCATCCTATTGCCACTAAAGCTGCATTTAAACATTTTTTACACCATGCATTTGTTGAGCAATGTGTGCTTTTAAGGGATCTCCAGTACTTAGCTACATACAATTTTATAATGTTACAGCTGTTACTTCATATGTAGCTACAACCTTTTGTGCTATAGCTTTTTTGTAGTAATTGTTGTTGTCTATGAACCAGTGGGTCATATTGTGTAGATTTGTTTTAGTTCCGTTCGTGTATATTTACTGGAGCATTTGCATTTATGCCAAGTTTGCAGTTGAGAATTCTTTTGACTGTAGTGTGCAACTCTACTTGTAAGGACAAAGACTTACCATACAGTGTAACCAATCTTGTTTTCAACAATGTCTGACAAAATCAATGTTCATTGTTTCAGCTAATCAGTTGTTTTAAACTGGATATGGTTTATTTTATCTTTTTTTAGATTTTATCATACCATACTTTTTCTTGTAGGTGTAGATGAAGTATATTTGAACAAACACATAGGGGTTATGTATACATGAATGTATGTCATGCATAATATATATTTACACAAGTAAGACAATTTTATAGGGTAAGGTTAAGCTTGTGGCATAACTTCAAATATCAGGCCTTGCACATACTACTCAAAATAGGCCTACTAGTATACCACAGCCATTATTACTGAGCAAATGGGTTCTACCAAATCCATGTGGCTCTGTTCAAACATCCAGTTAAGGAAATTTACAGGCGTAATGACCTTCCCATGTAGTAAGTCGGTATCATTCGTATGGTTCGTGCAGACAGTACGTAACTAATTTTCCTCCCACATGTTACGCATTTAATCACTTTCCTATCTTGATGAATGTTTTCAGCTCAGAAAAACAATGAAGATGCTATATAGAAATTGTTCTAATTACAATTACAATGAAAATATCAGCTGTGGTTGTTAAAACCAATCTTCTGACTGACCTCTTCTTCTGCACTGCTCAAATCCTCCCAGGACTCTTTGACTTCATTTCGTTGTTTTGCTGTGCCAACCGTTGTCATGTTGTCATCTGTCTTCAGCATTTTCATCAGTCGATCAACGAACTCTTGGCTGCAACACAAAATGTAAGATCTGGCTATTTCTACAGAATTATTATAGAGGAGCAGCATGTCCAGTTTAGCATAGGTATAGCGCCTCTGCCTTCTTTGAATGACGCTATATAAATTTTCTATTACAGTTAGGCCTACATGCGTAATATACCAGAGTCACTAGGTGTATTGTTCTCAGAACGTTGTATTTGAGGTAATATTGGGTATATCTTCGTTTTTATCCATTTAAAATAAATATGAGGGAAACTTGGTCAACACGCAGGCCTAGGCCTATAAGTTCGAGTAATGAATGAATGCACTGATTGGCTGAATGACCGAACGGCAAACAATCTTACTATTTACTCGGTTTTTTGGTGGACCATTTTGGCCCAATGGTCAGCATAGCTATAGTTTCTATTAGATTACTCAGTAGGTTTAGCTGTAAGAACTCTGCTCGTCTCAGTATCTTATACATTCTCCAAAAAATTTCTCCGCAAGTGGACTCATATATTATTCTTGCTTTGAGTTTCTTTTCATAATTCTCTAGTTCTCTATTATTATTTGCTCATTTTCCAAATGCACTTTGGGTGAATCCAATTCTGCGTAATAATTTATGTAGACCTAGGCCTATAAAAATTATGTTCTTGCTGCTGCTATCTCCATAGATATATAATTTGACCCATATAACTATGTTATTTTATGTCACATTTGTTCAACTTCAAGTATAACTGTAATGAAAATTAACTGAAATGTCTCTGTTTAAAAGTAAAACAGGCAAATTATTTAAATTTGAAACTTGAAATAATCATTGGTCATGGATCATTGATTCAGCGTTTCCGTAAACCCAAACCTATGATACGAAATGAAAACCGGAAGTACATCATGTGCAGATTGATCAGTCAACAAAGCGGATTCTATAATTATCATAATGCTCGTAGCTAACGGAAAGACAAAATGAGATGAATTTAGACATTTATTGACTTACTTGGTAGATGGAAGACGAAGATACCATGCCTAAACAAAACGACCGGAAACGCGTCAAAGACAGGATAATCGAAGGCATTGCTAAAGCAGTTAAGCATGTATGACTTTCAGTGCTCGTTCTGTTTTCCATTTTAAAAGGCAGCAATCTGTGCGAATTTTATAGCGCACTTTTTTGGATGGTTTGAGATTTTAATATTTGGCTCTAAAGATTCTTTCGCGAAAACTGAAGTGGTGCTTAGGATAAACGTTGGAGAATGGTCTTTTTTGAGACATGTTCATTCAGTTATTTGCATCCTGCGTGACTCAGAGCCACTGACCTATATTTTCGTAAATATTCTATTGTTGATCTACAGTTTAGACTTTTTGTACAGATCTCACGGTAGTCAAGTTAAACACCAAAAACTTAGTTAATACCGGAACATACGTGCCCCTTTCATAAAAGTGCTGCCTCTCAAAATGTGCTCAAATGGAGTGCAAGCCTCAACCCATTATCCAATGTACTCAGTAGGTAAGTAATATATAACAACATCAAATCGTGTAGTTAGTATATTTGGTGGAGTGAACGAATGGAACTTTGTGCTTTTGGACGACCTACAGTAACTTACTTCGATGAGTTCAAGTGTAGCAGCTCATTGGGATGTCAAGAGCTTTTCCAGCTTGTTGATACTTAGGATATTTATTCTTTCAATTTATCGTTTTCACTGGGTAGAAAACCATTGGTACATTCTTCTTAACTCTTTAACGACCAGCATTATTGATATCCCATACATTTTACTGGTCATTATAGAGTTAACTGTTGAAGACATTCACTATTGGTTCATTTAAAAAAAGTCTTCATTGCCTATAATTTGTGTTCACGTCTTTCTTACTGAGTGCATTGCATTATGGGATGTGCTCTGTTTGAGCACTTTCAGGTATGGCCTTATTGTTTGCTAAAGAGGCACGTATTCTTTGGAACTGCTAAAACTTGTCGTCTTGGATAGTTTACATTGTTTTGCTCTGCAAATTACTATGAAAACTACGGAGTTGTTGCCATAGTTAACCTGCCTTCTTCCCTTCCAAAGTGTTTGTTGATTCTATAGAAAAAATGCAGTTGGCGCTAGTGCCTGCCAATCGATTGCCCTGGAAACCTATATACAAACTTGTGTGTTGTTATGAGTTTAACTTCATTTGTTAACATGGTATGTTATTTCAATCATTTTGTAAACACAATTGCTCACATGCCGACTCCAGGATTTCATGCTGCAATAAATAACAGATTTTTGGTGATGTAGCAGTTGAGTGAGTAATGATATTAGTAGCATCTATTCTATATGGAGCAATCATTTACTAGATTTACTGGAATTTGATGACCGATGACAAGTTAAAACTTAGACAACAGGCACTGCACATGGGATATTGTATTGCTAAGCCCAGGTTATTAGGAGTTTTAAGTGTCTTTTGTAATGTAATTAATGTACTAATAATGTACTAACTAGGCCATAAACTGTTAAATTATATTTATTTGTTCCTGCAAATTAGTTTGTTTCAGTAGCTAAATTATTATTAGAATGAAAATGTTGCTAAGGGAAGACGTTTGAGATATGACTAAATATTTGTTCATTTCAGATCCAGTCTTATCAGTTAAGTCAGCTTTCAGAAGATCAAGTCGCTGTCTTAAAAAATTCTGATTGGCAGTTTCATAAACTGGTTGAGAATCTTGATCATGCATTTCTCTATGGGTGAGTAGGATTTATCTACACGTTGATGCTTATTTCTGTGTTTGTGGGTACCATTTCTGTGTTGTTGGGTACCATCTCTGTGTTGTTGGGTGCCATTTTTTTTAATTGTTGGGTACACTTTCTGTGTTGTTGGGTGCCATTTCTGTGTCGGTGAGCACCATATCTGGGTGGGTGACAAAGCGATTGCTGAACTCATGTGAGATGATAAACTGCAGACTCATCACCAACCTACAATTTATGCAAAGGTTATGGAGAGGCTCACATCTGATCTTGTGTTCACACTAACAGTTTTGATGCCATGCGTCGTAATATGATATCAGATGATTTGAATGCATCAGATTATCAAAGCTTTTCTCGCCTGGCCACAATCTATCTATTCATTAGAATATACGATACAACTGCATGTAATATTGCACTCTTTCCAAAGTTCTTGTATGAATATACGAAGGAACATCAATGGCACTGAGTTATTGTATGTATGTGAACAACAACTCACTCAAGGTCAAGGTCCTTACACAGTAACCGTCTAGGAGGATCTGCACCAGGATTATCCACATTTCACCAAGTACTCTATCCTTTCGCCTGCTGTAGCCTACCATGCCTATGTGTCACCCTGAACGTTGACGACCATGACATAGTGCTGCATCAAATTCAGACGCAGCAATGTGTTGATGGGACAAGGTTGTAGTTGGATGGTAGGTGAAGTTATTTCTGACCGACCGCACTTGAAGAGGTTCGTTCACGAGTCTTGCTTTCCAATCCCCCCTGCCTGTACTGCGGTGTGCCTCGCTGCTGGTCATGCTCTACTCAACACGGCTGTTGACCATCGTTGAAACTGGGCACTTGCAGAACTTGCTTAATATACTGATGATGCTTGAAGGGATGCTTCCTCTGTTGGCATAATATACATACACTTATACTCATTACATTGTCTGCATTGAGAGCTGAATGGACACCAATGACTGGAAGATGAAGACTCCATTTTTCTGGATTGAGCAGAATATTAGCTGCCGAAGTTTATGGTCCATGAACTCCAGTTTATTCAATGTCTGAACATTAACTGTTGTAGTAGCAGCATTGGAAGTTTCCATTGCTGCTGAGTTGTCACACTGATAATGAAGGACCATGTGGTTAAACTGTGACAGAGTTGTTCTGCTATCATATGCACCAGCAGTTATTTTTACTATTTGGTGTACTGTAGGCTTTAATCAGGTAACTCTGCAGATTCATGTTTAGTACTCAGTTAAACATACTTATTTTCACGATTATTTCATTATCGTACACGTGTGAACCAAGGACTACACTTGGAGAATTCTCCACCATCTCCCGTCGATCATCACGAGATCTCACGTGATTTTCACAAGACGACCAACAGATCTTTAATATTGGTTCACAATATACCTGATTGTTGTTTTCAAGACATGTTGTTCACACTGGTCTTCACGAACTGATACCACAATATCTGGTGAAGAAGCGTTACATGCATGTCTCATTAGCATCAGGATAGTATTGATTGCATTCTGTTGTGAATGGAAAAAGCTGATGTGTCATTTGTCGTATCTAGCCTAGTGATGTTGAGGCAGAGGCCTTTTGAATTTTGCGATTTTCAGATATTGCTGGAATATATACAAAAGATTCTGAATTATTGTCTGCTTATGTTGTCTTGGTAGTGCCTAGCTGGATAATATTGCGGTTTGGAGCACCCGTAGTTTGCTGTCAGGTCTTTCTTGTAGTGTTTACGTTTTCAATAATCTGGGTCAGACCTGTCAGCTTTTATCTATGCATATTGAGAATTGACTATGACAATTATTTTCTTATTGGCCTTCGCAAGGTCCGTCTCTCCCCTTTTCAGTCATTTATGCTGCCAGATTGATTGCTCTTCTTCCTACATTCTCCCACATCTCCTCGTTTATGGGCAATCGATTGCACTGTCTTCCTCTTCCTGTTTGCATTCAGTTCAAAGTTCTTGTCCTGGTCATTAAGTCGAAACTGGGTATTGCTCCTGGATATCTAAGTAATCACATTCGCTCCTCTCTTTCTGCAGCTTCTCATCAACCTCTGTCCTCATTGAACTGGCATGCTCTCCTTGTTCTGGGAGTTATGACCTCTACGGCCCTAGCTAGATCTTTCATCACCATTTGTCGCTCCTTTTGGAATGCCCTTTCGTCGTCTTTGCCTGCCACCATTCTTATCTCCCTAGTGATCCTTCTCCCTCCTCAAAATCTTTTCCACTGTTGTGGTTGTCACACTGGGAGCGATGCTGAACAGCTTCTGCTGTGAGTGGCGCTATATAAATTAATATATACTGTACAGCGCAATATCAATTGCATTGTAGACAATATCTGTGCAGCTAGGATGCGAGTGTTTTGTACTACCTCTACAACTGTATTTCTCTTCTGCTTTAAGATTAGAATATTTTGGGCAATGTTTAAATGAAATTGAGGCTGCTGGCATGTTATGCATATTGCGCCATTAGTATGTTGTAATTGAGAGAAGGGAGTCAGTAGCATAGTGTGCTCTGGGCACGAAATTACAGTAATGTGTTTTGACAGAAAGCCAAGGGGATTGGGGCAGAGCGAGTAATTGGAAGGACAGTGGGTTCAGAATTTGATGTTGGTTATAGGAATTGATCCCAAACAGACGTCTATCCACCTCTATACATGCTCTGTATTTCATGTGCCTCATCAGCTGCTCGATCTGCACCCGCTCTTCAGATTTTGCATTGCCCCGCCAAGCTGGAGATGCATACATACGGTGTGCAATAGTTGTAGATTGTGCAACCTCTTGTAAAAGTTGTAATGCTGCTGAACACGTCGCTAGTCCATGCGGTATAAGCACGCTAACTCGGTGCATACGTTGAAGAGAAGCAGACTGCAAGGGGATGTGGTCAGTGTGTGTAGTCATTCAGAGGTCTTGTCTTAATGTAACTCCAGGACTCAGTTTGATAGCAGCAACTGACAGGTTTCAGATGTAGTTTTTATTGTGCTTGTTACAGATATAGAGAGTTGCTCTGATGAATCTCAAAATCTATTAAACATGACTGTGCATCAACTGTCTTGACCATGATATTTTAGATTTTTTTATAGGACAATAGCATCATAATACACAATCAATCGATATGAACTTAATATAATGCAGCCCTTCAAGATAATTTCTCAGAGGCATTCCCAGCCCAGATGCACTGGAAAGGAGCGGTTTTTGGAGTAATCTTTTAATTGCATGATTGTAGTTGCCTAGTGATTTACAGTTTGCCCTGTGTAGCACATGTCTAAGGTCAAGAGCCTTCAAAGACAGTCTGTGACCTTTTTCATATCCTTTACATTGGTGTTTGGCACAGCTTCATTGACAGTAGCCTTGCTGTGTCTATATCATTGCTGTATGCTGCAATAAATGATATGTTTTCGACCATTTTGAGTTTTATTAAGCTACTTTTCAGGATTTTCAAAATTTACACCAGTAAAGTTGTTTAGCTTGATATGGTTGGGTTATAAACTTCATTTAGATGGATGTTGAATGCTAAGTTGATTTTTCAGGCTGTAGATTTTGATTGCAGTTTAAGTTAACACTATAGTAATAAAAAATGTATTTTTAATGTTTTCCAGCCTTAGACACTTCACCAATGGATATTGGGTCATCGTTCAGGAATTTACGCATAAATCAACTATTGATGACATCGTCAAAATGTCAAACGTCACTACAAACATCGGCCGAAGTAAGCATCACTCATTTTCCACAGAGTGTTGCATGCTATTTGATGATG
The DNA here is from genome assembly GCA_959347315.1 of Bimastos eiseni. Lineage (NCBI taxonomy): Eukaryota > Metazoa > Annelida > Clitellata > Crassiclitellata > Lumbricidae > Bimastos > Bimastos eiseni. Next base: position 12,782,283 of record OY365810.1, on the reverse strand, counting down.
ACAGCTGAACATGGTGTAGTGTTCTGCTGTTTGTTTCTGCTGTTCAGTGTTGTTGTATTGTTCACATTCTTTCAGCAGAAACTGTCTCTGAGGATGGTATGCCTCGGTTTATGCAGCCATTAGTCAGAAAAGTGAGGCTTCAGTTGACTATTGGTAGGCAACTTTTGTTGCACATAGTTCACATCCTTGTATTTCAGGGATTTATATAGCGATAGTTCAAGTAGCGTACTCAGAATCACCGGATCATTATCAAAGTTACTCTGGAGTGTTCTCACACCTTTCAAGACTCATGAATATTCATCTAATGCACTGGGGCTGTGCTTCCCTTGTGTGAATTTTTCTTTTATGTGAAATTGATATGTAGCAACAGCAGTACACATTTCAGTGCAACCATTGGTACATATGTGTTCCAGCATGATAATGCATTGTGATGTACTTAAATATTATAAGATATATGCATCTGTGTTGGTCACCTGAGTCATATTAGCCAGCTGACAGCAATCTGCTTTGCACATCCTAATATCACTTAATTTTGTGTAATGGTTGTCTGTTTTCCTGCCACAATTACATCCCTCTACAGTGGTTACATGTTGATCATGGACCCGTTTGGCTGCCATCATATACCAAATGAGATAGGCCTTTCTCTATCGATCTATGGTCAGCCTTATCCTGTGGAGGAGATTTTAATTGGTTTTATATTGCTAGTCCAGTGTTCAATTGTATTCATGCTGGGCGGCTGTCAGTTGCATTGGAATTTTCCTGTGTGCAGAATATAACTGGGATCAAAATGTAAAGTTAAAGGTGAAATGTCAATTGGGCAATTGAAATCTTAACTGGAAGGATGGAGTGTAAACTGGGAGTGTAAATGTAAACAAGTTCGAACAGCAAAGTCTGTAATTGTATTCAAGGCAGACAGTCAACCTAACTTGTGATCTCTGCATTGAAAACTACGCGTTTGACGATTATGTACGTTATGTGTAGTTTCTGACTCATACTCACAAGACGGGAATTCGGTGTTTTGGTGTGCATCTAATTATGAGGGATTTGTGTTCAACCATTGCTGTTGTCAATTTTCCCCATTCCAATGTTCAACCTCTCGTCACATATCATAGCTACTTATATAATACATTGTGGATGCATTCATGTGCTTCTGGTTTAAGTGCCATTCTGCTGAGATGCCATGAAGTGATGTTGCATATATCTCAAAGCCAATGCTTTTCATGCCATGTTGATACATGCTGTGCTGGACTTGCGCTTGTGCTATATGTTGACTTTTTCCAGTTCATCCCTTCTTACACACAGAGTGGATGATAAGATGCTGTATGATAAGGCATGTCCCAGCCTCCCTTTCAATGATTTCAAGTTGATGATTCCATACTTACCAGTCTTTTTCATATACAGATGAATCCTGTGATACTTATCATCGGCTGGGGTCATGCAAACAGTTTCAAACACCTCCCAATTATTTTTATATTTTCCTACGTTTTATAAGTGACCTTCTTTGTTCTATCTGCATATTCGCATCCTGCTTTGTCCGTCATCACATACACACAGCCTTAACACATTTACGTCTACTGCTGCCTCTTACCAGACTTGTCAAGAGGAGACTTTGGTAGCTGAACCATCTTCTTCTATCTCCTCCATATCATGTTTGCACTGACAATGAGATCTTAACAAGACATCTCCAAGCAGCTCTGTTTCTAGCTTTATCCCCTTTGTCTCTCATATTCATGTTCTGAGCTGAACTATCATTGACTAGCAAATCTCTGTTTTACTCATTTATCTATTTGTTCTTGTTGTTTTTTGTGTGTTTTGTAACTTGTTGTGATGTGATAACAATGAACGATTATGCAATGCAGTGATCGTCCAACAGTTTTATTAGTTTTCATCAGATGCAAAAGATTAGGTTCAGAGTATCACCACAGTCGTGAACCATGGAGGAGACTTCAGACAAATTGAAGAAAGGTGATAGCAAAGGGAGTCATCTCTGGATATGTTAGACAATCCAAGCAGACTACTTCTATTCCAGCTGTCTCAAATACCCTCTTATGTCTTCCTCACAGTCCACGTATCCTCGAAAATCTGGGCTTCACTTTTTGTGTGTTGGATCTCAACTCATAATTCTCGTTCAATACTTTAGTTACCATTGGTTTTTTGCAATAGTATATAGCCATTGTAATTTGAGCAGTTGCTAATCAATTCCTTGTAATATACAGTTGACTTTTGTTCTCCTAGTGTTGCTTTCACAAGGTTTTGCCTAAGTTGGTTGCCTGTACATTTTGACTTCTTACTTCGTTGTAGGTCGCGCATGGCTGTATTTGGCTTTATCCGATCATCTACTCGAAAGCTACATTCTGTGTTTCATGAAGAATGCAGAGCTTGTTCGCAAACACTATGTGAAAGAAGCCTTAGTCCTTGACGAGCAGGTATGCACTTACTGAGTTTGAGTAATATTGAAGAGAGAAGTCAAATGTTCATCTGAGTCCTGCTATGCTGTCTCCTTACAGCATATGTCACATTCACAGAGAAATTCTTATATGGATCAAAACTTTTATTCACCTTGTTTGAACTCGTTGTAGCAAACCATGTTATTGAGGAGATAAGAGACATGAGTTCAAAAGATTGTGTCTGTTAGTATTACCTTCTTTAAAATGCCTTCTCCGTTAAAGATATAAAAATAAACATGAATTCTGACATTAGATAATGTTCAGATGTTAATGTTGTATTGATGTACTAATTCTAACTAGATGCATCATGAACTTGCCAATGGTGACATACTATCTTATTCTAACCAGATGTCACTTCTAATGCATGGTGAACTTGCCATCGATGACCTTTTTAGCTATCTATGCCAATTTTATGCATAGAGATGAACTTTATTCCTAACGACCGCCACTTGAGACGTCCAAGGGTAATACCCTTTACAGGAACTTGACATGTGCTTGAGTGCATGTCTGAATATATACTTAGAACAATTTGAGTCACAATCTATTGTGTGTTGAATAATAGAGCACAAATTATTATAATTGACGATAATTATGGTCACAATAGTTGGAAAAATTATGATGATTTTCTGCACTCTTTGAGGATGATAACAAGGCTTGTGAGTGTAGGATTACCTGGTACAGCAGTTGGTGTGTTTTTGTGTCGTGAAGATCTGCAGATTCTGCCCACTCTTGTGTCCTGTGGCCCACACATATCATGCTTTGTTTGTGTACTGCTGTGCAATATTCATCAGTCGCGTGTTACAATTGACACAAGTTGCTAATTCGTTCTGTTCTATAATTGACAACTCTTAAAATCTGTTCAGACTAGTCTTAGTTAAAATTTAATTAATTAAAATTAATTTAAGCTTTGTTAAACTGTGGCGTCTTTCATTTGTCAGCCAAGAACAAATTAATGGTTTCTTGAATAATTTACTATTTATATTTGCATTGCTAAGTTACATTTAACTACGTCCAATTGTGCTGCATAAGCTGTCATGCAGTGTCATGAGTATATGTTGCATGCAATTGTTTCATTATATAATACATTGTATAATACAGTAAGTAGGTAAGTAAGAATATTCTTTATTAGATGCTCTGCATCTTACAAACGGTATAAATAACAGCATACATTTATACAAAGACATACAACATTTGCGTAATAAAAGTTTTCTTTGCAAAGGCATCAACTCTAAGTAGGTTACGGTTTTGTGAGGCTTACTCAAATGTGGATGCGTACAAAAGGTATCTATCTATCTGTCAGCAAATGCTGCCTGGAGGTAAATTCCAACTCTCATTCAAATGAGAATTTAATAGATATGCGAGATTCCTCATGGATGTGAGTCTGTTGAAAGGTGATTGGCCAGATCCATGTTGTTAAAATCATGGTGTGCAATACTGTGTGTAGTACTGTGTATGAGTGTATGTCATAGCGTATGTCTGTGTGTATTACTGTGTATGTCATAGCGTATGTCTGTGTGTATTACTGTGTATGTCATAGCATATGTCTGTGTGTAGTACTGTGTATGACTGTATGTCATAGCGTATGTGTGTGTACTGTGTATGACTGTATGTCATGGTGTGTATGTCTGTCTGTTTTCAGCGTCTGCAGCTACTGCTGACTCTGTCGTCTGGATTGGATTTGATTGCATTTGAACTGGAAGTGGTTAGTTGACAGTTCAACCTGTTTCTCATTTAATCAAAGCCAAACTGCTGATGTCTTTCTATTGATGTATTTCGATGTTTTCAGTATCATTTTGTGGGAACCAAATGAAAACTAAACAATTTAAGGTGTTCCACAGAGGCATGCCTGAAGAATTATAATCAATTCTATTCTTTGCGTTGTTTTCTGTGTGTAATGTAGTGTAATCAAGCATTTGTTTTTATCAATTCAGTATGTTCCTGTCAGTGTGACATTACAAAGTGGTGCTGTGCAGTATGTTGCAGTGTAAGACCAACTTTGAGGTGTTATCCAGTTGAGCTTTGTCTAATGCGTTGATTTTTTAATCTTTGGAATCAAAGCAAAGCTTCAAATTGTCTACACTCTTACATTGTGACATTTTCCAGGATGTTCAGTACCTCGATCTGAGCAGCCATCTTAAAGCGCGGACAGACAGTCAAGAAGAGGAAGGAGATGACTTGTCTCTCTGCAGCATGATAAGCTCCCAGTCACAGGTCTCTGTGCTCTATTCATTTTCTTTCTCTGCATGTATTTCTCTCTGTGTTTCTCTGTCTGTGCTAGTTTCTGTTGAAACACTGATATTCTGTTGCAATAAGTAATCATTTTCAGTGAAGATTATAAACACAGATAAATGCTCTAAGATCAGGTCATTCATTGGCTGTACTTTTGTGTTGAATATTTTTATCGCTTAGGTAGTGCATTCATAACACTCCGCTTTAATATTATGTGCAGTATCTATTGATAAGGTTATATCAAGGCTGTGTCTTTGTTTATTCTAATTGCTCTGGTTAGGCATTTATTTTCTACTATTGATTTACAGTCCTTCAATACATTGCAGTCTGTGTTATGCTCTGGACTGCTTTTCTTCCTAGCTGAATAGTTCCCAAATGCTGTATTGGGGCTATGTGCAAATACTTCTGATAAATTTGACTTGAAATTTGACATCTGCTATTTTTTTTTTAATCAACTCTTTGAGGCTCTGGCAGTTAGTTGTAGGACCTTGTACTAAAGTTGTGTTGCTGTCATCATTATTGCAAATTAATTGCACCACAACAAGAGAAAATTCACAGTGCTGCCCAATGTGTTGTTATGTTTGCACTTAAACTTAATATCTGTCCAGTTTCAAGATTTTTATTACCAGAGGTGTGTAATAATTTGAAATTCTTGAAATTTTATGTCGCCCATCTTCCAACATCTTTTGCTCAGTAGTGCACATGCCTCAACGGCGCAATTGCAGTTGTACTGCCGAGCAATTGTGCGCGAAGGACTTGCTCAAGGTCCCTACACAGTGACTGATGCCTCGGACGAGGGTCGAACCCGCTCACTCAGCACACACTGAATGTTACGGGTTGACCTCTCTAACCGATCAGCCACCGTGCCGCATAATTGAGAGATTACTGCCGTAAGCTCTCACTTCGGTGAAGACTTTGATTTGTGATTGACATGAGTGTGTCCTTTGTTGTTTCTAGGGTTCATCCATGGAAGAGTCGTTTCATTCACGTCTAACCATTTCGCCACTCTCCCTCATTAGTGATTTATTTCGGCCATTGACTTCCAAGCCCACCGCTTCTTCGTCTTTCATCTCTGAAGAAACCGATGAAGAGAAGAAACTACGAATAGAAACATTTGCCAACACGAATGTCGTGCCTGAAGTTGTACAGTCGCCGGGAGTTTTGGGCGACATGCAAGAAGTTATAGTTGAAAGTGAAGTCGAGGTCGTACACGTGAAGCGAAAGCGTCATCATTCGAAGAAGAAGGATCATCGTTCGCAAAAGACGGCTTCTGCTCCGGCTTCGGATAATGTTTCGCTAATTTCGGTTGAATCTTCTGCATCACTTCTTTCTCCGATCAGTTCCGAATCGTCGGGGTACAGGTCAGTGTCCGAAGATAAACAGTGTGCAGATGAGGGAAGTAACGGCTCTTGTGTAACCGGCAACAGTTCGGAGGAAACTGTGATCGAGGGCGACGTCTTACCGGAAATCAAAACCTCGGACAAGCAAGGAGAACAGCTTGAAGAAAAGTTGTCGCAGGACGAAAGGTTGCGACGAATCCTCGAGGGAGATGATCAAGTAGAGAAGCAGGAAGTGTGCTTCAATCGGACAATCGAATGGAAGACAGGCACAAACCCGTCTTCGCCAAAGACAGTGGACATGTTGTCTTCAGATAAAGTGGCTGACATGTTGTCTGCAGAGATGACAACCGACGTGTCATTGTCATCTTCGACCCATTCACTTCAAAATTCCGATTCTCGTGAGCAGTTGAATGCTGTTAATCTCGACGTGGATGAACTATCCTCCACAGATGATACACTTACTGAGACTGTTCTAGTTACTTCTGTGGAGGAACCATCGATCTACGATGATGTTCCAGTTTCTCTGAAGGCTCTACCAGATGTTGTTGTAGAGCATTCTGCAGAAACTGTCGGTGACATTGCAGTGTCGTCTGTTTCCAAAAGTTCGGTGTCATTAGAGGTTGATACACCTGTGGTGGAAATGCTGGATGAAACTGTATCCATGGCTGTGGTTTCTACTGAAGATAAAGCAAACCACGAGGATTGCAGTGTAGTGGAAATGATGCTTCCGAAGACGACAAGTTTCTTTCAGACAGACAAAAGTCATGCTGCCGACATAGAGTGAGTGATTATATCGTTTGTTATTAGAATCACATGTCCTGGTTACCATGTGCCATTCTTTCAGTGTTAGTACTTGAGTCTCTATCAATTTCCAAATAATTATTGCAAGATTACAGTATTTAGTGTTTGTTCATTCAATTTGGGATTGTACCAAGAAATGCTGGAACAAATATTTTGCAATTGCATGTATTCCTGAAGGGATTTATATTTTTTTTTCTGGGGATAAACCCAAGATAGCATGGCTCTTGTACCTTTGAGGTTTCTAAATGTGCACTTGTGCAGTGAGGGCTGCCATAACTGTGTCATCCAAGTGCTTTTAGCTTATTATGGTTCAGGTGGTTCTGGGTCTCACACTTTCTCTTTCCAGCCCATGCAAACTGATGACTTAGGACAATCATTAGTTATCCAAGCATTTCTTCTAGACAGAATCATTCAGTGAAGACTCCGATGGTTTGGACATGCAGAGAGAACGCCAGATGACCGAATCCCACACTATATGCTACATGGAAGAGTCGAGGGAAAGAGATATTATAGGGTGACCAAGAGAAGGCTCGCTTGACAATATAAATCACACCACTTGGACTGACACTAAGGTGGACCAGTGGACTTTCTGACTGAGGACAGTAGAAATCATTTATTTATACCCATTGCTGCCAAATGACTGGTGCCAGGAATGATTAATTATGATGATGGTGATGATGATGACGATGATGACGATGAACTGCACCCATTCTTACAAATCTTAGACAACTTGCGCTCGACTGACTGATATCCAAATATAATAAAATTACCTTTGACAGCTTCATAAGAAATGCTCAGGCAATTTTAATAATATAATATTATACAAGAAGAGCACAATTTGTACAACAAAGGTGATTTATTTGAGGATGTTAAAATGTAATCATGCATTTATGTAGCACTTTTTTCTCAGAGTTACAATATGTTAAATTTTGTTCATAGTTGAACAGTGATTGCAGAGACTTGTGGCTTGTAGTGAAAAGATGTGATTCAAAGAGCAACACATGTTAGATTTGCCTGAGTTATGCCTTTAGTCTGGTCTAACTCCTATTTATTATTTCTGGATACATATCTTCAAATGTGAAGAAAGCATGCAGCAAACACCTCTAATGGGTAAAGATGGTTGAAGATGTATATAAAAAAAGAGACACTGACTCGGATCTCCTCTGGACAACCCTCATAGGACAGTGGCAGCACTCATGAATAAGCCTGTACCCTGAAATACAATTAAGATTGGATGAAAATATGCACAGTTGATACAAATTTATTTTTAGATGCCAGAGGTGAAGCAAAAACATGAATGGAGATGGATTTACAACACATTTGTGTTTGGTTACATGGTATTCAGTGGAGGAAGATTATCTGCCTGCATTCCTGGATAAACTAAGAGTCATGAGTGTAGAATTCACAGCTTTTGCATCTATTTCATTCATTTATATATTGCCCATTCAAGGAAGCTACTCTGAGGCACTCATATTGAGTGTTTCTGCTTAATATGTGTAATTATTGTAATTGTGTGGCACGGTGGCTGATTGTTAGAGCGATCGGCCCATAATGCTCAGTGTGTGCTGAGTGAGTGGGTTCGACCCTCGTCCGAGGCATCGCTGTTTAGGGACCTTGAGCAAGACCTTCATGCACAATTGCTCTGCAGTACAACTGCAATTGCGCCGTCAAGGTGTGTGTGCACTTCTGAGCAAAAATTGTTTTAAAATAAATAAATAAGTAGTGTATATTGATTATGTTCTGTATTATACATTATTACATCACATCAGTGGTTTTAGTGCTTTCAAGCATGGAAATAAATGAATTCATAACTGTTGTAGGGTTGACAATAATCTGAAGGTGGTTTTAATGCTAGAGATTTTTCTTCACGAGGACGAGAATCTCTTCAAGGTTTGATGTTGCATTCATTCCTATATGTCTGCCTGTATTTCATTCATCCTAACAATTGGATCTGTTCCTAAGTGTTTCTAGCAGTGTGTCTGCTGTGTTTCGTTTTAGTTATGTTTTTGGTAATTAGGTCAGTCAGCCACTGATGCGGTCCAGCAGGGCCTAGGCCCAGGGCGCAAATGTGGAAGGGGTGCAAATTTCAGGATGGAATAACTTATTTTTCCATAAAATGCACTCTTTTCAAAATGAGGGGCACCAAATTGATGCTATGCACGGGGCACAATTAGTTAGGCACAGGGCGCAATTATGGCTCGGTCCGGCCCTGGTCAGCCTGCTTCAATGTGTTTGATATTGTCTTTGAAGTTCATTTTTGAAGCATTCCTGTTTAATTTTGTTTATATTGCATTCAGAGCAATATACTAACACAATCAAGTTTCACACTTCTATGTTTTTGGACAGAGTTATTAGACTATATACAAAGACCAGAGTCCTGCTAACTAGGGCAACCTGTTTCTAGTGTCAATAGCTGATCTTCCTCATATCATTGGCATGCCCTCTCTGAAATGTTGGCATTTCCACAATTCTGCCAATTGTTCCAATATTTGGCCATCTCCATTCTGCGTGTAGCCTAAATTTGAGTGGATGAAGATCCGTCCGGTTGGTTACGCTCAGTGTGTGCCGAGTGGGCAGGTTCGACCCTCGTCCGAGTTGTCACTGTGTAGAGACCTTGAGCAAGTCCTTCATGCACAATTGCTCTGCAGTACAACTGCAATTGTGCCTTCGAGGCGTGTGTTTGCACTTCTGAGCAAAAGATGTTGGAAGAAGGGCGGTATGAAATTTCAGAATAAATGAATAAACAAACAATGAATCAGGTGAGATGTGGAATACAAGTGAGCTGTACATTGATCTTTTATGCATATGATTCATTTAACTTCATGTTTATATTTCTATACGTATGAGTTGATGTTTGTTTTGTTGTTTTTCCAGATGTTTCAGACCTGTCAAGGACACACAGATGGCGAAATCTGCGTAACATTTATTGTCATAACGAGTCATTCCCTGTATCTGTTGAAGCCAAGCTGCAGACCAAACAAGTTCATTCGTGAAGTGGCCATCAGCTTTAAGGAACTCGACTATGTCTCGGTAAGAAGATCGTTCTCTTATGGAATGCTATCTGAGTAGCATACTTTTTGTCTTGTTTCTCATTGTGCTACAGTCTTGTGTCATAAACGTCTTGTTCGATTGAGAATAACAACGGGTTGTCTTGGCTGAATATGAATGGTCATCTTGTTACAATCTGTGGATTAACGATTCTGTGGGTTGTTTGTTTGTTATGGACAGAAGCTTTGCAAACTTATCTAATAGCTTCTGAGGTGTATGAAATCAGAGTGATCTAATTATGCATCATACTGAGCTCACAATGTATGGTACCAGTCTGTTGAAAGAATGGAAGACTTCTGGTGGTTAAGCTGCTGGAGTCCATATCCCAAAACCCATTATAATGGGACTGTATTAGAGAGAGGTTCAATTGTAAAGATGAACTAAACTTTGGATCCCTTCTGCAACTGACAGATTATGTTAGAATGTTAGAATTCTGTTCTAGAATTATGTTTAGTTTAGCATCTATATACAAGCTAAATAGTTACTGAGTGCTTTGGAATGACACTGTGGAAGTTTGTGATTTTGGAAAGGCTAATTTAAAGAATTTTGCCAAGTCAAAGGTTTGACAGCATCAACTGCTGCCATTTGGATCATATCTCCTCAAAGGATTTCCCTGAAAACACTGTTCAGCCTCATACAAAATCTAGCATACATACTGGCAGTATCTGTTATTGCTCTTTCAAAATGTGATTGTAAATGCAGTTCATACAGTAATTAAATACAATAATAATGTCAGAAGGTGTTTTTTTTGTATTGTTTTGCATGTATAGTGCTCTGTTTGTTTGTCTTGCCATTAATATCTATGTGGTGTCTGATTATCTTCAGATCAGCCTTAACCATCAAATTCTTCACATCATCTGCCACGTCAGACACAATCAGTTCTGGCTTACAACAGGAGACGAGGCTCTTACCAGGTAAATTAACAAACCAGTCATCGCTAAATACATGACAAGTTTAGAAGTTTAGTTTAGCATCTATATGTGTATCTGATTGGTTATTGAATTATACAAGAAACAGATGTGGATGGAATAAAATTGTAAAGGACAGCCATATGTGTCTCTGTGAGGTTCTTAGAAGCTGCTATTTTAGTTCAGATAATATAATATACATTATAATATACATTATTATGCAAATTAGAGCTGTACCGATATCGCTTTTTGCCAATTATGCAAATACCGATTATTGCCGATTATTTGGTGTGGCACAGTGGCCGATCGGGTAGAGCGGTCAGCCCGTAACGTTCAGTGTGTGCTGAGCGCGTCGGTTCGAGCCTCGTCCGGGGCGCCAGTCACTGTGTAAGGACCTTGAGCAAGTGCTTCGCGCACCATTGCTCTGCAGTACAACTGCAATTGCGCCGTCGAGGCGTGTGTATGCACTTCTGAGCAAAAAATGTTGGAAGAAGGGCAGTATCAAATTTCGGAAATAATAATAATAATAATTCGTTTGCCGATACCCGATTATTTAGCCGGTTATTTTACCGATTATTTCATTGTGTTTCCCAAGATGACCGGTTCTAAAAGATACTGCTACTGCCTATTGTTGTGATACAAGCAAACACTTGCTCCGTAGGAGACGTATGCATGTAGTTGGGGACAAATTCTAAGCAGCCAATACAGATTATGCATACCGCCCACTGTCGACCTTGCATGACGGAAATATGTAAATAGACACCTTCTTCTAACATGCCAATGATGCCATTCCCTCCCCAGACAGGCCACTTTTACGACTTGGCAATTTGACCTAAAATGACATGATTGTGCCCAGGGTAATTAAGCAGGCACTATGACTCACTCTGCACAATAGCTGTAGACACTTTCCCACAGTACCAGCAGTCTTGCACAATGCTTACTGGGTGGTCTGAAGGAGAAGCCTGAGTTCCCCACGCTATGGGAAGGGAACGGAATGCTGTCCTTCACAGACCCAATGATGGTGCTGTCATCATTTTGCCCTTAAAAGACTGAAAATAATATTATAAAATGAAACAAAAAATTGTTAATATCGGTGCCAATTATCTTGCCGATATCCCATATCTCTATAAGTGACCGATTAATCGGCCGGCCGATTAATCGGTACAGCTCTAACATACATGTGTGAATGTATACTCATATAATGTCAGGCAAACTCTTTCTCTATAAAGGCAAATTTGATTTTATCGATCAATCAATGAAACTTGATATAGCCCCTCTTAAAGCAATCTACTCAGAGGCACACACACACACACATATATATATATATCTGACCTTTGGTTTCCTTTGTCTTTTGTTCTTTTGACTTTCCTGTTCCTTCTGCTGACTTACAATTCTTCACGATGAATCCCTCTTTCTGTTTAGTTGCATGTCTAGGAGTCTTGCTTTGTCCTAGCTCACTTATTTGTCTGCTTGTAGCTTTGTGCTGATGTCTACGTCTGTCTGCTTGTCTTGTTCTTTTCATCCCCCATTTAGGCTCATTGTGTCTCATCTGGAGCGCGCTGTGCTCCTTGCTCGCCAGAATGACTCCTCTCTTTCGCCTCTTACTGTTCTGACCGATGCAATGGCTCAGAAGATTTCCATTGCTAAGTGGGTCTCGGAGGAAACTGGACAACAGGTACAGCAGTTTTTTCGTCATCTCATACACGTGCTCTTGTAATTAAATGGCTTTGTTACGGTGTTATATAATTGGTCGTTATAAATTCTATTGTTGTTATTACATGCAAGAGTATTTTTTAAATCATTATGCGATACTCTGTTGAGGACTGCAGAGATTTTATCAACATTGATGACCTTAAGATGTCATTAAACTATTGGTAACTGTCACGACCGTATATGCAAGCTAAAGTATAGTAATTGAATGTTTATCATGTGCTTCTGTAAAATATGAGATAATATAGTTTTGCTGAATATTTTAAACCATTTTTGAGTTGTGCTCCGAAGGTGTGCACAGTTTTTGTAGCAGGGCCTGACTACCAGTTATCTGGTAACTAGAGTTATTTAGAACGAAAATATAACACAGTTTATTGCAGAATAGGAATTATGTTCATTGCAAAACCTTGTTTGCCCATTGAGCCCGACCCTACAAGTGATGCCAACTTAATGCATTGGGTTCTTAATTGACGCAATTAAGCTCTGCTCAGCTATGTTACTTGAATAAGTGAAGTCCTGGATTGGTTTAGGATGCAGGCATTGTGTACAGACCAAAAACAGACAACAACCTGTGACATATATGCATAGGAACGATCACCTCTGTACAAAACTATGTATTAGAAGCTGTTTGAGGCCTATTTAGACCAATGATTCATATGATTCATGAATTTGCCGACAGTGGGTTGAAATCTGATATTTTCCTGTGTTAGTCTAATGGTATATAACAGAGTTTTTCTTTTAGATATCCCCTCCACACTTTGGGGCTGTTATGATAAGTTGGCATGGTAAAACTAACTGTTGGGTTACATTGAAAGACCAAGAAGGGGGATAGGTGTGGCGCTTTGCGTGTAATCACTGACCGTTGAAGATGCATTTATTTCAGAACTGTTAGGTAGCCTCGGTAAGCCCCCTTGTGAGGTTTTTGTATGGCGCTATATAAATGTTCATATACAATTATACATACATGCTCATACAGCAGCCAGGCAAAATAGAGCTTTTGCAATTGTGGCTACCCGTGTTTGGAACAACCTCCCATCTGACTTGCACTCTCTCCCGCTTGTCTGACTCTTCAGCAAGTTTAAAGAAATATCCATGGAAGCATAAATTGCCTTCATCACCAGAGTTTGCTGAGCAGCTTCTTATGCTTTGTCATGTCTCTTAGATATACCTATAACTCGACAGTTACCTCCGTTCACGTCTGGATTTTGTCCTTAAACTAACCCAACCTTGTAGCTTTTACTAATTGTATGTTATTAAATGGCCATAAAGATATATGACTTCCATTAAATATTATTAAATGACCATGAAGATATATGACTTCCATTAAATATTATTAAATGACCATGAAGATATATGACTTCCATTAAATATTATTAAATGACCATGAAGATATATGACTTCCATTAAATATTATTAAATGACCATGAAGATATGACCATTAAATATTATTAAATGACCTGAAGATATATGACTTCCATTATAATAACTCATCACATGTGATGCATCTCAAGTCACTGTTTGTCATTATAACCCAGCAACACATGTTCTCAAATTTTTTTTTGCAAAGTTGGAGCAGTCCTTTACTGTTTGTAATATTACGCTTTAGCGGCAAGACGTCGTCTTGCTGAACTACACTCTGGTTCATTGGGAGGATGCTGAGGCAGTTGCTGATGAGGAACTACGGGTAAGCCAACACAGCCTCGAGGGATACCTCTACTATAAAACTTCAACGAAGAAAGGCTACAGCTACATGCTCTTCCCAGGCGCTTCCTGGAATCAGGGCTACTTCGTGCTCGAGTGGGTACTTTCAGTTTGTTGTTACTCTCTAAATGATACTTTAGAAGCCTTTGTCTGATTGAATTTGAGTGTTATATCTATAGGGTAATTTCACTCATCACAAAGTAATGTTGCTTGAGATACTGTGACCAGATGGTTAGTGTGCTCAGCCTGTAATGTGTAGAGTGCAGGTTCAAGTCTCCACAGTGTGATGGTTACTCTGTCGAAGCCTTTAGCAAGTCCTTCACCCACGATTGCTCAGCGCCATAATATCATTTGATGTTCAAGTGGTCACTGGATTGTGGCACCTAATGATCTTTGGGGCTGCAAAGGATGGCTTGGTAGTGTGCTTTACTTGTATTGATGACATTGATTTCCTTTGTAAGTGTTCAGTTTGAGGTCTGAAAGCATGGCACATAATTCATGGGCTATTGTCAAGCCTTTTGGAAGCTTAGAAAAGGTTGCTCTGTTTTCACTTTTTGTGTTTCATTGTGTTGTGTTGTTGGCTGGTGTTCATTCTGATTTCACAGAGGCTTATTCTGAGCTGCTGAATTAATTAAGATCTTAATTTTAACACCTGGTGAATATTATTCTAACTGTATGTCTGTTGCATATCTATTTTTCAGGCAGGGTATTCTACATCAGTATGCAGATAAGCGTTGTGCTGGCACACCTCTAAAGTCGATTTCTCTTATGTAAGTAATTTTTAGTCAACAGTTGGTTTTACCAAGAAATTATTTGGTTTCAGGAGTAAATTTAAGTTGTTTGATATTTCTGAGAGATATCATAACGACTACAGAAAGAATTTTTTTCTTACTCAGTTTATTTAAAATAAATTATTTCATAATTTAAAGTTATTTGATTGTATTTTATGTAGTCTCTTTTACATTCCTCCCTACATATATATGTTCAATTGTTCATGTTTACATCTAGTATGTTCATATATGCATATGTTCACATATACCTATGTTCATATTTACATATTGTCATGTATACAAGTTAATGCATTAGTTGCCATATTGGCCAATGCACTCCTCATATCTTTATTTAAGAAATCAACAGCTTTGACAGCATGCTTGAAGTATCAGTGGTTTTCATGGCTGTGGTTGCATTGTTTCTGCAGTCCAGAGCAGTGTCTCGGCTGTCGTCGATGTCCGAACGCCGACCGAAAGCACTGCTTTGAGGTTCTTCTTGCAGACGGATCCAGCCTCGAGTTGGCTACGTCCAGCGAAACATCTCTGCAGAATTGGCTCATCTCTCTCTGTCAGGCGACGTCAGATTCAACGGGAACTGGTGTAAGAGGATCTCTGGGTTTTTTCTCTTTGTGCCAGCAGATTGCACCTTTTGTGTGATGATGGTTTCTCTTTCCTCTGGAACTCTAGGACTGGTCCTTAACCAGTGGCGCTATCTTGTGTTTTATAGCCATGTGTAAGGCTCATAATTGAGCAGGTGTAAGAATTTGGCTGTCGACAAATAGGCCTACTCAGATGGCATAGCTGTAGACAGACTAGATCTGGCAAATATTAGCTTGCCTTATGACAGGCTTAATCTTTAACTGATGAGCTGCATAGGTTTTCTCATACATTTTTTTTAAAATCTCGTGGTTAAAGCACTAAAGAATAGAATTGCAGAATTGAATGGAATGGAATTTCTATGATTAATACAAATGAACGAGTGCTCCCAGAACACGAAATAACATCTTGGCATTTGGGTGAATATTATCTCATAGAGGAGAAACTTGTCTTCACAATTGTTGATTTAGTATCTTTGGTAAAGTTAGTTAAAAACCAGGCTGCTGATAATGGCATTGTGTTAATGAAGTAGTGACATGATTTTCTTAATGTCTGCTTCTTTTGTAGAATCCTGTCTTTGGTTGCGTTACGTGTTGTACGGTCGTGACGCAGAGCCACGTCTTCATGTGTCATGAAGACCTGCAGACTAACTTCCTGCGGACTCTTGGTAGCCGACCTTTGACCAATCTCATGCAGATACAGACGGATGCAGATGTGATGAGATACTGTGTTCTTGTAAGCCATTTGAATTTGTCCATTCATTCAGGTGTGATGTTTAGCATTGATGTCTTGTCCTAGAGGTTAGGTATGGCCTGCCTCTGATGTCTCACCATCATGGAGTCTAGCTTTGAAATTTTGATGTTGGCCTAATGAGCTGTGTATTTTAGTTGCAGTATTGTTCTGGGGTTGACTTGTAATGAGGTAGATGATGGTCTAATAGTTGGTGTGCTCTAATGTAAACTGAGGGATTAAAATCACAGAGTGAAGTTTGCAATCTTTCCCAGCCAACAATGAATAGTCAGATGGTGAGGAGGACTGGCCCCATCCCCTTTCAATATGCCTAGGCTGAAAAAATTTAGTCACTAATATTTCATACCCATGACCGCAGACACAGCTTTTTTTCGGGCACAAATTTATTTACTCTTTTTTGACATCCCTCGTTCAAAAATCACAAATAATTGGTCCACTCGGTCTATGCTTTTCATGAAGTTAATATAGTTTAAAATGCAGTCTGGATTTTTGACAAAAATGGCCATGTTTGTTCCTTGTATGTTTGTCTGTTGAGATGCCCCACATGATGAGTGGCCAGCATCATAATGTAATTCTTGTCCTTCTGCTTGGAGATTGCTATTGCTACAAACAATTTGCTCTCCAGTTTCTAGTTATTAGCTGTAACTGCAACGGGTGGACAACACCCAAAATAATCTTACACGCATTCGGTAAGTGATGGCCCATGGTCACCATTACATCCCACCGTTATTAATAAATGGCTGGATATTTTACTGGGATGCTTAGCAGCTGTGTTTGAGGGACGTCTATGCACATTCGTCAGGCCTGAACATACCAAATTTAGGACGTGTTAACGCATTCCTAGCATCAGTATTGTTATGGATGGGGCTGCTCTTCTTCTAACTTGTTTGGCAGTAATTCTGTCTGCTAGGATGATTGAGAGGATGCTTGCAATTTACTGGAATGTCAAAACTATGATTAACTGGCCACATGCAACTATGTTTAATTTTGAAGACTGTTGATCATGAATTCGGTTTTATTTTTTTCAAATTGAATCCAGGTTTTTAGACAGCAGGTGAAGACACAGAACCAGGCGGATAAATGGTGCTTATATTTCAATTCTACTGTGGAACAGCAAAGGTTCCTGGCAGCCATCGTTGATGCTTGGTCCAAGACAAAGCAGGTATATCACTCGCTGATTACAGTCATGGCAAGATTAATTCTGTAGTACAGTGTGGACTCGATAACTCTAGGTCTTTATGCGACATGTCTTAATGATACATGGGCGCATGTCATCCGGCCATGTTGGTCGATCGATAGACTTCTGCGTCATTTTGACATAGGAAGCAGCTTTAATTTTTTTTCATAAGCCACCATTTTCATTCTGTCTACCATACTTCATCATCCATAATGCATTGTATTTCTAAATTCTCAAAGTTCATTTGTTGCTCACACAAACATGTGTTTTATGTTACGGTTATTTTATTTTGAATGTAGCGTTCATATGTTGTATACCATACCGTGAAATAGCCTTCATAATTTCAATGACGGAATCAACAGTTGATTGCATAGTTCTATTAATATGTTCTTTTTTATAATTAGCTTTTGTTTTGCTAATTATCTTGTTCTGTTTGTCAGTCTGCACCACAGGTCTTACCGGTTAATGATAAAATGTCAGAGAGGTGTCGGAATGGAATTGCGAAATTGGGCCAACTACACGGAGGAGGAGTGGCTGTTGGAAAAGTCTAGTCAGAAGGAGGAGACATAGAGTCCAGGCGGAACTGATTCAGAACGAGATAGGCAACTGGCTTAGTCCCTTGCATGAGCGTCGCTGTAGTGAATCTCTTCCCTTTGAAGACTGTGTTGCATCTTCAGTAACCCACTAAGTCACTTCATCTATTTTGGAAGGAAGGCCGTGTCGACTCCCAGCTACTACGTGGAAACACTTGACATTTGTCTTTCATAACCGTAGTAGCTTTTTGTAATTGGTGTAAATTTGCTTTCTCATGTCGAGCCTGATGTTGGTAGTCATTGTCTGTTATGTCTGCCAACACTTGTGTATTGTCCTTGTGGAGTTACACTGGTGATAGGAATGGTGTAATTCTTGAACTGCAGACGGCATTTAATTTACCAAGTATAATAATAATAATAATGTAGTACAGCAAAGTTATTATGAATTAGGGATGAACCGAGTATCAATTTCCTGCCAATTCCAAGTTTTAAGAGTTGAGTTGAGTTGTACCGAGTCCAAGTTTTGAATATTTATTAAAGTCTCACTCTCTTGATTTTTAGTTTGACAATATTTATAGATTTTTGGTCTTGCCTCAGTTTACACTTGGAAGAAGTAACTTATAAGTACTACTAGCAATAGTATTTATGATTTTAGTTGGCTAGTTTGTCATTTTGTAAATTAACAAATTAAATTTTTGTTTTCAATAACAGAAAATTGGAAAGCCATTTTTTTTAAACTCAATTGTGATGAAGTCTTGTGATTGGTGGGAAAAAAAATTATAACTCTGATCCATTGTTTGTCTTGGTCCGACTTTATGTCGAGTACTACCAAACTCGGCTGATTTTCGGTTCATCCCTATTGTGAAGGTAGATGAGAACTTGGCATATGGTTAGAGGCAAGTGTATATACCATGTATGTATGTTTAGAAGCATTTATGTAGCACTATGACAATTGACAAATTGCAGTGTTCTTACTCAGTTGTGACGAAGTCTTGTGATTGATGGGAAACAAATCCACATTTCAATTGACGGTGACTAAAGGTAATTAACCGGATGTAATATGAGCACTTGGTCATAGCCCATGATACTGTATTATACTCAACAGGGAATTTCTGCTTAACCCAGAACACCATGGCTGACAAGGAAACAATTTACTCAGTAACAGTGTAGCCAAAGGCACACAGTGGTTAAAACAGTGAAATACTCTACATGGGAATTAGCAGCAGTGGCTACCCTAAGTGCTTGAATGAATTTATGGATGTTTACGTGAATGGAGAAGCGTGACAATTTAAATACATGTGTTTATGTGTTTCTTTAACAACATTGTGTCATGGATCCTGCTCATTTAGACTGATTAAAATAAACTCTGCTCTCAGATTATTTTCTATGAGCTTGGATTAATGTTTATGTAGCATTTTAAGAAACCTTTCTTTGGTAAACTATTTCCCGATTGCAACTCACAAAGCTGGTGTAGATGAACCAAACTAGGGATTGGATTTTTATTACTGCTGAATTTTAGTTTAATATACTCATTTGTCTAGGTTTTAAATTGAAAATACTTCACTAACCTCTTCTAAGAAGAAATAGATGGACTGGAACAGTAAAGTTGACTCAACTTGCTGCATAGATGAGCCAACACAATTGTCGTATTGTAACGTATCTTGTTGTTGTTTGGCACGAGTTGCAGCCAGACGCGTGCTGCGGCCACATTTTATATCTGTTGATGTATTTCTTGACGTCTTTCTGTTGTAAAACAATGTAATGCAGTGATGGGTAATTAAGATTTTTTTACTAATTAACATGAGTTCCAATTTCGCAATTAGAATCAGTTGTTGATGCAGAAAATACAACAACGTAGAAATGTACTTTACCAGTTTGGCACGCAAACATTTCAAACATTGACGATTACTGAAATGTCTGTGGTCTTCGTGCAACATTGAAGGCTATCAGTTTACTTTAGAAATGGTAGAGTTGCTCTTTGCAACTATCATGTCTCAATGCATGTCACGGAAGATATTGGTTAATATTCATTGAGTGACATGTGTGGTGAGTTAGTATTGGAATATTAGTTAGCCAAGGTAGTTTTGAATCTGATTATGAATTTTAATTAGTTTTAATTTGAAGTAGCAAAATTTTGGTAACTAATTCATTAAATTTAAATTAGCTACTAAGCTAATCAATTCGCTTATGAAATAGTTATTAATTAATTATTTACCCATCACTTGTGTAATGTGATGTTTTTGTCAGATTTACTTCTTGTTGGTTGCATTGGTTTTGAAGGGCTCAGTGTATTTAAATATGTTTATGTGTGTTTAAGCAGTTGTATTAAATTGTGACGATTGGCTAAGTTAGTTTACCTTATAGGCAGTTGAGGCCTTTAAGTAAAAGAATGTGTTTGAAGTTTATTGATTTTAGGCATAAGCGTTTGTTGAGGATCTGGTATTGAAGATAATGATCATGTCACTGTTACCATCGTGAAGGACAGCAAATTGTCAACTATTGGCTGCCGGAACTAATATTTACTCCTTGGTTTCAGCTATTAATATATGCTTTTGTTAATATCCTGAAGCCAGGCAGCTGGTTGACCATGCTGCATGTTGAAGTGTTAGAAACGTTGAAATGTAATCAACACATACAGAGCTTCATGTGCATAGCCAGGAATACATAAAACCCCTCTCCAGCACCTATCTCATTTTGAACTGTTCCATGTATAAATTTCCATCTCTAAACACTTTTTAATCAAAGGGGATCATCAGTTCATCGAGCAGTAATAATTTATAATAATAAAATTTTTGTGAGAATAATAATATTCTTAATAGATCATTTATACCATGGGTAAAAAAATAAATTAAACAATGATTTGCTATCTCATGATGCGGTGCAACTCCTAAACTTGCGTTGTAAGGTAAGGTAACAACTGAAAGCCTAAAAGGACACAAATAAGTATGTGGCTATATTACTATAGTAAACGTAGGTTTAGAAGTTGTGTAGTAGGCGATGAATGCGGATAACGAAGAGAAAAAGCATTTGTTTCATTTCATCTGTTTTTTGGTTCAATACCTATAGCATGTTTATGGCTTGTTTGTCCTGCTTTACCTCGTATCCCTTCTGCCAGATATCTTCCAATGCCAGGTCTCTGATGAGTATTGTTGGTAGAAGCATGAAATAAATGAGCAATTAACTTACATTTGTGCATTTCCTGAAGGAGGCAACGAAGGTACTCGTGAGTTGATCTATTACTTAGGTGCATTAAACGGTTTGCTCTGATTTACAATCAAAATCGTGTTGTGCCCTGTTTGTCCAATAGTTTTATTTAAGATTTGCTAAATTTGTATAATTCATTTTTGTTTGTTGATTTTTGTGATGCATTTGGTTTGACTTGAATTAAATTTCACTCATGCAATGGGTTGGATTTGTTCTTGGGGCTCGATTCTACTCGACCAACTTATTATCGTTAGCTATTTGTAATTGTGAAGTGCTGAACTACTGGGTACATGTAATTGTTATCACCATGCAAAAATGGTTTCAACTAGTCCTTGTATGTGTTTTTGGTGTATATGCCTCTATTTTGACAGTTTTTTTTTACTCAGTCAGCCTATGAATATGTTTCCAGAATTTGCGATTTTGATTACTTTCTTAACGGTATTATAATAATGCTTAAACCTTTTCCCTATGAATTCCCTGTGCAATATTACGCTCCCAGGCATTTAAGGGGTAGCAAAACCGATCTATCGATGTTTAGGGAAAAAGTAACGGATGCACAAACCGATAAATCGGTTTCTCAGGGCAAGAGTAATAGTGGCATTAGCTGGATTTCTGTGTTTATACAGGAAGACACCCCAAATGTGCATTATAATGCACAAACGGCCTGACTCACATGAAACATGTGCCACAACTAATACTAAGCTGATACCTGAAGTGCATTTTAATGGCTGACTGCTTGGATATGGATTTGACCATCGACACCATTATAACCTCAGTTTCATCCCTTTGAGAAAACTTGAAAATTCATCTGTCTGGTACTTGAATCCAACATTGTATGTGCTGGTCGTTGAAGGGTTAGGGAAGGGGAGGGAGTACATGCAGTGCACTGAGTCAACATCTCAGCATCAGGCATCACCATTATTGGCATGAACAGATGCACACCCAAACCTCACCAACTTGAAAAGTTCTGGGCATCTGTGATCAATAAAGCATTGATTGATTGATTGATCGATTGATTGAACTGTGCAAGAGAGCCGTCAAAGTCTTAAATGACATTACTTGGACACTACACACCACATTTCCATGACCTGGAATTGCAGGAAATGTGGCAGTGCTCAGTATAGCACTGGCGAAAAGTCATGCATGCTTCCAATTCATCAAGCAGTTTCTCAACTGGCAGCAGCATCACTGGCCAAAACAGTAATCAAGGCATATGTATTGACCAGAGATGACTGCACGAGGGAGCCAGACATGCAGCTATGACTTTTGACCCCCAGTACAGTATCTGACAGACTGGAAATACCAACAGACTTTTGAGCAAGATGTAGTATTAGCAAAGAAGTACTCTTCCTCCTAGGACTTCAAGATCAGAGGCCATGTCCAATGAGGAGCCTTCCTGGTGCACAGGGCATGCCAAAATTCTACTTGCAACGGCCAACAGACACGAGGCAAGACTATAGCCATTGCAGCATGGAAGGGAGCAACACTTTGGTCTGCTCCTTCCGATAAAATGCCTTAAGCCCTTCTTGTCACTGAGTCTGTTCAGTATGTAATCGTGCTGACCAGTGTGACACTTGACGCCATTGTTCTGCTGCAATTTGTTTTGAATTATATTAAACTCTTCCTGTAAAAACCAAAAATGCAAACTTCCATCCACACATCCAAAACAATCTTGATGAATATCTTTGAAGACGATCTTTATTGATCTATTTAAAAATGACATAATTGTAAAATTTAACATGTAATAATTAGTTGACTAAATTTGTTAAATTAGAGATATAACAACAAATTCTAGTCTTACATTTGGTCAAGTTATAATCGACATCATTGATGTAACAAAATGTCCTTGACCATAACCTTTCAAACAAAAGATGACCCCAACGACACAAAAATATACAGAAATCAACAACATTAGAGGTATTACACATGCATAAGCTGTAATAAACAATAAAGGTGAGTTTTCCAATATGGTAGATGACAGCTATTTTGCATTTGGCCATTAAGTCCTTCATGACATCATGGCCGACAAGCATCTCCGTGATTTTACATGTCTAGGGACCCACTGACAGTCCTGCATCATACCCGTATCTCTCGCATGATGCCACACTGAATATACCTGAAATGCTGCATATGTTGACAATTTTTCATAGATTGCCAAACAAAATAAAATAACCACATAGACCATGTACTCACAAACAACAAGTCTTATTGCTGTAGGGCAGAACTGTCGTTTAGTAACCTAGTCGAACAGTACTTTACACTTCTAGTTGTTTTTTTAAGTCTTAACAATGACACTGAGAGCAACAGTTGTCCCATACAACTTCAGTCTATCCTCAGGCAACCAGGGGTGCAACTAGGGGGTGCTTGAGCACCCCTGGAAACGTTGACATACACAATTGCTCCAACTTCGATGAGTTTTTCTTTTTCTGAAGGGGCTACGGGTGCTATCAGTATGCCACTTCATGCCTTCGACGTCTGGAACATGAGCACCCCCACAAAACGTTTCTGGTTGCGCCTCTGCAGGCAACTTCTCCATGGAAAAAATACATAGCGGGCAGAAAAGCCTGTTGACAGCTTCACAATGCAATACACATTAGTAAATTGTTGACGTTTCATCACTTCTTCCATACGTATCAGAAGCCATTACACTATAAGCTGTCTGTCTCCAACCACACATGAATCCATTCCTCTGCTAGTTCATTCCCAAGGCATGCAACAGTTCGCTAACCCATGTCACAGAAGCACTTTGAGAGATTAATTTCGTCACGACCTGCATGTCTTAACATCTATCTAACTCAGTGATTCTCAACCTGTGGGTCGCGACCCGCAATTGGGTCGCAAAGGATATCCAAGTGGATCGCCAACTTTTCTTCGAAATCGCATTTTTTTCCACTGAAAATTATTGTCACGTGAATGTAATGCACTTTATTTTCTATAAATCGAGGCCTTGTCAGTGTTGCTGCCATTTGAAACTACCTACCTCTGTGAGACCAGCTGTTCAGCTATGATTACAATTATTATAAAGACTAAATAATTATAAGAATAGGCTCTGTGTAAATAATGCCTATGATTGTGTCTAACCAACAACAGCCCAGGTACTGGTAGGTACTGACTTATAGGCCTACTTCTGACCAGAATGCAGGCCTCGCCATCTCATATACAGTTTTTATGTCTCATTGTGAGTCAAACAATATAGTTTTTTTAAATATTGTTTTTTTCTGACATTATGTAATTTTATTATGATTTATTTATTGCACTGTTATATGCTATCATGGTTAGTCGTAGAATGCATTGATTTAACAAAGATCACAGTGTGCTCTTGGAGCCCAGATCAATGGTCCCAACTGTACTTGACATGCCGTCCATCTGAGGCACTGAAGTGCGTGTCAAAAGGCTTGGCAAATGTGGAGCAAGTGCAGATCTCGATGTCCTCCATTCGTCTAAGATTGAACCCAGATAAAACTGAATTTATGTGGCTGGGCACGAGACAAGCGCGTTCGAGGGTTGACAGAGAGGCGGTTATAGCAGCATTTCCTCATTGGAAAGGTCAACGCGTCGTCCGGGACCTGGGCATTTCAGGATGAAGACCTGTCCTTGGAGGAACATGTCAGTTCCCTTTGCATGTCTTGCTTTTATCAACTGCGCCATATTAGAGTCATTCGTTGAAATCTGTCAATTGACGCCGCTGTGACTCTTGTTCACTCCTTTGTGCTGACTCACCTGGAATACTGCAACGGTGTCCTTCCGGGTCTGCCAAAGTTTCGGATAAGACAGCTTCAATCCGTTCTCAACTGTGCCACCCGAATCGCTGCCAAGCTGCCAAAATACTCGCATATTTCAAGCTACATGTATATGCGTGACACATTGCACTGGCTCCCGGTTGAGGATAGGATCACATTCAAGATCATCCTCATGGGACGGACATCGGTGGTCGGCACGGCTCCAGAATACATCAGAGAGCTCTGTCTTACCGTCTCCAGCCAGGTCGTCGATCCTTGCGTGATGCGGCTTGTGGAGACTTGATGGTCCCGCGCTCCCATTCATCAATGCGGACAATTTTTTTAAACAGTGCCTTCTCATGCACTGGACCATCATACTGGAACACTCTTCCGTTACAACATTGCACTGCTTGCAGCCAACTTTTCTAAATCATTGAAATCGCATTTGTTTAGATCTGTTGGTTAGCTACGTTTAGTGCCTTCGAGGGGTTCTTATAATAAAGGCGCTATATAAATAGCCTAATACATACATGCATGCTGCCAGATTTTGGAGTGGTGGGTCTCGTCAGGATCTAGATGCCGCAAAGTGGCAAAACTTGAGAACCACTGATCTAACTGATTCACTCCGACAACATCATCCAGATGTTGTTGTTATTCCTCTCCTTCAATCATTTTAAATATAAATATAATACACCTGGTTCTTTTCCTTCGACCGTAATCAGCATAATCTCATCGTGCTACAAGTGTTGTAGCCGACCAATACAAGCTCATTCTTTTGTTTCATTATAAGTAATGCAATCGAGCAACATGTTTAGAGTCAATTCTACCATATTACTCGAGTCAAGTATCGAGTTGGATTTCTGTTCCAGTGACATCGGAAGAGGACGACTCCTCCGCATCCTCGACCTCGGCGACCGTAGAGGCAGACGGCTCTTCCTTGGTGCATGTCCGTAAGTGGCGCTTCAGATGGTGCTTCCAGAAGAAGCTCTTCTTGCAGCAGGGACACGCGTGTCGTCGCACCTTGCTGTGACTGCTGTCCGTGTGCGCCCGCAGGTGCGTCTTGTCGAAGAAGCCCTTGTGACAGACGCCGCAGTGGAACTTGTATTCGCCGACGTGCAGCTTTTTGTGTTTCGTGTATCCGGAGTTGGAAAAGAGGAACTTGCCGCAGATTTCACACGACTTGTACGGGGTCAGCTTGGCCTTCGTGCAGACCGTGGAGTGGTTGATGTACGACTGGTAGTCCAAATAGGATCGACTGCACAGGCACGTGAAGACATCTTGGTCCATCATCAGGTCGCTGTACATGTATGGCTCGCCATCGACCCGTCCGGTCGTTAGGTCGAGCGGCTGTGATTTCAGATTCAAAGGCTCAGGCATATCGGCCAGAAGCAAACTCTCGTCTGAAGCAAATGATACACCATTAATTACAATAACTCACAGGCAGATATTAACACCCACAAGAATAATGCAGACATTTAAGTGTCAACAGATTTGAAGTGTTGCACTAAGAGTCTTCCGAATTCACTGGAACAGAAATCCAACTTGATACTTAATGATCTTTGACATTTTTATGGCTTGTGTATAGCAGAATATAACGTATCCATAACTATGAAAGGTGACTCAGTCAGTTTTCTCCCTCTGTTCACTTCGCTCGTTCAATAGACTTGATCTCTTGGTTCCTTGAACTAGCACACAGCTATGGCTCAGTCTCGATCTTTTGCTTCAATCGGTCCCTCTTTGTGGAACGCGCTTTCGCCATCTGTTTGCACTAAATTTCTAAATTTCTTACAGTGCCTCTGAACAGTTCACCCTACTAGAGGTGCTTTCTAAATGCTTAAATACAATACAATGCAATAAGCAAGAGAGAGCGAGAGAAAAAGAGAAATAGACATTGGCCTAAATATATAGAGATAGAAATAGATAAAGAGACAACGACTCACATTTTTAGCTAGACTTCTGCACCAAAAGGTAATTTTGTCTCAGCATTAGCTTAAAAGCACATAATAAATGAATGATTGCCACATACCAAGTACTCATCTGCTTCGGTACTTTTTCACACTCTCATTGGATATAGATATCCAGTGTAGCTCTTGGTGTGTCAATAAACCAATGCATCCAATCTAACATCGAAGCCTAGTTGAGTAGCTGGTAGAGATGTTCAAGCTTGCTTGTATTTATCTAAGAAAAGTTAGTGCTCAACAATGCTTAATTTTGTCTCACCTGAGTCGATTGCTGTTTCACACCTGTGATGCTGTAGGCGGCTTTCACTCTTACACACTTTCCCACAAGACTGACAGACAAATGCCTAAAAACAAGAACAATAATTTTCATGAGGCTTCATCTCAGGCTACTTCTTAGAATAATTACAACCAGGTCTGAGCCAGAAATAAAGAGTAGAGCATTCGAACTTTTAAGTCGTGACCGCTTCCAGAATGAAGGAATAATTATATCGATATTTAGCAATTTACTATTGTGCACACCTTTAAGAACCTCACAAAAGTGATGCCTACACTTGCCTAAGAGTAGGTCACCTTTAAGGAAGGAATGAATTAAACCATGGATTTGTGCACGAGTGTCAGTTTTAGTGATGACTGCAGCACATTTGTTGACGAGATCTGAGGACGTAAGGCGGAATTGCATGTGGACAGGATCTTTTGGGGTATGAGAAGAGAAGTCAAGGTGGGGTTTTAATGCATCAACATCTAAAAAGTCAGTACAGCTGAATAGAACTCAATACGACATGCAATCCAAGCATGTCAGTAAGCAAAATAATACAGACTTAACTAGAAGAGTAACCAGTGGAAAACAAATATGCAGACATGGAGACCAATCAACAGATTCCTACATACAGTACACAGGGTTGGACGATGACACCACATTCCTGTCATTCTGTTGTATTTGTCAACAATATACAAATACAGTTTTCAAAAGTATTTGAAATACCTTTTACAAAATTGAGTGAAATGCAAACACATTTTATATTCTGTATTTGCAATAAAAAATTAATACATCAAAGCTTACATAAGGATAGATAGCACTTACACCTACTAAACTTCAGTAGTAAGTACTATTTCTATGTATGAACATGTAGTTACAAATATCTAACTAATAATCATGCTGTCATCATGCTGCAAAGAAGTTTGCAAAGTTTTCAAAGAAAAAAAGTTCTTGTCCTGCAACAGTTTCTCAAATGTTCTTCTATTAAATGGTCCATTGCACGTAGAGCAAATATATCGGTCCATCACAAATGAATAAACATTCAATAGTTGTAAAACACAAAATGACTGTGTTGTACCTAATGAAAATGTCCCCAACAACTTGAAAGAATGTCAATGAATTGGGATTTTGCAATGGACCTTCAAGATACTGCATCACTGGCAGATTAGCCTGACTACCAGATGAATCTTCTGTATGGACGGAAAACTTGTCATAATCTGCCGGGTCTCAGCATTTCAGAAGACAGCATTTGGTTAGAAGACCAGAAGTGATTATCACCAAGAAAATGTACGTTGCGTGGACTATATATGAGTAAGTAGGTACTGTAGTCTTTAGGTATAGTACCATTCTGTATATCCCAATCCTTACTATTAGACAAGATGAAAGGTATTTAAAATAATAAGTGCATGCATGAACAACTGATGTAAAGTATCTATCAAGATGGGTGACCACCTGTTTGCTGATTCCTGTTGATAGATCCTGAGGACCAGCCAGGTTCAGAGGAGCAACCTCATCCGTAATGGCATCCCACTCCGAGCAAGACGCATTCGGGTCACTATCTCTTGCATTCTGCAGCATCACATCTGTTAAACGATTTGTCAGAACATCATTGTTCCCTGTTCGTGACTCGTTGCTGTCGTCCGATGATATAAGCAATTTCGCCTTCTTTAGAACTCCGCCTCCATCGTAACTAATCTGGTCGCACGTGTCAAAAGGCAAATCCTTTCCTTTGTTCACTTTATCAATGAGTTCTTCCAACTCGATGCACGTTAGAAGCGTACTGTGCGGCTCATCTTCGTCAAACTCTTCGTACTTTACATACGTATTGCCAATGTCGACAATGTTTTGATTGAGGTTCTCTTCTATGCTTCGGTTCAGCTTTGAGTCTGGTCCATTTGGAGTGGAGCCAGAACAAGGCAAGACCACATCACCGCAGCAGTCAATCAGAATTGGATCAGAGTCAACCTTTATGATATCATCCTTACAAAGAAACGAGAATGGCATAAGGCCTTGCGTTAGATCGTCACAGCATTTGCCCGATGGCTCAGTTAGAGACAGCATAGGGCTTGCAACAGTTTCTTTAATATTTATAAGAAGAACCTCAGCATTGTCGATCGTGATTCCAAGGAGTCCTTCAACGCGAAACTCACTCTTATAAGCAAGTCCTGTTTTGCACAGAAGAATAATGGACTCAGTGATTAAACTTCTGAGTCGTAGCTGGTCAGCTTGTAACATTGCTATGAATGACTGAAGAATCGTAAAAATCTGAAACACAGAATAAAACCAAGTATAAAATAATCCATCTGAACACTCACTGCTTCAAATTGTTTATAGGGGTCGAATTTGTCATCTTAAGCAATTCAATATTTATCTAATTTTTTCAGTACCATACAAACGTTGTGCTTAGGAGATCAAACAACTTGCCTGCACTCTACTTGATAAAATCCTCAAGAGCAAAGTTATTTTAAGTGTCTTAGTGAGAAGATAAAATTCCGAAGATATAAGTCTGAGAACCAATTATGTTAAACGATTCAAAGCGTTACCTTGGGAACAAAGTAGGCCTAAGGAGTTACACTGGACTCTCCAGTCTCCAAGGCAATCAAAACTCAACTTGCTGTAAAATATACAAACCCAGATACATGCACGACACTGCCTAACAAGTACTTGATGAAATATTTACATGCATTAATACCACTAATACTTTGGCCACAGTTCACAGTATAACATTTCGCCATATCTCAAAGCCTTATAATATCGCTCGAAAAAACGAAGTCGTCAAATTCCAGCATCTATCGAAATATTATGTCACATACATAATAATTTCTTAATATATAAACGCCAGCTTACACAGTCAGCCACTAAACGGACGCCCAAACAATGCCTAATATTTCCTAACGCTCCAATACCTAATAGTGTACACAATTTTTATATTTAAACTGGAAGGAAAATCTCGACTTTCTTCCTCTCTTGCCGAGTTGTTTCGTGTTTTCATAGCCAGTCATCGGATCTAGGTAAATCAGCATGGAACTCGAAAATTGCGTAGATTCGGTGCACGGTTAACGTCACTTCCGCAAAGTTATGCCAACCCAATAACGTAAATCACAGATTTTCATTTAAAAAAAGAACATTCACGGGTGAATGAAAGGGAGCAGGAGATTTATTACGTGACTGACGATGAAGTGAAACAAATGATGAGACACTGTCTTGACTTTGATTAATAATTTTAATACCGAGTCAATGTGCGTTTGCAGAAGAAGCAGAGAACTAGAAGAAAAATATGCGTTGCTTGGTAGTGTAATACAGAATATTCTTAGTTACTTCCTTACTTAATGGCTAAGTGTTACTTGTATTAACAGTTCGGGGTAACGCTTTGTTAAATGATGATGACGCCATCTTTGGGCCTTTTGTCTTACGTCATCTTTGTAGCGCCGTTGTCATGGTGCAACATTTCTCAATTCGTGAAAGAACTTCGAAGACGGTGTAGTCTGCGCTTTAAAATTTTCGAATGAGCACGAATTTCAAGACGATCAATGTTTGAAAGCTTTATCTTCGAATGATTAAAGAATACTATGGCGGTCGGCATTGGAAGCAACCGCAGCCTACGAGAAAAAGGCACAACGATGGCGTCGATGGCCCACGCGACCACAGAAGAATATCCGAGTAAGAAATTTTGGTAAGCATTTCGTAGGCCTACATAGAAAAAGATGCCAAATGCTTACCGAAATTTTAAGGTTTCATTGCATTAATTATAAAGAAAGTTATTATAAATCGTCATTCCACTAAGTTATTTGATACGGAGCCATGGCAATGATCTCAGTTAGACCTGCACAGATACTAGAATAATTGGCACAATGCGCAGCCCTGTAGCCAGGGCAAACATGTTTTATTGTTTTTTTTTACATAAAAAAATACGACAAACGGCAATTTTTGGTTTGTTGGTTTTTTAAATATTTTTACTCAATTTACTAATATCACTATTATATTACTAATTGTGTGTTATTCAGTCCGAAATCAAGCTAAATTAATTATAAAAACGAACTGGAGCTCTTTTTCATGTTGTGTTTGATGCTTTTTATAACAAAACTGTTATGACAAAATCCAAAGAACACTAAAAACAAAAAAACTAAATAAAACCAAATAAAACAAACTTTTGATTAAAAAAAATCTTGGTCTTTGCACTTCTGCCAGTAGCCAAAAGAGAAGTTTGCCTAGGCCTATGAGTAAAATGATCTATATAAAAGGCTGGCAGTTTACCTCATTAACACTAAGGTATAGACCAACGATTGAGGTCATTTGCATGGTGTAAAGACCTTGTAGATCTATGACAAAATTTAATGGAATAACAGTTACTGTACTGTTAGCATGTTGTAAAACCCAGTAAGACCAGCCAGTGTATTATGAGAGTTGTTGGTGTATTGCTGATTAGGACCAGAATTGCAAAACTCAGCAAGAGGATTTTTGACATTATGGATTCTGCATGCTTCTGTAACTCTGAGCCAGTTGCCATTCAGAAATTCTGTAAACTCTAGTTGAGAAGCTATTGGATGGTTCAGCATACTCCATACATGTGTGTGCTAGCCTTGCGCTAGTAACTCTTCTAGTTTTGTAAGCAAGTTTTGCTTACTCACTTGCTTGTAAGTTTAATATATTTTTAGAAAACAAAAGAGTGCCTGTGATTTGTTTTGCACCTTTGTGGCACTATAAAAATGTTCCATTACAAATTAAAATGTGTAGTTCAACTGAGTAATGCAGCATAATTTCTGCATAAATACTAGTGTACATGCATACTAAAATGGACCAAGGTTAATAAAAACAGGAAAACCTTTCCTATGCAGTAAGTTAACCCTGTCAATTCTACTCCACCAGGGATCCTATAACAACTACAACCTCACTGTGAACACTTTGCCTAGTAACTTGTGAATAGTGGATACTTTGTCCTATACATCAAATACCGGTATAAATATGATGAACTATTTTTTGTGCACCGATTTTCCAAATATTTTGACTTGTGTCCTGCTACTAAAACCAATTTACATAAGAGGATCTTTAGCATTGTGTAAAATTCAGAAAGGCTAGTAAAAATGAAATAATCACAGAAATATTGTTAAAACCATACTGAACAATATAATAGGAGATCAATGGCATTGGGATGCACTCTGTAGCACCAAGTATCCAAGGGTCATTTAGATTAGCACCCGTCAGTGTATAATGAGAAGCACTGGCAGATCAATATTTATTTATGTAAATTCCAGTAAGACAAGTGCATTTACATGGATGATGTACACCCATAAGGCCAATATACGTGTATGTACGAGGATCATTTGTTGGGTACACAGTAAGACCAGTCGATGTAGATAACCATTTATACAGTAAGACCAGAATAAAAATTTCATTGGCCTGGCATAAAACTCAGCAAGACTGCTGTATATATGCAAGACATATAATCATGATGTTAAGACAGTCTGTATATGTAACCCTGACATGGTGTAGAACCAGGGCTTGAGGTGGGACAGTATGAAATGGTGGTATTTTCTTGCTCCTATGAAGAGCAATAATCCACACTGGAGCAATCTGGTCTAACATCAGTTTCCCACTGTTGTGTCTGCATCCTGCACAACAGCTGCAGTTAAAAGAATATCAGCACTTGAAATTTGACCAGCCCATACATGATAACATTGGCATGAAGTAAAACTTGTCCATATATGATAACCACTGGCATGATTTGAAACACAGTAAGACCAGTCAATATACGATAAGAACTGGCATTAAGTAACACACACTAAGACCAGTTTGATTTATGATAACCACTGGCATGATTTGAAACACAGTAAGACCAGTCAGTATAGATAACCACTGGCATGAAGTAATACTCACTAAGACCAGTCTAACTTATGATAAACACTGGCATAATTTCAAACACAGTAAGACCAGGCAATATAGATAACTACTGGCATGAAATAATACACACCATGACCAGTCTATTTTATGATAAACACATTTTGAAACACAGTAAGACCAGTCTATATAGTAGATAACCACTGGCATGAAGTAATACACAATAAGACCAGTCTAATTTATGATACCAACTGGCATGAGTTGAAACACAGTAAGACCAGTCCATATACTATAATGACTCACATGAAGTAACACACACTAAGACCAGTCTAATTTACAATAACCACTGGCATGATTTGAAACACGTCAAGAATAGTCAATATAGATAACCACTGGCATGAAGTAATACACACTAAGACCAGTCTAACTTATGATAACCACTGGCATGATTTGAAACACAGTAAGAACAGTCAATATAGATAACCACTAGCATGAAGTAAAACACACTAAGACCAGTCTAATTTGTGATAACTCCTGGGATGAAGTAAAACCCGGAAGACCAGTCAATTTATGATATCACTCACTCATTCAGTAACTGTATAGTTACAATTAATTATTCAGGCGTTTAATTCGCATTTCGCACATCTAAACAGTATTCAAGAGTGGTGGAAAGCAATTGAATCCTTTTTAGATGCAATTGAGATCTGGATTTTTATTTTTCTATAATTGATTCTGTTGAGATTGTACTTGTATATATAATATATATATGGCATAGCACCGATTTCAGTACTCTTATGCTGCTAATTGGCTCACATGTTCTAACTCTATAATCAGTGTTGGGCACGAGACAAAAACCTCGAAACCAAGACCAAGACCGGGTGGTCCAAGACCAAGACCGAGGGTCCGAGACCAAGACCAATGCTCTTTTTTATGAACAATTCGTATTTATTAAGACGCTAAAATGGAATACCACGCGTAAAACATCAATTTTATTACTGAAGAATAATAATCTTAATAATGGTCCAGAAACAGTGTACTGGCCAGTCTGATCTTTTGCCGGTTCAGCCCTTCGCTTCAGCCTGAGAATATCACACTACAAATTACAGTATATGATAGGTAAATACTAAATACTTTAACACAAGTAGATTAACGTTCTGTTTGAATGATGTAGACCTACTTGTACTCGGAATTGTTGGTTATTAGTGAGTACACGTGGCCAACCACATATATATTAGATTGTTCCAGAACCTTGAAATTTGTGAAAGCAAATTTTTAATTGGCTGGTTCCAGTACAAATGCATTTTTTTGCCCACAGTAACATGTATATATAGATGGTCTAAACACTGGTGTCTCTAATCGAAAATAATCAACAAATATCAAAGAAGTTGATACAGCAAATGTGCAAGAACGCTAGCCTAAGACGGAGACCAATCCCAAGACCGTTCCTTTAAGACCAAGACCAAAGCATCTGAGACCAAGACCAATGGTTCAAAGCCAAGGCATTCGAGACCAAGACCGCAGTTTTCCGGTATCGAGACCAAGACTGCGGTCGAGATCACATCCCTGTCTATAATTAACTTAGTTGTGATAAACAAGGTATTGGATAGCTTTAGTATCACTACAGACCAGTGTGGATATCTGAAATCTTCAAGTCATCCTGAAAAATGTCAAAATATGTCATCAGGAGGAAACAGTCCTCATGCAGGAGGGAACTGGGGAAACCGCAATCATGAAGAACTCAGATGCAACAGCCAAGCAAGCTTTGCATAGTTAGCGCAACCCAGCCACATTGCGTTTGCACAAGCTTCTTTTACATGTATAAATTTGGGTAAGACTCATTGTTTCAGATCATTCAAAACTATTAACTATAAATGAAATGTATATTTATTAAACGATTAAGTAAAAGTTCAATACTATTTCGTAAAAGTAATAAATAAATATATATTAAAATAAGCTAGTAGATTTGTCCCAGTTCACACAGTATTTTGACAAAAGATGCCCTTTGAACTCATTTGATAAAATCGGTTAAAAAAATTCTCTAACATGCGATCATAAGCGCAGTTCTGGCCATTTAATCTACATCTCTAAAAGTCGTGCTATATCTCATTGATCCATGTACCATACATGTGTTAGTTATTTGACTCTTCCATTCCAGCTTTGATATTTAAGCATTAAGTCAATTGGATCATTACATTATTTGAAGCTCTGATTTCAATGCTGAGTGGAATTTCTTTTCTTCACAGTTCCGTCTTGCAGCATGTATTTATTGTGTCTACAAATGGTGGAAATAAAAATCACAAGATTAA
This sequence comes from Bimastos eiseni, assembly GCA_959347315.1. Taxonomy (NCBI): domain Eukaryota; kingdom Metazoa; phylum Annelida; class Clitellata; order Crassiclitellata; family Lumbricidae; genus Bimastos; species Bimastos eiseni. The sequence goes on along the minus strand of OY365810.1, from coordinate 12,746,991 downwards.
AAATTAATACCAGGCTAACCTGATGCAAACATGATCATATGGAGTTTTTTGCATTTAAGGCATGCACAGAGGATGCCTGTTGTAAAAGACCAATCTAATTTATGATACCAACTGGCATGATTTGAAACACAGTAAGACCAGCCCATATAGATAACCACTAGCATGAAGTAATACACACTAAGACCAGTCTAATTTACGATAACCACTGACATGATTTGAAACACAGTAAGAACAGTCCATATATAGATAACCACTGGCATGATTTCAAACACAGTAAGACCAGCCCATATAGATAACCGCTGGCATGAAGTAGTAAACACTAAGACCAGTCTAATTTATGATAACAAGTGGCATGATTTGAAACACAGTAAGACCAGTCAATATAGATAACTATATATATATATATAATCATAGCATTTCCATCAATTCGGAATTACAAGAAGGAAAAATGTCTGAATGCCATTGGTTAACAGCTATTCTGCGAAAATATATCAGAAAATGTTTATGTGATATGTAAGTCGCCAGATTGCTGAGTAATTAAATTTTTTAACAGTATCATGCTAATGAATCTTAGTGTGTATTTTATAACTTTCAAATCTTCCATGTACAGCAGAGTTCCTAGAAATGTGTGCCTGATTATCACTGCAGCAATCAATGAATTCGAAGGGCAAGCTTGTATGCAGACTAATGGGATGAAGTACTGAATTCAAGATTGAAAGCTTTTTTCCAAACAAAACAAGTCACAAGCGCTACAGGCTGCCTACTAGTGTTATTTTATGATGTTCTGAGAAGTTATTGAGATTGAAATGTGCAGCATAAATGTAAGAAAAGAAATAAACTTACTTTACAGATTGTACATGGCTCTGGTGTTGGTGATGCATGCAGCAAGTACGTCGTCGAGATGAATACCTCTGATGGCGGCAACTTCTGCAGCAACAGCGATTGCCATTCCAGGATGAGATAGTTTCTCAGATCTTGACATCTAGAAGTCAAAATTAGGCAAGACGATACATTTTGGTCTGTCCCGAGCTAAAAAACACCTTCTGGGAATTTGTCCTCCTCTTTGTGGGCCTAGTTCTTGAGCCATACTTATGGTTCTCTGTGGATGGTATTCGTTGTTCCAGAGTTGCTACTACTATTCGGTTCGTACCCACATTCGGTCGGCAAATTGTGCATCCAAATACTCGCATTTGGGACTCGGTAGAAATTGTCTACTCGGTTATGCCTCACCTGTGAGAAATTTTAGCAATATTTGCATCCATATTCTGTTGGCAATCTGTGATTGTTGGCATATTGCCAAAGAGGTGCCCTAAGGTGAACAAGAAACATTCCAAAAAGTTTAATACATTGTTTGGTAAACCGTTATTACTCAATTTTAGTTATAAATGAGTACAGCGACTCTACATAAGGGATGCATTTATCAGGTTGGTAAGAACTTGACTATCAACCTTTGTTGCTCATGCTAGGAAAATAATTAGCTAGCACTTCATCGGTATTGGCTGGATACCAGAACTTGTGGACTGGGCAGCCACAGAAATTCTGGGTCACTAATCAGAGTAGTCGGTCACAGACCTCTATACAATTACTTAAAACTGTTCTGGATTTAGCTGTAGCAAAATCGTTTATAATACCATAGTACATTAATTGTGTCCTGTCCTGAGCTCATAAAAATCGTCTGGCCTCTGGAAATTTCTCCCCCTCTTTGTGAGTCTGGTTCATGAGCCACACTTAAGGTTCTCTTCTATCTTTTGTTATAGCCTGTAGTACACAGTAGCAACTTTTTAAATAAGCAACAGTAATATCTACCTGTGCAGGCAGGAAATATGGTGCATCAGTCTCCAGCAGCAATTTGTCTAATGGTATGCACCTCGCAACTTCCCTTAGACTATCGTTTCGAGGATAAGTAACCGCTGCAGTCAGGCCTATGTAAGATGATGGGAACATTTCCAGCCATGCTTTAGCTGCCATCCAGTTGCCTGTGAAACAATGGCGATGTATTTTGTAGTCTTTTGGAACCAACTGCAAAGAAAACAGTTACCATTTCCAAAATTTGTTTAATGTGAAAGAGTTACTTGCAGTGATGAGAGAACTAATTTTCACAAGCATTTTGAAAATGTTTCTGATTTTAGTAGTTTCAAAATAGCTCTTCAAAAGCTTTTTAGAAATCAAAACATTTTGTGATTTTATCACTACTTTTTTTAATTGGAGTATTCGACAATGATCTGTAGTATCTTAAGGTTTGTCATGAACATTCAGTACACTAAATTTTGATTGTCAAAATGAATTAAAAACAATGGAAGATAATATGCATAAATGTTTGGCCTAGCATGTTAAATATTTGTATACTAGCTGTCAGCCCGTGAAGAATCACGGGTCGGATAATATTTCAGCTCACGATTCAACTGCAACTGGCACTGTTCGTTGTAGCTGTTAACCCGCGAATAATCATGGGTCATACTTGATTTTAACATTGCTATAGTAGTGTTGAAGACACTTTGATGCAGAGCTAAAATAGGCCTACACATTAATTAAATGAAATGATCAACGAACTGTGCGTCACCTACTGTAACACAGCAAATTCACAGCAGTCAATACTAAAATATGAAAAAAATATACATCACCCATTAATTTTCCATTTAGTTTGAATAATTGCAAATATACTTACATTACACCGATGAATTTAACTTTAATAACTGCATATATAGTTACATAGACGCAAATAATAAAATTTTGAAACTTGAATCGAAGGCTTGTTTACAGTGACTTTTGCGTTCCATGTTTAGATCAACTTCTGTCTAATCATGCGTTTTTGTGCGGCAACTTCAAATATTTAAGTAAAATTCTGTCAAGTGACGCGTCTTAGATTCAACTTCTGTAGAGTGATATACGCGCCTTAGAAGTGATGGACAAAGCACGTGACTTAGGTAATTATATAGATAGATTCAAGTTGTATTTATACTAATAATGGAAATAAAACTGACCTTGCCCAGGATTTCACAAATATCACGCTCAGCATCTCTGGCGTGGATGACTAACGGCAGGTTTAAATCCAAAGCAATGGCGACCTGCCGGATCAAAACTTTCTTTTGAAGTTTGTGATGCCAACCAAATCTATAGAGAAACATAGAGACAAAAGTACTTTATAACAATTCAGTTAATTCATTCTGAGCATTTATATAGTGTTCTTCAAGAGCCTACTTAGGAGCGCTCCCAGCCCAGCCACAACAAAATAAAAAAATACTTTAGTGACTTGTAAAAACTTGACAGTTGGGCCACAAGCAAATAGAGCTTAAGTGGGACATCGTTCCACATTGAAGGGCCCACAACCGAGAAAGGGCATGGTGCTGCCTAATAACCAGATGAGCCCGTGGAACTAGAGTGAAGCACCTGATGTGCTGCAACGTTGGACACTGGGTGGCAGAGATTGTGCAAGTAAGATGGAGCAGAACCAAGAACGCAACGCGAAACCAGAGCTGCAAGGCGGTTTTACCGAATTATGTTGCATAGTGCCTTTTAAGCCAATAAGTGTTACACTATCTTATCTAAATATCTTTTTATCCCCAGTGAAGTCAGTTCCATACCTATATATAAGAAGGGAAGCATGTTAAAACAGTTAGTTCAGTATAATGTTGGCTCTCAGAAAGTACTCTTGTCATTTTCACAATGTCATATTCTGTAAAAGATGACACCCATTATAAGCATGTGTTCTACAGCAAAAACAAAGAGCCAAAGCTGAGCAAAGGTTGGTTGTGATGGGATGCTAACAATTAATAAGTACTGCCTATAAAAGCAAAGTTGCCAAAACTTTATTACAGTACCTTCCAGAATAGTCGAGACCAATCTCTCCTAAGGCCTTAACTTTTTCATTCCTAAGAAGTTTTTTCAAATCATTCTCTGCCGATGATGTGAAGTCAGCTGCGCTTTTCGGATGACATCCAATGGCAGCCCAGACATTTGGTTCTTTCAACACGGATGCCATATGACTTTCTGAAACAGTAAATTCTTGGTTTTAGCTAAATAATGGTGGCCATTTAGCTATTTAGCTGCTAAAGTTTAATTTATAACACAAGACTGATTTAGAACCATGAAGTGGTGGATGCATAGTTAAATTTTAACTTAGAAATAGTTAATGTGTTGTACTTTTAATAAGAATATACAATCATATATTTAAGAGCAAACTGATTTGTGTAATATGTTAAACACCAAATTATTTTACTCTTTGTGCATAATAAAGTAAATCAAATCTTATATTATGGTAGAACTATCTTGCTTACCTTTGTTTAACAGTTTCCTCCATGTGTGTGGATAGCAAAATACAGCAACACAGCCTAAGTAGTTCTTTGGGAATGAGTACTGCTTCATAAAGTCTCTCATACTGCCATGGAAATCTGATCTTTTAAATAATAAGTCAAGATGGCAGTGAGAATCTACAAAAGGAACATTTGCGTCTGTAATGACCTTTTGAAAGTTGTATCCAGATGATGGTACACTTTCATCAAAGGATGAAGTGAGAGCTGAACAATCACAGGGAGATGGAGAACGTTTCCTTTTGTGCTGATGATTTCTTGTGCCCTCAGAACGACCACTGTTGTTATATCCAAGACCCGATTCGCTGCGTCTGAAAAGTGCGTTCCTATGTTGTTGATATTTCCTACCACTGCTTCGGTAACACCTTGCACTTTTGCTTACATCCCGTTCGCACTTTTGTTGGTCTGGTGTTTGGTTAATGACATCACGTCTTTGTTGCATAGTGCCATTTTCACGTCTTTGGTGACATGGACTTTTGATGTCCTCCCTGCGATGCTTTTGACGATCATGTCTGTGATAGCGAGAGCTGTTGCTGAAATCTTGTTGCATTTCATCTGCACTATTGCATTCATCGTCATCAAGTCTTGGTTTCTTTGCGATAGATCTGCAGTTTTCCATTTTGCTGCAACAATAGCTAATTGTTATTGAACATTATGTTAGCAACTTTTATAGTCAAATTTACAATGATACTAGCATAACATCAGGCTCACAGAGAGGGGAGGGGCAAATGCCAGGGACCTGATGATTTTTAGGGGCCCACACTCAATTTATGAGAAATATTATAATCAGCTACATAAAGTTAATGATTTATGCCTATGTAAATATAATATTACTGACACTTTAACTACATACAATCAATTTAAACTTCAAGTATCTGAGTATTATTGTATTTGCCGCTGTTTGCTATACATCATGCCCACTTAGTCTAAGGTTCAGCCTAAGGACCCAAATTTCTCTGCCTAGGTCCCAGGTTTTTACTATGTAGGAGTCTGAAATATCTGAGGGCGGGTCTGCATATAATGAAGACAACCTTGTGCATTGTGTAAAAGAAAAAACATTTTTCCTCAAGAAATACATATTTTAATTTTTTTTAAGCTTTTAACAAATCAAATGTACCATATATCCTTCTTGGTTATATTTGAAGCGCCTGTGTTACAGATCATTCAGATTGGGGATTGGCAATCACTATGGATGATGCTATCAGATGCTGCAAACTACTGTCAAGACCTAAAACCGCATTGTAATGGAACATCAAGCTCCACAAGGCATTGCAGGTACTTTAAAGATAAATTACCATATACAGCACTTTGCACATGTGATACATGATCGCGCTTAATGATCGATCACTCTTGATGCTAGAAACATTTATTTCTTTAATCCACGGGATGAACAATGCAATGACTTTTTGAACATTATTCTCCTTGCCAATAATGAATCGCGCAACAAAATACTAGAGACTATGATTTTGTATGAATTGCCCAGTTCAATTACTGGTAAAATCAGTGTTGTTGGCCTACACCAAAATTTGGTATACAATTCTTCCATTAAATAATTAAAAGCACTATTTTAGTGCAATTTTCGGTGCTAGCAACACTTTATTTAACTATTCAGCTATAACATTCTGAAAATCATGTAGGCCTATACGTACTGTTGTGGGAGACAAACGTCGGCAACTCCTAAAAAAAATAGGAAAACGCTAAGAATATCTTTCCTCACGTGTACAATTCGATATTGACGACTGGTAATTTGGCGGTGAATCATGTGGTTGAAGCCTTGTTATGTGGGCGGATTTAAAACGGCTCTACCCAATCGCAGATCACCAATCTATGTCAGGTGGTTACCCAAAGACTAAAATGTATTTCCTTTGTGGTTAGTAAGGAATGCTGACCTTGAAAGATACTAAGGCTGACATGTTCTTCTGTTATTCATTACGACTTCCTCAGGTCTAGCTTTGTTTATTTAGCGCACGATTTTTCTACATTTTACATGTATTGGTCTACATAACGTTGGCTAAAGATTTAGCGTTGCAAGCCATTAATTTCAAACAATAAAATAGACATTGCACTGTCCACGCTTTTTGAAAAGGAACATACTTCAACAAAGAATAATCGTACTTACTTACATTAATTATAGCCCTGGTTGGCCAATTTTATATCGACTTAGTTTCGGAATGTTAATTGTTACAGTTAATGGGCCATCCACATATTACGTACGCAGCGAGTGGAGGGCCCTGGGGGTTTCGAATTTCGGCGGTTTTGCGTAGCTAGGCTGCTACAATAGTACAATGTATCAGCGTATGGTGGGGGAGGGGTTCCCGAAAAATATGTACTTACGCAAATATAGCTGTATAATTATGACGTCCGCTGTACGGAATATTAGGCCTATATTCTGAACTGTATAGGGATCATCGATATATATATATATATATATAAATCATATATATAGGCTTATTGAGGAAAAAATCGGATTTTCGGATCCTCTCCTCTGTTGCACCTCGTACATTTCGCTGACCCTTACTCATTCGTGCGTACATCTGAGCTCTAACCCCGGCCCCCATTGCAATGGTTGATCAATAGCTAGACATCCTTAAGACATTGATTTACCGCAGGCTATTTTTAGGCACAAATCATTTTACTCCTGCGCTGTTAACCACAACCACATGTTTTTATTATCAATCTCAAACAGTTAATACAAGAATAAAAATGCATTAAAAAAACGTAAGAGGGATAATAGGGAAAGTAAACCCCTAAGGGACCGATTGGTCCCGCTAACAGGGCCTACCCTTTACAATTAGATATTGGGCAACAGGTACATACAATTGAAACATAAATCGTCTTTACTAGTTAACAAATGTTGTCTGTGCACACACCAATTATTTAGAAAGGGTAGTTAACAAATGTTTTTTATATTTATTTTTAAAAACTTTGATCGTGCTGGATTGACGAATTTCAATTGGTGTCATGTTCTAAGGGATGGGTCCTATATGTATTTAATTGAGAATTGACGTGTATTTGTTCTACACAAGATGGGTCTATGATTGAGAGGAACGGATGCTGTAAGGATTAATGGCAGAAATTCGTATAAATTGACTAGCAAATATAGAAGGTAGTAGCTAGGTTGTTGGCGAATTTGTACATAAATCCATTAATTTGAAGGGAAGTAATTTGATGAAGAGTTAGAATACGTGAGGAGAGCATGTATAGACTTACACCAATGAGGCGAAAGTGGGGGAGACAGATATCCTGAGAGCTCGATGATCTCGCAGGTGATAGACCAAGATCGAGAAATTAGAGATGTATTAAGCAAACGAAAGAATGCTGTCAATGGTAGAACCAAAGACACAAACAATAGAAGAGTAGGTGAACAATGGAAACCGGATGAATGTATTCAAATTATCACCATGCAGTACTTTGATTCTGAACATAAACATGACGGTCAATTCAGCACAAAAACATCTCGATCTTATTCTGCTTTTACGAAAATTAAATGTGTAGCCTAGGCATTGGCATTTTCTATCTTCCACGTGCCGTTACGGCCTATGTTACACCAACAGTAATCTACATAGAATCTACAATACTTATTGACGATACTTCCGACCACTTGCTTATCTTGGTTTGGGTTGCCCACAAACCTTCAGGCCTAATTGCCCGTCTTTCCTCTGCTTCGATTGCCCGTTGCACTAATGAAGCCGCAAAGCTTTCTTTTAAGAACTTAATTAATGGATCAAATCGATTGGACTCCTGTTGAAACACCTTGTATGAATATTATTGAATAATGACTCCACTGCTATGACTCTTTTGGCAACTTAATCAGAGCTGAATATGATGCTACATTTCCTAAGCTGCTAAATCATTTTAAACACTTCAAGCAACCGCGAATGACTGTTGGTTTACTGAAATCTTGTAAAAAGAAGTCTAAGCTTTATGCTACTTTCAAAAATTATCCGACGGCTTCTAACATAGACAGATATATAATTTATCGAAATAAATTTAAATCATTAAGAAAAAAGGCTGAAAAAGATTATTATATAAACTTGAATTTACGAAATATAAAGATGATCTGAAGCAGACCTGGCAGACTATTAATTTAATACTGAAAACGAAAAAACTGACTCGATAATCAACAGTATATCTCTAAATGGCACTGAAATTACTGACAGTACTTGCATGGCAGAAAAGTTTAATACTTATTTCACTAATATTGCCCCAGAACTTGATACACGCATAGGCCTACATTGAACTTTTTTCTGTTGTTAAGTTACAGCTTTGGCTCCAAGATCATGCGCATGATTCATGAAGTGTCTGTAAACGCTTTTTATCCGTCATGGACACCTTGCCCATGTTTATTTTGTTACAAATGCTGTCATAAAATGATTAATCGCAAAACATTTTTATTCACCAATTTAATCGACTGCTTGCTAGATAGCGTCAAAGTGACTTCCATATGCGATAATTTCCAGTTTCTTTTCTCAATAATAATAATTTTGAAGTGTGTTTTTATTGCAACTACTTGAAATGTGACTTCATAAATTCGCCTTTTTATACCTTTTTGCGGCGTTAAATGGTGTTTGACCATCAAAAATCGGATAACTTTTGTTCTGTTTTGAATATTTTAATCAATTTTGGCGGTTATATGAAAATATGAATTGGCTTTCAGTCTGTAAAATTTCATTTAATATTTCCTACTTTTGGCCGAAATATTAGCAAAAATCTGTATGGGTACATTTTTTTGCCCCACCCTGTATGTGTCTCCGTTTATTGGAAAGAAATATCGCTGCCAAAACGTAGCGACATTGCAAATAAATATTACAGAGGAATCAAGCAGTTACTCGAGTCATTCATCGAGTTTTGGTGAAAAGGTTCAGTCTTTTTGAACCATGGACGCTTAGGGACTATGAGAATGTCTATATGTTTTTGTACAGTAATCTGGGTATAAAGTTCTTTTTGTCCCTATCAGGGAGATCAAATGGGTGGGGTCTTTTTCGTTCACAGGTTGTATCTTTTTGCGGTCTCTCATGGCACAGCGGGCCCAGATTCTGAACGTGTCACCGATCCCTGGTGATGGACCTGAAGAGCGCATCGTGGGCCTGTTATGCCTTCATTTCTATTAACTGAGCCTCCGTCGGTAGGAATCCCGCTCGTTTCATTCGCGCGTTGAGGCGCTCAAAGCGGTTGCAGTCCCCACTAGTCATATACCCCCACCAGGTTGAGGACGCATGCATCAGACACTCAATTGTTGTTGCTCTTGTAACTTCCTGGTATTCCGCACCTTCGGAAAGTCTTTAAAGCATAAAATAATATTATATAGATGATGAGCAGGAACGTTGCATATAAATTACGTGTTCTGATACGGTCAGCTTCTCCCCGACTTTGACTCCCGAGTATCTTGAGTTTTGTGACTCCCTTCGCTCCGGTGATGGATAGTTGGGAGGTCAATGAAGTTATGATAGTTTTATTTCTGGGCGTTCCAGCACCCAGACTTCTGCCTACGTTAGGCCTAACAAAACAATGAATAAAGCAGGAAAAGTTTCGTAGGCCTAGGCCTATAATTTTATATGTCATTCTCACACAGCGTAGATGTAATTACACACTTTCGTATCACTTAACATTAAATCTAACAATTAAGCCAAGCCGTAACATTAAGTAACGAATAACAAGTCATAATGTTGAGTCATGAATATGGAACTCTAAAATATTCTAACTATAGCCTATGTAGCGAAGCACCAATCAATATAACGTAGGCCTAATGTCAATTACAATCCGTAAGCAAATAGCATATTATTGATCGAAAACCGTTCGACTCTAAAACGTCAATTTGAAACGGCCTACGGTAGCCGTAGAAATTAAAAGAAGATCTTTTCATTGAATTTGAAATGCCAAACGGCAATACTTCAAGAGTTTTAAATAATGCACAATATTAATTAGGCATGAACGTTTAAAGTTTGCGTCTTATCATTCAGACTTATTGTTTCTTCATTCTTTAACAATTAGAGCATCGAATATGTGCACTTTTCCATCCTCCTGACCCACATACATCCTTCCGGTCTTGGTATGCTGGCATATGTGCCTTGGATAGGTTATACCCTCGATGAAAAGATGGCGGACCAGTTGAAGGTCCTCTGTCAGCAGCTGAATTCGATTGTTGTAGTAGTCGACCACGAGAATCAATCCATCATCATCCTGAATCATCGACAGAGGTCTGTTCATCTCCTGTTCGCCGCTCCCACCTCCCGAAACTTTCCCATAGAAGGATTTCTTTCTGATTAGCCCAGTTTCATCATCCAAGTAGGAAGTCACTCCATGGTTGGTCTTGTTCCATCCATGGCAGACAATGAATTTTGACAATGGTGTCATGATTGAATGGCGAGGAATCTCCAAATCTGGAAGATCAATCGTCCGTATCCTCAGAAAGTCCAATTCGCTCGGTTTGTAGATGTGAATCCATCCTATTTTCGAAAAAACATTGGCAGGAGTGGCACAGGTGACCAATACTAGGCCAGTCTTCTGTGATACTGAAACTCCAAAAGGCTGTACGTCAAGAATAGCAACCGGGTCTTCCTGCTGAGTCTCTTGTCCTTTCTGGTACTTATATCTCCACAACCGTCCGCCGAACATCGTGTGCCAGTCAGTGATGTAGAGGTGGCTCAGAGCCTCGCTGGCTGATATTCCACGGGGCCATTTCATGTCGGATATGCTCAGCTCTATTGGTTTCAAAGTCCCTTTGGTCTTTCCACCAATGTCGTATTTGAAGATGATATTTGGGGGAGACTTACAAACGACGAATAGATCGTCACCTATGACGGTCATTCCCATTATCTTGTCTTTGAGCTTGCTTACCTCTACATCCTGGATTGCATTAATTTCTTGTTTGTAGTTCTCTCTGACATATTGGGGCGGATCCGTGCTGTCTTTCGGAACTACCGCTATGGTGAATAGACTCCTGCACTTCGGACACAACAAGTGGTCACTCCTTCCAGCCTTTTCTTTCAGGTTCTTAACGCAGTCCAAACAGAGCACATGCTTGCATGGAAGTTCTCGACGAATTGCCTTGTGATGGGAGCAGATATTGCTGTCTTCTGAAGCCATGTCCTCTGCAATTAAGTTAACCTTTATTAAGTCACATGACCTACGTGACAAAATGTACGCAACACTACGGCTGAATTAACCAATTGGCGTGTTAGCTGCTACTTGAACTGCTAATGACCTATTATGTTTAGGCCTGCGCTACCTTTGTATATAATTTTGCATGTATATGACTACATGTATATATAGGCCTACTTCTACGAGATTTTTGCTGATTTGCGTAGGGTGCTGGTTGCTCATCATCACTATAGGCCTAGAGTATTGCAGTTGTCAATCAGATCTATAAAGGGCCTAGTCGCTTAGAATCTCTTCCCTAGTCAGAAAACACGCTACAACCTACATACTCGTCCTATTGTGAGAGACGCGTTTTAAGTTCGTAAATAGAATATAATAGAATAGAAGAAATACAGAATGTAACATTTTAATGGATGGTGGGCTCCTTAAGTGGTAGGGGCCCCAGCTGCAGCTGGGCTGGCGCCCATGTAGACCATGCCAAATTCGGCCATGGTTTATATAAAAGGAGTTCGACAGACTGTTCCTTCTGTCAATTTTATTTGGATAACTGACTTTCAGATTTTGGATATTTGGTATGGAAAGCCACAACTAAAATGCACATTGCACAAGGTACATTTTAAATTTTTCCATATATTCGCATTTGTACCCAAAGTTTTCTCGCAAAATACCACCAATCAACAGTTATTTACCTTGGATATCAGTAAAATAGTAGCAAATTGATATAATTAATGGGTCAAATGCTTGTCTACAGTCTACACACGAACAATGCCTGCTTTTTACAATGGAGTTAGTTTAGAGGATAGGAGTAATGTGATTATGCTTAGGCGTTCTGGTGACAAGCCTCTCACGCTCCTACTTCATGCACACTCCTGACCTGCCCTGACCTCCTCCGCATCAGGCCCATGCTCGATGTAAAAGCTGCCTCCACCATCGCTACCTCCATTGTCTACTCGAAGCTCGATTACTGAAATTCCCTTTTCCTCTACCTTGAGTACACACAACCCAAGCGTCTTCATCTTTTCCAAAACTCATTACCCAGAACTGTCACTATAGAACGCCAGTTCGCCCAGGCATAATCACATCACTCCTATCCTCAAATCACTCCACTGGCTGATAGACCCAGAGCGAACCCATTTCAAAGTCCTATCACTAACCTACAATTCCTTACAATACTCCCATCCCAAATAACTTAGCGAACTCTTCACCATGCATCCGGCCAATTAGCTCTACCCGATCATCCTCTTGTCTCAGTCTTTCTCGACAGTCCCCAGTCACTACTCATCTCAAGTTATCCAACAGAGCCACATGCCGCTCTGCACCATGTCTCTGGAACGTTCTACGTCCTGAATTCCTCACTTTTTCGTTTCGTCCACCATCATTGCCATTTAGCCACCATCATCTGCCCGGGTCTATAATTATCTATCACCCCGAGCTTTCCACTCGAAACTAAAGTCTCGCCTCTTCAAAAACATCTATTTATCCTTCCAACTCTCGACCTAAACGACACATGTCTTAGCAACTAATCAACAACTATGGTCCTCAGTCAACTGGTCCAGGACTACAACCTCCTTCGAACTGCTCTTCGGACAACCTTCATTAAGTGACGCCGCTCTCGTGAATAGGCAGGCGCTTTGAGCTTGGCTTTCGAGTGGCACTTTAGTAGCTTGGAGAATTATTATTGCGCTGATGTTCCGTGTACATTTTACGAGGATCAATTAGGGCCTACACGAGAACTGTTAGACCACGCGACGAACCTTTGCTCCCGATACTAGATGTTTGTCAAACCACTAGACTAAAAACGAGGTATTAAACAATGCTATGGCCTAAGATGGTATAGAATGAAAATAATCGAAATTAGAACGATGAAGGATAATTGGGCGAAATCACATGAACGGTTTAGACCCACTTTCAAGGACAGCCGAAGTTTCACTAAAAAGCGTGTCAATACACTAATTATCTTACGTAGGCCTAATTCACGTTGACAAACATCAATTTTGGAAAAATTTCAAAATGACGACGCTTGATGATTTGCATGATCAGCCTTAAGTACACGTACGTATGTGTCCGGAAATAAAGCGTTCTTTATATTATTCAGAAGATAGGCCGACGAAGAGATACACTTATCGAAAAAGATAAAACGCGGAAATATTAAAGCTTTTCTCGGGAATTGGTAATATACATTAGAAGTTTCAATTTGAAATTACAAATGAACCTTATTCCCAAAAACCGATACATTAGTGTTCTACAGCCTTTACATAGGAGCACTTGTCTTTTACTGTCTCGTACTGTCTTGAACCTAGTGTATCAGACTCACCTCACTGTCTCGGTCTCGTCTTGATCTTGAAGTTTCAAGTCTTGCATACAGCACTGAGTTAGGCCTATGCATGTATCAAGCGTGCTGTTGCGTCCGCGTCTTCATGCACACGTGGGTGCCCAAAGAGGTCAATTTGAACATAAACTCTGGCTTAAAGGGGTAACTCCACCTCGCTCACCCTCAGTGTGCGCTGAGTATGCGACTTCGACTCTCTTCAGAAGCGTCATTCACTGTGTAGGGACCTTGAGCAAGTCCTTCGCGCACAATTGCTCTGCAGTACAACTGCAGTTGCACCGTCGAGGTGTTTGTGCACTTCTGAACTAAACTAAGTAGGGCGATATCAAATAACAGTTGTAGGCTACAGGGTCTTCTACGTCCATATCCGTGGAAGCAGACTGCTTCTAATTCATCCTTGGGGAGATAACATTCAGTAATCTTGGGGGGATAAAACTTTAATTAATTAATTAAGTTATTGTTAAATACATTATAAACTCAAGTATTTGACAGTTTAATCTTTATGCTATAGAACTACTAGAAAAACTTTCTTTCGCGAGAATTGTCGATCGTGCGCGTAACACAGATAAAAAGATGGTAATGATCTTTCTATGAGCCCATCATATTATGTAGGCCTACTGCAACCTATGTCGATCATGCCACTTTTTGGTCACACAATGCAGCAGAAGAAGTGTTTTATTATTAATGATGCAGATACGACAGCAGCAAGAAGGAAGCAACGGTGTTGCTACATTGTAGGTCACTACGTAGAAATGGACGGGCACTATACCATGTCAAAATGGGTAGCAGGGTTTTCTCTGAGAGTAAGAAATCTGTTGTTCTGGAGACGGTTCAGGAATGTGGCGTGAATTCATTCTTGATTCATTGAGAGCAGCAGCCATAGACAAATTGATGAATTAAGAAACAGGATGATCATGATGGATGGACAGGTTTGCAGCGATGAGACTAGAATTAGAGACGAGAGAATTCGGCTACACATTGACACAGTGGAATTACATGAGCATACATAAAGCCTGTATAGACATAGTCTCAGCCATCTGAATATTCTGTTGGCATTTTACAGTTGAACTGGATCTTAGACACTTTGTCAATAACCAGCTGTTCCTTGGAACATTAGGCTGCAAGCACCGTCAAAATTCGCCAGTGGTCAACCAGGTGCGATTATTGGATGAATGCACAACGTAGAATTAATTCACCCGAAAACGACTTTTTGTCCTCAATAAAGAATTATATCATCATTGCTATGTTTGCGAGATCGAGGGACCAATTTAAACGACATCTGATCACTGTCTATAGATTCTAGAAAGTTACTCAAATTAATTGAGTCTCCCAGCCTAGCCTACATGTAGCTATTATAACGATAGGCCAACGATACCAAGACGTGTCAGTTATTTGACTTATTTCAGTTCAGCATATTAGCATCGTCGCTGGGCTAATCTGAGAATGATCGCTTTCATGCATCTGTGTATTTTAGTTAAGCAACAGTACTATTTTTGTTAAGTAACATTTCTATGGTAAGAATGTTACGTATACAATAGAAATGTTACTTACTGTTTTAAGTAACATTACTATTGTATTTTAGTTAAATGTTAAATAAATAAATGTTAAATAACATGACTATTGTCATTTTTTTAGATAATACGGTGTGTGAAATTCTGAATAGTCGTAAACTGTAACAATAGTTACTCATTATCTATGAAATAATTTGCGTTTAAGCAGGACCCCGTCATTAGGCTTGGTAGGGGGATTATGCTTCCACCACCATGGGGGGATAGAAGTCCCTGGTAGTCTATTGTATTGTATTGTATTGTAATGCCAAGGAGGTTTAGCTGAACGTAAGGTTTAACTTCATATATGCTCGATCAGTAATAACTCGTCTATCTTTACTTTTAATTTCGTTGACAGAATCTGATGTCTGATGAAATTAAAGCTAAGGACACGTTTTAAATGACTGACCGTGTTTATTAATGACGTGATATTATAAGCCACAGTCACAGCTCCTACTTAGGTAATGCAGACGGGCGATCATTAGCCCGGTTAATTGGTACAATCAAGAAGACGACAATCGCAGATCCGTCAGGCATGGCTATGGGGTGCGCAGATGGCTGGAAAAACCTATAATTTCTCAACAAAATTTCTTTTTATGTTGCAGCGGATGTAGCCGAGGTTTCTGACGTGGGCATAGTTGCACACCATGCACACAATAAAATCCAATAGGCCTACGCCCTCCTCCGATCACAATGCTGCATAGGCCCTACCATCATTATTCTGATTAGCAACATAGACATTTTAATCTAGTTAAAAAGGCGAAAACCTTAAAAACCTAAAATTTATACTTTTGATGCTTTAAAAAGCCTAAGAACCTACAGGCCTATAGGTTTTTTAAATCGAATTCTGCAGCCCCGTGTTATGTGCCTATAATAGAGTAGAATGAGACCACTTAAGTTAACTCCCGAAGTTAATAGTAGCGAGATAATAGTAGGGGTCTGATGCGTCAGTTCAGCATCTTATTTCCTCTGTGGCCGTTGTCGTCTCGGACGAATCGGTCTTTGACCGATTTTAACTCAACGAAAACGCTCAACTGCATTAGTTAAGTAGGCCTATCAAAGCTTGACAACGTGTCGAATTGGCCAGTTTCCGGATTAATAAGAACAGCGCAGGAAAAACCAAGGTTTTTCAAAATCGTGCGTGCTTGTTTCTTTATTTAAAGTTTATTCTAGGTTATTTCTGCTATTAACGCACGCATAGTCGCACACCGAACATAAAATTGCGATTCAGAAGCAGCGTTGTAACTTGTATGCGATAATGCAAGACTTAAGCCTATAACTTGGGGACCAAGACGAGACCGAGGCAGTGAGCTACCAAAACCGAGACAGTGAGGTACCGAGACCAGGACACTAGGTCCAAGACAGTAAAAGACAGCAACAGACAAGGGATCTTAAACGCAATTTAAAAAAATGCTCATGTTCCTATTGCTCATAGCCGATAGCCGTCTGCACTGCACAGAGGAATTTTAATATATTTTAAATCCTCAAAACATGGTTTTAAGTCGAATTTCATAGCCTTGGTATCCGAGCGCTGTTAGAAGAGGAGCCAACACTATATTTGCATCCTGACTGCGATGCAATTTTATCTAATTTATCCCAAATATATTTATGACATTTAATTTGTACAAAAGATATCCAGTTTTATCCTCATCACCCGTTATTCGTTTTCGATATAAGTAAGCAATCTGAACGGTTAAAGTCATCGGTCGTCGACATCCAGATCAAGGCTACTTTCAATGCTGCGGTGCCAGCTGGAACGGAAGCTTATGCAGTTATCATTTCAGATAAATTGCTAAACTTCCAATCAGACGGTCAGAAAATGAGCGTTGTATATTAAAGAATATAATATATATATATATAATAATATATTTTCTATTATAAAAACATGAAGCCCCAGAACTGAAATCACTAATGAAGAAACACGAGCTAACGGGCTGGTCAGCAACTGAGATAGGAAAAAAGGCTATGGATGTTGGTAAGACCGTTGCTATTAACGCAGGAAAGCGATTGGTGGATAAAGCAGCAGCAAAGATATTTAGTCTACCGCTGCCACAAGCAGCCGTACTTAGCCAACGGAGCAAGGCTTTGCTAAAGAGTTTAATATACCCCAACGTAAATACAGCACTTAGCCTAGACAGCAAGGAAACGTTAAATCGCGTAATCAGAGTCGGGAGTACGAATATAAATAATTTGCTGGCGCCTTATCAATACAAGATTACGTGCGTGGGTCTGGAATGAAGTTGGCTTAAAAAATATCTTGTCGGTATATCTAAATGCAGTCAGATATTCTAGGATTTACTGAAAATATTATTATAGATGAGGGAGTCGAGAGATATGAATGGCACGAGTACGAGCCGGTAGCGAGAACTAATCTAAACAACGCTGGGGAAATTCGCAACAATATCGAACTTCAAGATCTTTTCAGCCATCCATCCAATCACACCTGCTATTCGAAGCCAGACTGAATAAAGCGTATGGAACCTTTTACGCCAATGCCGATTCTGCGGCTATTACCAACAACGGACTCATGCACCTTTTCAGTCAAATGTCGTATTTGCTCTCGAACCAAGAAGTCGAAAGCATGTTTCATCCAGGACAATCCACGACTATGCTGGGCCTATTGAAATATCCCAACGACTTCGCTCTCACACAAGGAGTTAAGCAATTATGGACTAAAGATGCCGCCGCGACTGCTGATTTAGTCGACAGCTCTGGATTCGCGATCAGACAGGCGTATCTCATTCAGAAACCAACTGTCAAGAGCACATTTAGCTTCATCGTGCCTCTGAAGCACGTTTTTGGATTCTCCGAAGATTATGATAAGATACTCTATGGTATGAAGCAGACTTTGACGCTCGTTCGCAAATCCGACGACGACGCCGTCTTCAGGTTGGCCACCGCAGCGGTTGGTTAAGTCAATATCGGTAAAATTTCATGGTTTATGCCGTAAGTCATTCCATCTGATATGGAAAGAATGCAGCTGTATAAAACTATCGAATCAAAGGCAACATTACCAGTAGCCTATCGAGCTCATCAATGCGACACCATAACGGTTCCTCAATCTACCACATTTAGTTGGCGACTTAGCGTGAAGACATCACAAGAAAAACCGAGGTATATTATCGTTGGATTTCAAACGATTCGAAGTGGCAATCAAGAAGCTAATTCATCAATTTTCGACCATTGCGACCTGAAAAGCATGTATGTGAGGATGAACCAAGAAAGATACCCGGCAGTCGATTACAACCTCTCATTCCCGAATCAGTAATTCTCCAGAGCTTATAGAGTTGCCGCGACCTCTAGCGAAAAATTCTATGGAGTGGATCAACTCTTAACTCAGAGCAACATCACACCAGCTGATTATAAGGATTTACACTTACAGGCGTGATTTGGCGACTCCCCCATTGAACACAACGCGCCTAGTCAGAGGCGGCGATCTCGTTTGACAGGTGGGAGGGGGCACCCAATGAGAAGAGTAGGAAATGTGGGGGACACATGCATAACTCGTCCTCTTTCTGTAAAAGGTGAAGGGACTCTTTCTCGTCAATACGTATATCTCCTCCTCACGACATTCTTCGATTTCGTCTGTTCTTCCTTTTGTTGTCCATACCTCCAAACACTGCAGTCTTCACTAACCTTTTCTCCTCCATTCTGCAAACATGCCTAACAAATACGATTTAATATGTTGCATGAAATCTGCCATAAGAGTTACAGATTATGAGATAATACGTTACCTGCAATGATGTCGGCGTAATATTATCTCCTAAATGTAACAATATGATCACAAGATGGGTTAAATAAAGATAAAGGCGTTCTTTTCGGCTTGACAGCCGAGCTGAAAGAGCAGAAGCTTTCGCTGGGTAATTCCACTGTTCGATTTTTACTTTCTCTTTACTTGCCGAAGTATAAAACCACGATCCAAAAAACAGATACGATCCTAGATGACACGATTTCTTAAGCTAGGCACAGACTACGGACGGAGCCCTACATTTATCAAATTGTAATATTATAAGCTAGTCTTTGCTCTAGCATCACGCGCTGCAGCGTATTACGACATTTGTATAGCACCATTTTTTTAGATGCATCTGTAATGATTCACGTATTATGCATTGTCACAGAAATAACACTGTACGTAGAGGCCTATATCAGAACCCATCTATCGGTTAGATTGTTAAACATCATTGACTGAACACATCAATTCGATATGCCCAACCTGCTTCAACAATTTCCGTTAGATACGCCATCCAAATTCACTCACAGGCCTACTTCCGCGATTTAACTACTTAGCTCCAAATCAAGAGAGTCAACCAGGAAGACAGTCAGACGGCTAAGGTGGATGATGTTTAGAGTTGAAGAGGCGATGAAGATGTGAGGACGAGGAGGAATCAGGATTTTGTGGAAAGGCAGTGTTTTCAGTTTGGAATGAAAGACCTGTGGAGAGAAAGCAGGAGGTAAGATTTTGGTGAGTTCGTTGGATGAATCAGATATTTGTCGTAGGCATAGGACTATAGGCCTATCACATAGTGAAGTAATTAATATAGAAAATATTCGACCTCGGTTTAATCTGAGATCTTTGGCATAAAATTATTCCTGAAAATGTTTTCGCATTTTCTAGTATTGAATGCATGATGTGCTTATCCTTTTTCACGCCCAATGTAGGCTTTCGGATTTTGAAAGACTCGAGATAGAGTTGGAAGTGTGACCAAACAAGGAACTATTTAACTAGACGACGATGGCAGACGGAGATGAAAGTGATAATCGGGTAACAACGCAATGTACTTTCTATTTTCGACAACCATATCCGATTTTGTTGACAGATGACATATTGAAAGTTAATAGGCAGACATCAGGTTAACTTCAAATTGAGTGTTTATCGCGAACATTTGAAATGATTTCTTTTTAAATAAGCTTATTAACAGTTTAGCAATTATAGGTTCAGCATGTACTTAAAGTGACTGCCCGTCCCCACGACTTTACAATCGCTTTCAGTTCCTCTTCCATTCCCCACCATCGCCCTCCCCACCCATATAACTGCCCTACCATTTCAGCCCTTCTCTTCTCCCCATCATCCAATTCCCCGTCGTCCCCCATCCATCACATCCTCATTTCTCTGCTCCCCAATCCTTCCCACGTCTATCCCCTCCTCCTCCTCCTCCTCCTCCTCCTCCTCCTCTTCCTCCACTTGCTCCTTTACTTTATATTCTATTAAATTGATCGATATGTGAAGTACATGTATCTACAATAGTTCCGTCTGTACGTAGTTCAGTTTGATGACTGTGAGATGATAGTGCTACATTATATATCTTACGAAGAAATTGAAGCACTTGCAGGGCCTGTTGGCTGCTATATCATGCTGGGTGCGACAACTTAGGACACGCGCTTCGAATTAGTATGTCACAAATGGGGGCTTTTTCCGAAAACGCTCTTAGTCTGTAGGTTGGTCGTCTACACCGCGGTTACATTACCCGTAATCATTGGGCTACAATCGACCAAGCGCTGTCGTAGTCGACTGCGCTCTGTCGTAGTCGACTATGGTCGTCTGCAAGATAGGCCTATCTGAGACGTTTTGGTCAGAGACGGTCGCCTGCTTGTTCGTCTACTTGGTCGTATGAAAGGTTGTGTAAAACAGGCTGGACAATGATCGGCTACGGGTGGTCGAAGACTGCCGGTGGAGATAATTATGGATGGTCTGGCTTCGTGGGTGTTCGAGGGAGTCATGTAGGTCTGTGCGCCACATGGGAGATCTGTATTTATGTGCTCGTTTCGTCATTCGGACGGTCGTTTATAGTTACGGTGCGGTTGAACTAGGAAGTCAGTCGACTGAATGGAAGCTTTTGCACAAACTATTGTTTAGTAAATTTCGGTCATTATTCCTAGATGAATGCAGACTTGCTGAATTAATTAAAGATGATTGTTTGACATAAAGTATGCGAGAAGTAATGAACTGTCAATAGTGACTGTTGTGCAATGCAGATTAATGACTGACATGTTTCGGTTTATTTCGTAACAAATTTTTGCTGAAGGAAGTTTTATCGATGTAGGCTTCAGTCCTTCGTTAGTTCTAAGTTGTTAGATAAGAGTCTGTGAATAATTGTTTCGCTGGGAGTGGATTTGATATTTCTTCATATAGGCCTACGTTATCGGAAGGATCAGAGTGAAGGTCGGTGGCAACAATCGGTGGTAGCTTCTTGTAAATATTTAAAAAATAATCTAATCTGTTCGAAAAGCCAGGGTTGAACTCCGAGAGTGAAGAAAATGAAGAAGTTAAACTTGGGTTGATAATTTGTAGAAGGGGCAATCTATGCGTGTGTCCCCCTCCCACATTTCCCACTCCTCTCATTTGGTGCCCGTCCACCTGTCAAACGAGATCGCCGCCTTTGGGTGCAGCTGTAATTTTCATTTGTTCGTTAACGTGTGCCTTTCTGTCAATATTGACATTCTTGAGCACATGATCAGCAATTCCTGTATCACTACTAATATTCTTCAGTTAATTAGGGCCTACGGAACTACCGTTCTTGTATGAGAGACTATTTTCAGGTGTGTCGGAACTCTTTATACGTAGTTTTCAACTTTCATCTGGTTTCAACTGTGCCAGACCCATATTTGTACATGTAGGCCTACCTCTGTAACTACTAGCCTAATGCATGATCAAAGGTGACAACAATCTATCTGCGACTTTTATAATTAGGCTATATGATGTTGCATATTATTATTATTTTAACAGCTTGATTTTCGTTTTGACATAGGTCTTGAACATTTGCATTGATAAGTTAAATCTATCGTTCTTTGATTTGATTTTATCGTCCATAAATCATTGTGAGCATTATAATTGTAGTCATACTACTGCAAGACAAACGCCAGAATGCGAGCGTTGTCGACTGTTTACTTCGTCAAGAAACAGCCATGATCGTTCCTATTCCGTAATAGCTTGACACTAACTCTCTTTCGTATTCTAATTCGGAGCTGAACAACAACACCCGACCGCTATATTCCGATCCTACCAGAATGTTTCCTTGTCTGTCAACGACCACAGCAATAACTGGGTCTGCCCTTTGTGTAGATTCTATATGTAGGACTTCAGAACGTTGCCATTTGAGTTCAGAAGAGCTAAACCGACTCCAATCGCGCCTAATTCTCCTTCAAAAGTAACAAGAAAATTTCCGTTGGCCATTTTAAGAGCTAGTAGAGGGCGCATAATGCCCATTACTGGCTTTAGAACAATAATTATTCCTCGTATGAGATGTCCAGGTGAAGAATACTCTGTTATACTGCTTGTGTCAGGACAGGCTACGATGACGTGGCAGTCTTCAGTTACTGAAAGTTTTGTGATGCATTTGTCCACTTCCCAGCTATTTAGGATTTCTTTACTGAATGGATCAAAACTTGAAATAAACATCATGCATTGGGATTGTTTATCGATTACGAAGAGGATCTGGCTTTGTTTGCAAGGTTGAAGACGATACAAACTTTCATGGCCTGGCAACGAAAACGTTTCCTTGGTCGACAGCGTCGCTGAATCAAACGTTCGATAATATTGCTGCCAAAAGTTACGGCAAATATGTCTTTGTTCAACATTGCAATTCCGGCGATGATTTTTTTCCAACGCTGCCATTGTTTTGAACTGCTTAAACAAAACGGGGTTTCCTGAGTAGCCGGAATTTCCTTAAAACAGACGAAAAATAGCTATGTTAATACAAATTCCCAACAGTTGTTTCAACCAGCTAAAATAATTTAGGCCTTGCGCTTATCTTTTCAACTCAATTCAAATAAAAGCATTTATTGTTTTGACCATTCAATTGTCACAAATATTTGAGCAGTTCTGACAGTGAATGTGTTAGGCCACAAGAGAGGGCGCTGAAAGGACCAATGACCCCGCTATTCGCGACGTCTACAGATTTTCACTATGTATGCCTTGAAAAAACAAAAACCACTAAAACATTGGGCGGACCTTACATCCGTTTTTTAACCTGATACCTGACTGCAGGCTGAGCTACTGCTATTAACCTTACCTGAAATAGCTAAAATCTAAAGAAGTGATTATTTTTCGCACTCCACATCAATCATTCCCTCCCCCAATATACCTGGTATAACCAGAGTTAAGACTTTAAAAACACTGGGTGTCTTCTTTCAAGATAACCTTACACTCACATATACAATATGCATTGCCTAGATAGGAGTGGCGCCTCTGGCGTGAGAACTCTAGCTGGCTACGGTCTGTAAGTTATGTGCTTTATCTAAGTTTACTGTTCGCAAATTTTATTGGGGTCCAGAGCCCGCTCGTCGCTAATGCTGCGTCGAGCATTCTCAGTGGTTGGTCCATCCACCTGGAATGGGCTCCCGGTTGCCCTCCGTCTTCGCCCTTACAATGATCTACCTACCTTTTGTAAGCTGCTAAAGTAATTTCTTTTTGGCCGTGGCTGGGCTGGGAGCACCTCTGAGTGGTTTCCCTTGAAGGGGCGCTATATAAATTATCAAAATGAATGAATGAATGAACTCACAACTCACATTGATCACCACACAGCAACTTGCTACTTTTCTCTTTATTCTGTCAGAAACCTTAAAGCTCATGGTTTTTCTTCCACTGCCATTCATTACATAACCAAAGCCACTCTTACTGCTAAATTGTTATATGCCTCCCCATCCTGGTAGGGTTTAGCCCTAGCCTCCAGGGCCATCTTATCCAGTAGGCACAGTTCCTAGGGCCTACGACGTTATCAGGGCCTACGAGATTTGTTAGACATCTTTTTAGAAATACAAAATTTAAAAAAGGGATATTGAGTAGGCCTAATTGAAAAAAGTTTAATCATTAAACTGTAACGAGGAAGAAATTGTAAACTTATCCAAATTCAAAGTTGAAGGTGAATAACTTTGGAAACACTTTGAGTTGTTAACTAAAAAGTTAGTCCGTGCTACTTGCCACTTCACTTGGCCTATATGTTTACATTATAGGCTAAATGTTAACTTTGCGGCTCTTTGCTTTAGCGAAATCACAGATCACATCTTCAAATATCATTTCGCGCAATAGTTCGTTATCAATTTAAAGAAGCGCAAGAAGGGAAAGTCGTCCTTGTCCCATCGTTGACTGCAGATAATTTTTGTAAGTTTGAGTTTCGAAACAGAACGTTCGCCTTCAGAACTGGTTTCAAAAATCGAAAGGTAGAATAATCAATGTAATAAACATTTCTACTTGTTTATCGAACCGTCGAACGTGAAGGAACACTCAATAATTCACACAGGAGAAAAACATTAGGCCTATGTATGTAGTCAATGTAATAAAACGTTCTTCTCACAAAGTTCTACACAAATCAACCACAAGAAAATTCTGCATAAAAACCATTCATGACTTGAAAAAGTAATATGACTGTGTGTATAGGTTTACACGTTTAATGTTTTGTGCAAAGCAGTAGTTGAGGTATATGAAAGAGTGCCTATATGGCCTACGACGACCTTAAAACGGCCCTGCTAGCCTCTGATAAAGAGCGCCTGGAAAGACTCCTAAGAAAGCCAAACGCCTATAGGTTACCTAGAACAATAGTTCCCAACAGTCTCTGAACTTGCAAACATAGAAGATGCCAAACTCCTCTTCTCCATTTTACATAACCCCGAGCATGTTCTTCACCAACTCCTACATGTGCCTCCACTCCGTCTCCACCCCATTCACCAATTAAGACTCTTGAGCGCACAACCATGTCCTCCCACCCAATGACGACTCTCAATTTATCCCCAGATCATCATACACAAACATTAACGAGTTTGTTACTATTTGTAGTTAGGCTACTATTATTGATCACTGTCACTCATGTACGCATTTCTGCGCTTTTTGTCAGAGTGTATTGAATATTTCTAAATAAACGAATATTATATGAAATCAATGACATTGTAGTCGGTAATATTCAGTTTCTAATAAATAAATTATGACACAATGTGTCTCGCAAAGCGGTAGATTTAGCTGGAAGAGTGTTATAATTTATGGTTTCGATTTAATGCCGGTTTGAGGTATTATGAGATTCAACATGGAACTGGGATTAGTCCAGAACTAGTTTTGAATGCCTAATTCACTAATTGCCTTTTGTATTATCATGATAATACAATAATAATAATAATAATAATAATACCGGGTCCAACCTGGCATAACGGTAAATTAACTGCGAAACCAGCAAGAGAATGGAGTACTCAGCTGATCACACACTTCCCCACAGAACATGAATGGAACAGAATATATAAACTATACTGGCTCGGACGTCGCCCAGGATAAAAAGGCCCGCGCCATCCACCGTGAGAGTCAGGATGGATGCCGACAAGTGTGCTACTGACTCATCATCATCGTCGTCGTCGTCGTCATCATCATCATCATCGACACCATCGACAAAATCACCAATAGAAAACATTTTAATAGTTAGAACAGTGATCCTATTTCATGACTGAATCGAGCTTATAAATGCATTTTTTAACATCAGAATACTTGACCTCGTTGAAAAGACTTGATGTTCTTTTGGGTCATTTAAACATGTATGTCCTAGATACAGTTCTGTTTTAGGCTATGAACGTGAGCTAGCAATCTCGCATAGTGCACTAAATAGACAGACGGTAGAAGGCAATGATAATTGTTTCAAATGTTTGCATGCTTCAATTAAAAACTTGAAGCTTGCATTTTAAAGTCCCAATAGGCCATAGGCCCCTAATATCAAAATTTGTGTCATTTTTACTCTTTATGGTAAGATCCTCATTAAGCGCTAAGCGCGGAAAGACGTAACCTATCTAAAGGCCTACCATCGTGCAATTATTCCTTTGGCTATTATACACCAGCTCTTTGTAATGTACTCCATAGAAACTTCGCCTGTTTGCTAATGCTCCTAACTCATCAGTAAATTTCACTTATTCTCCTCTTGCACTCTCAGCAACTTTCCACTAACGACTGAAACCCGAACACGTCAAACTATCCCACACTGATTGTGTGCCTGTGCTCACACATGACAACCTCAGATCCATGCTCTCTCTTCGGCCACAAATGTGCTGCTCGTGTGTGCTCAGTAATGATTGGACCATCCACGTGCAGCATTCTACCTTTTAAGCTCCGAACGCCATTTGCAGAGATCGCAAGAAGCGTGTTCATTCTCCCTTAAGTGGCACGCAGAGGTGCAACAAGGTTTTGAAAAGAGAAGGGGGGGGGCCATAATTTAAAAATATTGCGCGAAGCGTAAACATTGTTTTGCCCACCCACTTTTTTTTATTTTGTCTCCCCAGAAATTTGGAAAATGGGGGATCACAAATTATCTTAACAAAAGTCATCTTAAAAAGCCATTGGAGAAATATTAAAAAGAACCGGTTTGGGGGCATATTGGAGCACTGAGCACTAAAACTGGGGGAGCTTTGCCCCCCAGTTTTGAAACTGGGGTCCGGTGCCACCTGCCCCCCGCTTGTTACACCCCTGGTGGCAAGTCTTCTTTAGAACTAACTCTATCAGCCAGCTATGCCTCTGAGGTGAGACTCAGATATTAAGATTCATGCATGCGCTCAGTTGAGATCTACATTTTTGACACTCATCAGTCATCGCATGTCATGGTTGTATCTAAGACATTTGATCGGTATCTGATTCCTGTAAGACTTTGGTTCTGAGGAGCAGCCAAACTGAAGAGACTTTAAAAGTTTAGGCCTAATCGTAATCGATATTTTCACTAGTAAATGTAGTTTATGAATCATTGAAACTTGATATAGCGCCTCCTCAAGAAATCTACATAAAGCGCTCTCTGCGCTGACCCATACGATGTTAATTGTCATCACGAACAAACTAAGACAACATTAGCAAAACTATACACAGCAAGCTGATACACTAAGAGTCACAAGTGGTGGGCCCACGCACAAGCGTGGAACTAACCAACGGATTCCTGTTGACAGCTGACTGATCGTATTGGTGTTCACATTCTCTGGCCATATTGCGTCGAGAGTGTAGAGCGCTGTCAACAGCACTCGCAGACACGGGATGGTGTCAAGTAGCCCCTCCCTGGTCGAAGATGACGCACGCCCTGATATTCGTCGAGGCACGGGGAAGACGTCGAAAAGGCACTCGTGTGTTTTTCGGAAGATTGAATAGCCACCCGTGACTATTGGCCGAGGTCACTCCAATGGCCGCTTAAGCAGCCCTGCACCGAGAATATAACACCCGGCAACAGAGGGCGTAACAGTTTATAATAGTGACACTATGCAAATTTATAAACTTAGGCACTCTTGGTGTCTGGCCTGACTAAATTATGCAGTTGCAATGCTGTCTTGTTCTCGACTCGATCCCCGGTAAAATTCATAATTTGGAGAAAGCTGTTCTAACTTTAGCATAAATCGCACTCATAGGTAACTAAAAAGGCGGATAAAACCTCTGTATCTGTAAGATCATTCATTCTAACATCGATCTCTAGACGACACATCTGATATGGCAGCACTCGCGAATGTGATGACGTCCTGCACTTAGTCTCAGAGTAGCGCTTTCGAAATAATAAGTTCAATGGCGATAGGATTCGGAAGTGAATGCGCCGATCAATTTTCAGCCATTTCAGTGACTGAAAAACGGGATCGAGTTAGTCACGATTTACTTTATAATAACATTATTATCCTGATAGGTCTATCTACGGTTGGTGGCATGCTCAATCATGCGTTTCAGTTATGGACCACAGCCTTGTAATAAGAATGACTTGGCACTCCTAAGAATGACTAAGACTGTCTCTGACTGATTGGAAATACTCTAACTTTATATTCATGTTGGTGTCATAAGATCGTAAACGACTTCCTCCTGGTCGATTCTATTTAGAATTCTATTTAGGCGGTTGGTAAAGCAAAGCCAAGACAGTCATATTGGCCTCTGCTAGACCACTTTGTCATCGATAAAAGGCGATGGACCAAGAACAGTTACAATACACAGCTCTTTATTATGCAAGGCTTAATACAGTATAGTACAATAAAACTGTCAATTAATAAAGCGGCTCTAACTTCAGCATAAATCGTACTCAAAGGCAGTGATGAGCACCAACTACTTGAATATTAGTTATTAGTTTTAGCAGTCACATAAGCCAACGTGATACAACTACAAAAATGTTCAGCCTACAAAGTCAAGAACTGTAAAACTCTTAGAAAATGTTAATGTTCAGGATAAACAAAGTAGTACATATATATAAAATGCTATTATATATATATATATTATACTACAAGTGATATGCTATATCGCTGTATATCTGACCTTTTGCTGTCTGCATCAACCGTGTTTCTTCAATTCCTCGTACGTTGCCAATCGCTGTTCAGATCTAATACGATCACTGGTCTATTCAGCCAGTAACGGAATGCCCAGTCTCTTACCGTTGGGTCTCTTTATGTCTGTCTCTGTCTGTCTATCTCTGTCTGTCTGTCTCTGTCTGTCTACCTGTCTGTCTCTGTCTGTCTGACTCTCACCCCTGTCATTATTGATTCGACAATCACCTCTCTCAAACCCACTTGTAACCCGGCCGCCCACTTGTGGTCATCCAGCCGCGTACTGGCTGTTTTCCTCAATCCTTAACCCCGGATTTTTAGCCACAACCCCTCTAAGGTCGCTTTACTCTAGTTCTTACCGTGCAACAATCTCCAGGTATGCCATTAAATAGGCATAATGCCTTAGGCTTTCGCTGTAGTTCTGATAGGAACCGATATCCTCACAATAGTACTGGCGAATTTTAATGAAACAATTGCATAGCGAATTTACTCTTGAGATTGTTATGGGCATCGTCTATGTTTTTTGTGAAATAACAGAAATTCCTGTAGGACGGAATAGTAAGTGCTAGATTATAATCCTCGGAAATAATATTGCAGTTCATACGTCATGCAGACGTTGTCTTTGGCCAGCAATCGTAATTAAAGACAGAGCCTGTCATACATAAATATCTAATAGCTAATATTGCATAACAACCAGCTCTGTTTGCAGCTGTCCGACCGAGTCTTTCTTCTGCCATAAACTTAAGATATACCTTTTCACTGTGGTGGTGCCTGCATCTGTCTGACAAAGTCTTTCTTCTGACCTTAACATCAGCAAATTCTTTTCTGTGTGCTCATATTTGCAACAGTCTGATATGGTTAGTGCACTTAACCTAAGTTAATTCAAATATCCGATTCTTCAGCGATCTGTCCTCAGGCAGCTTCATGAATCAAACGACGCCATTGTTTTCTATTGTTGCGTTCTCCATGATAACATCTTTAGATGTAGGCCTACGTGTACGTAGCTCCGTCCATTACCTTTATCCAGTATTCATGGTTGCACATACTTATACATCTCTTCCACCTTAACCGTTACAGCTTACATCACTGACACCTGAACTCCACCATCTGTATGATCTGTTTGTTTGAATTTCTGACACAATCCACCTCTGTCAGGTTGGGTGTCACACATAATGTGACCATAAAGTCCCCAAACAGTTTCCTCAGAGGCCATGGAGTAACGGAAAACACACTGGCGTACATTCGACTCCTGTAATAACTTGTCATCATTCGTGCATACTGTGTTTGTAATCATATTTTTTTGTATTAATATCAAATTAAAAGCGAAAAAATAAATAAATATTATAACATGATAATCCTGTACAAATAAGTTTGCATATTCAGCATGATAATAACACGAAATGAACATTTCAAAACATAAAAACTTTAATTATTTATTAGCTTACTGATACGAAGCTTACGTAGAAGAAATCTGCAAATGATGTTTTCAAAAGGAAGATTGATTTTTTGAGCAGTAAAATCATTCATTGCTTCTGTATATGGATAATAACAGTCGATACAGCATCTGACTTTCAAATATCTTGCAAGAAAATGTCTTCCAAGAAAATAGTTACGTTTAATTGAGTAACCACTTATGAGAAAATCTGGAAGTCCAGACCTATAATAATAAACATTGTTGGCAAACAAGTATTCAGACGTGGAATCGGAAGACTTCATTTGACGAAATTTGCCATTGAAAGGTGATAAAAAATAAAAAAGTGTATGAAATCCAAGCAATCACTGTATACATCCATCGAATAACGAATCAAGTGGTGGAAGCAACAAGACATTTGCAAATGCAAACTCCTTAAGATTGCTCTGCAGATCAGAATTCTGAAGAATTCGTTCACATAAATGCAATACTTCATCGTATTGGCAGCATTTGTAAAGGTACACGGCACGATAACAATCAACTGTGTTGCACTCGACGCCAAAGTTTTTCGGAACACACTGTAGAATGATGTCATATAATCTGAAGCATATTCCATCAGAAAATCAATTACTCTATCCTTAATTTGACTCTCTGCAGTTGATTGGGTAGCTGTCCGTGAGTCTTTTTTCCGGCCCAAGATCAGTTTGATAGCCGTCACATCGGTAACTGACTTCATTGGTTTGCTTAAAGCTCTTAGGTATTCGTCCATAGGAAATGAAGAATATGGTAAATCACGATGCAAATGTAAGTGTCTGGATACTTTTTCGGCAGATAATACAACAAGATAATAAGCAAACACTTCTGGTGATAGACGCAGATCAAGATAAATCCGTTTGTTGACGTAGTGAAGATTATTGTCAATGATCCTCTTATAAAGCAGATATAGTCCAATGATTCCGGCGATATCGTCAATAAACAACAAACAACCTGCATTCATTGTTTCCTTTTCCATGCTGGAAGTCTGATCCATGAGAACATTAGCGCAGACGCAAATTGCTTGTTCGTAGTCTGATGTGGCAAAATGAAGAGCAGACAGATAGGCCAAAGCTGCAGGAGCAATACCGTTCGAATTAGAACCAACACTTTCTGTTGCTCTTCTAAGAAACTCTTTTGACATGAGAGACAGTAGTTGACATTCTGAACGGCCGTTTGATTCAGTTAAATTTTCCATGAGTCTCTGAGTCCACAGGAATTGAAACCGTCCACTTTGTTCATTATACGTTTTCGGAAAGTTGTGATATTGAGACCTTATAACGTTCGGTTGCATAGAAGTTGCTGATCAATTCAAAAAAGAGACTGCTGTCCCATGAAATATGTTTGTAACGTAACCCGTATGCAGCATGCAAAACATACACTAGATTGCTGTAGTACGTGAAACACAGGACATTCTCTGTTGTTGGAAGAGATATGTCCATACCATGCGCTTTCGGATTCAGACCTTTTGAATATTGCAAACTCCGGCGCAATCCTGAACATACCCTTTTTTTATTTGCACAACTACAAACCTTATGAGAATCGTGGAATTTGTAGCAAAATATAAATTCCAATGATTCTAATTCACGTTTTTTCCGACATTCAAGGAGTGAGTTCAAACAATCCATTAAGTATGGTACTAATGGTCTTTTTTAGCAAATTGTGGACTAGTGATTGGCAGTATGTAATTATCTGCAAACCAATGATAAAGAATCCCAGAACTTTGGAATTCATTCAGTCGTATTTCGATTTCACGAAGCATTCTGGAGCTTGAGGGCACATGAAATAGATTGGCTTCAGGAATAAAATAGTTTGGAAAACATCTCTTCATTAGCCAATCTGAGAGTTTCTGCAACAACTTACTGCAGATCGCAATAACAGAAAACGAATTCCACCATTCCGGCGGCATCTCTTCACAAGTCCATAACATCAGAGTCTTTAAATGATACGGACAAAGAACCTCGTCTTCCTTTGGACAATCCTTTTGTATCAATTCTCTCTTGGCAAAGAATCTCAACAAATGATAGACACAGCGGTGTATTTGTAACAAAGGGTTCGCAGTTAGTATGTCCCCTTATGCCATATCGGTCACCGCCACAGTCAGTCAAATTACGATTAGGGGGTCTGGCGTCTGGGCCCACGAAGCTCCTTCAGCGGAGTTTCGGGTCCATCCGCCAAGCATTTTTAAGTGTTTGACGTCAAATGGAGCAAGTTTTTCTATTTCTTTTTTGTTTCGTAAGAAGTCTTTAGAATAGTCTTTTTAGTACATAAACAAATAAGCAAAATTAAATTAAATTTTTATTATTGACGCAGCAGTAGTTAGAACATCTTCTACACAAATACTTTTCTCCTCTAACACGCTAGCATCTGAGACTGATTCTAATAATCAACAAAATTCCTACTAGCGCGACATCTAGCCAGTGACTTGTTCTGAGTTTCACTTTTTTGATTAGAGCTGAATTTCGCTATATTTTTGCCGAAAGGCTAAACTGTAAAGTAATATTTATGCAATTTATATAAAAATTTGTAGAAACGGACATTTTTTTCAATAAAAAAAATTTTGATTTTTTTGAAATTAGTAGTTGATTTTAGGCATATTTATTATTTTGAACTAACGGTTCGCACGAACCTGACCGAACCGGCTCCAAACCACCGCTGGATAGACAATCTGTTGAACTGGAGTCCAACTCTGAAGTAAAATAACTTCCGCGAGTGAAAATGACAATCTCCACTGCACAATCTCGTCTCTGCAAGAACGATGTTGTGCATAAATTACATGACCACCATTTTGTACAACTTCAGAGAGTGTATCAGAGGTCGGCCATCCGCATTTTCTTGGTCGAATACACCAATTTTGTGCTTCTAGAGGCCACTGAGGGCAAAATAGGCTGCGTACGGAATCACTTCCGAGTTCAGGGCCAGAGCCTGTTTGAGATTGGATTGCAGGACCGTTAACAAGCATTGGCAACGTGCTGCTATGCGATTCATCAGGGTTATGAGCAAAGTGAAAAAGTTTAAACGAAGCTGTTTTAAACGCTATGTAAATTCCTGGATTGGCGGTTCGGTTGAGTTCGTACCTTTTGTACTTCCAATTATAATCAATTTTCCCGAAATCTCGCAATCGAACAAAACCCGGATAGCTACGGTATGATTCAATCTTATAGCATACGACCGTGTCAGCTAGGCCACTCATATCACTTGGCAACGTTGGAAAGTCACCACTGAAGGCCAATTCATCAGCATAGCACATCAAAAAATCAATATCCCCAATGCATGTATTCAGAGGTACAATATAGAACACTTTAAAGCTGCCAAATGAAATGGAATATAACATTGAAGGAGGGTTCTGTGCCATTACCAAGTCATGCATGCGATTAGATGCAAGAGAGAACGACTTTGGAATTATTTGGCAGGTGATAACAATGAACTTAGAAACCATTTCTTCATCCGACAAAGCCGCATAGTCAGTCATCTAAAATTTAAAACATAAATTTCCCTCAATCTTTGTCGTCGTCGTCATCATCATCATCGTCATGAGATTATGATCATATGATCACATCATCATATCGTTGCATATTATCATCATCATACCATCAGACACATCATCGTCGTCGTTGTCATCAAGTTACAGACAGGCAGGATTCAGGAAGATCCATTCTACTAAAATTCTTCTGGTCAGACTTGTAACTGAAGTCTTGCCAGCTTTTGACCATGGCCATGTTACCCTGTATACTCACATTTCTGCAATTGGAAGATCTAGCAAAATACGTGCATTGGAGGGCAGCAAACCAATTTTAGTCAAGGGTTTACATATTTGGAATATAATTATGTTCTGGATACTTGGTCTTTGCGCTTTCTCGTTATCTCATAAGACAAGTCTGCATTACCGTACTTTGTATAGAGCCTTCCTTTCCTAAGCGTATCTTGTGCCTTGTCCGAAGTTAAGACATTCCAATTCATATAATCCAGTCCTATCTAAACTGTTACTGGGAACGCGTAGGCCTATAGTCACTTTATATATAGTCACTTTATATATAGTCACTTTATATATAGTCACTTTATATATAGTCACTTTATATATAGTCACTTTATTACTATAGTCACTTTCTCATGTACAATGTAGGTCGATTGGTCATCACCTTCTGTAGAATGGATAACAATGAAGTAACGTGTTTGAACAGAGCCAAGCTTTGCATGTCCATGTTGTAACTCTCTGTAGGCCTACTATCACCAAGGCAGGCCTCAGCACCCCCCACACAACTCAGTTAAGGAAATTTGCTCTGAGCGAGCCCGATCAGCAATTCCTCTGCACCAGTCACTCTAACAATAGGCAGAGTCTCATCATTGTACAACATCAACTGGCATCGGCACAGAATTCATCACAGATGCTCCGTGCTAATTACCCGGATATAATTAGTTGTGACCAGAGATTTTCCCGGTGGCCTGGCCTGGCAAGTTGACAAGGAACATTTCCTATTTAATTATTGGGTTCACGGCAAATTATCTATCTAAGATCACTCAATACGTATAATAACAGCCTGTGTCCGCATAAGCATCGTCTGATATAATTCAGACCTGGTGGGCCCGTTGTTTATGCAAGGCGTTGTCGGAGCCGGATTCGGCTTTTGTAGGCCTGTTCCAAAGATAGATGCTTGCCAAAAGAAACATAAAACAATGCAGACAGAGGCGAACTGGACGAAAGCTGCAGACCGGGCAATTTTCTATCTTGGCCATTGAGGTTATAGATCCGTCGAGGTGCTTTGAGATTTGAGTGCAGTACTTTCGCCCCATGGGCACCGGCTTTTGATTTTGAGTAGCCTACATTGGCAAAATTATCCCAGAAGTGCAAAACATCCATTGCGCGTCACATGCAGCGAGGTTTAAAGCGCGCGCGGCGAAACGTATCATTGCAATGCTAAATATTTATTATTAACTCAACTTAATAATAATAATTATTATTAATATTATTATTACTATTTTTGCCCTGAGGTACTTCATTCCCCAGGGACTTTAGAGATTATTATTTATTATTATTATTATTATTTTAATTTCAAACTGACAAACCACAGTATGATTACAAATTATTACAAATGGATGTATACCTACATTGACATCTAAGAAACACAATTACTCAATGACTCAACTTTTAACGGATGATTATAGCCTATTAGAAAACTTATCTTCCGTGTATCCAACGTCTATTTAGGCATGAATTATTTTTCATCTATGCAACTTCTGTTTATAAAAGAAAATAAGCAACTCATTATCATGTCATTATATGAGACAAAGCGAGACAATAATCTGCGTAGTGGTGTTGATTCATTGGTGTCAATTAAATAATTTATCGAACAAGTAAGCCATTTTGTCAAAGGACAAGTCAACTTATGAATTCTCTTTCTCTTGTAAAATGCATAAAACAATTGTCTCACTGAATATATTCTATGACTCGAATTATCATCTGCCGTTTATTATGAGCTGATGTGACACTCATTATCGGTTAATAAGATGGCCTCCCTTACGTGGCTCTTATGGGCGCTGAGAAATTTTCGAATATTTACATTACATTACATTATTTCACGATCCACTTGGGTAGTCTAAATAACAGTTTCATTTTAGGCCAAAGAATTTTGGATAGGCTCATGATGTTAGATTATTAACTAATTCTTTGGCTTCACTCTGCACTCAAAAAGTGCGTTTTGTCATTGGTACCACATGCATGTTTGTTAAAGAGAGTTTTGTCTATATTGCAGCGTCATTCATTCATTTGTAGTTGGTTGTTAGGCAATGTTGAGGTTGATGTACGTTTCGTATCGTTTTGATTGGGGTATGTTCGATATATCTCTGTGCCCTGATTAAAAGCGCTCTGTAAATTCTCTGAATGATTGAATTTCCATGGCAACAATCGATGGTAGCGTCATGTGAATATTAATTTTAAAAAGTAAATTAGTTGGAGAAGTCAGGGTTGAAATCCGACTCCGAGAGTTAAGAAAATGAAGAGTTCAGTTGCGAGTTTCTAGCAATTTATTATTGTGTGGACTCTGTCTGCCACGTGGAGTAGAGGATTCTATTCTATTCTATTTACGGATTTATAAAGCGCCGCTCACAGTACAAACTATTCAGAGGCGCTCCCAGTGCGAAAAACCCCTAGAGAAAAGAAAAGTCTTAAGAGAGCGAGCAGAAACAGTTGTGCTACTAGATAAGATTGCAGCACGAGTCACAGCAGGAAGGTTGTTCCATAGCGAAAGGCCAACAGTGGCATAGGCACGATGCTGAGCTGTGGCAGTTCTAGACTGCCGGTACTAGAAGATCGTGACGGTC
Organism: Bimastos eiseni; assembly: GCA_959347315.1. NCBI lineage: Eukaryota > Metazoa > Annelida > Clitellata > Crassiclitellata > Lumbricidae > Bimastos > Bimastos eiseni. The sequence goes on along the minus strand of OY365810.1, from coordinate 12,710,715 downwards.
TAAAGAACGGAGAGGACGTCTGGTGGTAGCTGAGATAGGTTTCCTGATAAGATCACATAGATAGAGTGGAGCTTGAGCCAACAACGCTTGGAATGTAAGAAAGAGAACTTTGAAATGAATCCTATCAGTCAAGGGAAGAAAATGAAGATGTTGAGTCATGAAAGTAGAAATATGTGAGAAACGTGGAAGACGGGCGATCAGACGAGCAGCTGCATTGAGTACAGACTGGAGCGGAATGAGGCTGAGTTTCGGTAGGCCGATGAGTAATGAGTTACAGTAGTCAATGCGGGAGCAGATGAAGGCGTGAACCATGGTCGAAAAAATGGTCGAAGACACAGATCGTCGGATGGCGCGTAGTCGCTGCAAATGATAGAAGCTGGACCGAGAGAGATTAGAGATATGTGCAGAGAAGGATAGAGTACTGTCCAGAGTGACGCCCAGATTGCGGACATTTGTAGAGAAACTAAAATGAGGGAACCGCTTGGCAAGTAAAGCGTAATCAAGTTTAAGCAGCTGCTGGCGGGTGCCCAACAAGATTAATTGAGTCTTGGAAGAATTGAGTGAGAGACGGTTTGAGGACATCCAACAGTTGAGATCAGCAGAGAGTGATTCAATAGATTGGTAAAGAGCAAGTTGTTTGGAAGTGGAGCCATGCACGAAGGCCTGAGCATCATCAGCGTAGAGGTAACCTGACGTCGAGTGCTTTTCAAAAAGGTGAGGAATATCAGCTGTAAACATGATATATAGAAGTGGACCCAGTACGGATCCTTGAGGTATGCCAAATTGAACAGATACCCAAGAACTGCGAAAGTCACCTAGGATGATCATTTGGGTACAATCAGTAAGATAAGAGCGAAACCAAAGAAGAGGGAGACCACTAAGACCAAAGGACGTTTCAAGGCGATGCAGAAATATATCATGGTCTACCAAATCGAATGCTGAAGATGCGTCAAAAAGTGCCAAAAGAGTGACATGGGACTTATCCATTGCTGAATAGATGTCGGATAGAAGAGAAAGAAGAGCAGTTTCAGTTGAGTGGTTGGCTCTAAAACCTGATTGTCTGGGAGGTAGAAGACCAGATTGATCGAGGTAAGGAAGGAGCTGTAGAGAAACAAGTCGCTCTAAAGTCTTTGAAAGAAAAGAAAGATTTGCGATAGGTCGATAGTTTTGACACAAGCTAGGATCCAGGTTTGGCTTCTTAAGAGTGGGAAAGACAATAGCCCGTTTCTGGGATGCTGGAAAGATACCTTCAGAGAGAGACCTATTAAACAGGTACAGCAGGAAGGGGACAATGTCATCAAATGTCATCTAGTACATCTACAATAACAAACGGAGGGAGGGGGTCAAAGTTCACATGATTTTAGATTAGAACTAGTAATGACATGTCGTAGTTCTGATTCAATGATAGGTCGGAAGTCCTTGAAGACCGATTCGGTAGAGCTGAATGAAGGAGGTGGTGAGCCAGCCGAGGAATTTCGTAGATCACCCAGTTTAGTTGTGAGCATATGTAGAAAATGCTAGATGGATTCACGCTACACCACTATAGGGTTGACGCAAAACGGTGAAGTTGGTTGAATTTCATGCATAACGCCTTCAATGCCTTGCATTGGTGCTTAGAGTTCAATTCGACTCCTTCAACACCTTGTCATCATCTGTTCGTACCAGAGGCGTCGATCTCGATTTACTGGGGGGGGGGAGGGGCCGAACAGTCACGAGAGGGGTAATAATCGACAGCGAATAACAATTTTTACACCTTTTTATGCACAGACAATGCGCTACAAATACAAAGAATTAATTTTTAAACATGATAACACATTAGCCGACTATCGAATTTAATTCAAATGTAGCGCACCATGGACATAGGCCTACTTTTTATATGTTGCCATAAAGCCACACAAAGTCTCCCTAATGTCACTTCTCCAAGTGAAATATTCCTTCAGCAATATAAAATATATATTATCTGTGTCACAGATTAATAAAATGTTCCAGAGCTCTCACTTAGTTTCAAATGTTCCAGAAGCCTTACTTATTTTGAATTGTGCCGGATGCCTTAGCCAGTTGATTAAACGCATAATATGCAAACATGACAACAGTCTATCTGTAACTTTTACAATAGGATAGATCTTCTGCGGCCGAAAATTCTGCCTAAAAACAAGCAAAAATTTTACTTCTACGACCGAACCATAAAAAATATAGCGCGTGAAGACCTCTGCGCATGCGCTACCATTGGCGCATGCGCACTGTTAAAACGCCTCAATTTTTGGCCGCAGAAGCTCCACGCTTTACAATAATAATTTTTATGTAGCCTAAAATTATTTCAACAACCTTATTTCGTTTTGACATAGCCTATAGGTCTACGACGACTTAAAACAGTCGTTCTTTTATTTTGTTTTTACGTCTATAGCATATTGAACTAAAATTATTGCAAATCAAACACCAGGATGCGGGCGTTTTCAAAGTAATCGAATTGACCATCAAAATTGCAATCGCAAACAAAGAGTCGACCGTTTACTTCATCAAGAAGCATAGCACTGATCACTCCGATTCCATCATCTTCTGACACTAGATATCTAATGTATTCTAGATCGGAGCTGAATATCAACACCCGACCGTCATGCAATGCTGCCAGAATATTTCCTTGTCTGTCAATGACCATTTCATTTACGGGCACTCCCACTCCCACATGGACAGATTTTAAGCTGTGTTTTAGAACGTCGCCATTGTAGTTCAGAATGGCCAAACCTTCACCAAATTGGCCATGTTTTCCATCGTAAGCCACAAGAAAATTTCCGTTGGTCATTTTTATAGCTTTTCGAGGGCGCACGATGCCCATTTCTGGCTTAAGAACAATTTCTCGTATGAGATGTCCAGTTGAAGAATACTCCGTTATGCTGTTCATGTCAGAACAGGCTGCGATGACATGGCATTCCTCAGTTACTGAAAGTAACATGATGCTCTTGTCTACTGGCCAGGTATTTAGGATTTTTTTACTGAATGGATCAACACTTAAAATAAATTTGCCCGCCGATTGTATTCCGATTGCGAAGAGGATCTGGCTTTGGTTGCAAGGTTGAAGATGATTCAAACTGTCATAGCCTAGCAACCGAAGCGTTTCCTTGGTCGACAACGTCGCTGAATCAAAACGTTCGATATTATCGCTTCTTATAGTAACGGCAAATATGTAATTGTTCATCATTGCAATTCCGGAGATGAAATTGTTGTCTTTTACCGCTGCCTTTGTTGTGAACTGCTTAACAAACACGGGGTAGACATCGTTGCCGGAATTTCCTTAAATAGAGTCGAAACACTTGTGTTAATGCAAATTCTCCACAGAGGTTAAAATCAGTTTAATTTTATCTGCGCTTGAGAATAAACTGGTGCTCTGTTTTTGTCTCTTCAACTCAACTCAAATAAAATGCATTTAGTTGTAGTAACTGAGGCTGTCAAAAACGTTGAAATCACAGCCCACGTACTCGTCGACCCGCGGAGCGGTTACTCGAGTAGGCGTACGGTACCCGACTGCGCGGAGATTTGTTAGGAAATGTAGGGAATTGCACATTTTTCCGGAAGTCTGGCAGCAGAGAACCGATTTCATTGCCAGAGCAGTCAGCTATGATTTACGGAACATTTTCTGGTATATGTTCAAGTAAAATGGTGCATTTTACGGGATATCGGATACCCGTAAGCCGATTTCATTGCCCGGGCAGTCAGCCTCGGGTGGGTACCCGGGTATCCGTTGACAGCCTCAATTATCACAAACATTTCATCAGTTCAAAAAATAAATATGTTAGGCCACCAGCGTTGGGCATGAGAACAAAAACTTAAGACAAAGACCGAGACCAAGATCGAGAGATCCAAGACCAAGACCGAGTAATCTGAGACCAAGACCAAGACCGAGACCGATGGTTCGAGACCAAGACCGATACTCCTTTCTACAGGCCAAAACAATTTAATTTAATAAGACGCTAAAACGGAATAACACGCTTAAAGTATTAATTTTATTTTATAATGGTCCAGAAAACAGTTTTACCGGCCACTCTGATTGAATTATTCTGAAACCTTGAAATTTGTTAAAGCAAAGTTTGAAATGGCTGGTACCGTTGCAAATGCATTATTTTCTGCCCATAGTAACATGTAGCGCCTATATACAGATCTATTAGTTTGGTCGTCATTTGAGACCAAGACCAAGACCGCAGTTTTCCTGTCTCGAGACCGTCTCGAGACCGTCTCGAGACCAAGACCGCGGTCTCGAGACCACATCTCTGTAGGCCACAAAGGAAATCTGCCAGGGGATCTATGATCCCTATGTTAAGACACATCAATGTAGGCCTTCAATTCCAGTGAGATGAGCATTTATGATGAACATAATTGTGTATGTAATGAAAAAAGAAAAGAAATCTTAACTAAGAAAATTAATAGGTGAAGAGGATTGGAATACAATAATGGCGCCGCAAAATAAGAAGAAACAAGAGAATTCAGTTAGACAGAATTTGAGTGGATGTGACACAAGAGGTACATGTAGGCCTAGGCCTACAACCAGATTCTGCGATCTCGTTTGACAGATGGGAGAGCACCCAATGAGAGGGATAGACATTTTCTAGAAGGGAATTCTATCATAACCATAACCAAGTGTTTTTATTGTCTCCAAATAACAAACACAAGTACAAAATGATGACAATCAGCTGGAAGCCAATAGGGACTATCAGAAACCCTTAAAGGACAAAAAATCCTGTAATCAGGGTCACCCTTACAATAAATTGATAGTTGCAGCCGGTTGGGTATAAAAATACATTAGCATTTAGTACGAAGCTTAACTAGCTAGCTATTATATGCAATACTTCTGATATGAGGGATACATCCTTTTTCTGTTCTTAAAATTCGGATTAAAATTCTATTCTCTTCGTGAGGGGCGCAATGATGTTCAATATTTACATTCAAAATTGAGAGGCGTGCGCCGCACCGAAATTTTACAACAATGGTGCCGTAAATCAGTGCAAGATTTGACACAGTAGTAGAGTGGACGACTACCTTCAATTTAGTATGTTGGTCACGATGTTCAGATAACAGTTGTTCAAGTTATATCCATTCAAATCAGTTGCATTTTTATTGGCCCAGCCTGTATATAAATTACTAGACTAGAGATTTAGCGGATTTAACCTAGGAATGGGGTGTTTCATTCGTAATTAGGTCACACATGAGAGACGCGATTATCTATGAGATTTAAGCGAAATACGATTTGTCTTACTTCAATGAGGCCTAAGCGAGAGTTTATTGGCATGATACTACTCGGCTACTCGTGAGAGTTCAACAGTACAATTTTAAATACCAATTGGAGATAGCTTTGAGAAAATAATACATTCGTGTCCTCGGCGAATGGTATAAACTATCAGCGCGATGAACATTTGGGAGATTGTTCATATAGGCCTACTACTTTCAATTGAGGCGACTCATCGTCATCATCATGGTCCATGCATGGGTGTCCAATGTAATTTTGACACTGTTTCCAGAGACCCAGGCTGCTGCCAGATCCATGGGTCGATGGCTCGTATACCTCTCCATGCAACCTTGATCCCCATATCCAGAGTTTTCCGCTGCTTCTCTCTTTGTGCATTGGATTTCCTTCGTCCATTTATAAACATTGTGTCTGAACCCATCCGTTCGACCTTCGCACTTCTTCAATGGAGGAGTTTCAGGCTTGGGACTGGCACTTATACTGTCCAGTGTCCTAGGCGGCGTTGACTACCGCATTGGCCAACCTTTTTCAGAGTTCCTGGTGAGCCTTTCCACCTCGTGTAGTGCCGTATGTGGTACTTCGGCGAAGGCCTTCACCACTGATGGCTCTCAACAGACATTGCATACCTACCCCACTATTTTACCACCTCGCGACGTTGAGGTGTGGGTAGGACTTCGAGGAGGACAATTAGCTACTAATTTTTAAATCTAGCTACTGTTGTCACTTATGCTTATATTAAGCAAACATTTTGCACGTACTTTAGTTCTGAGTACAATGATTTATAAGAAAACGAGTAATGACGAAATTACCAGTAGCAGTCTTCGGGAATTCTGCCGTCTTGATCGCGCCAGATGGAGATGGAGCCAACAATGCGTTCAGCACAGTCGTTTGCATAATGCTCAGCAATAGTTCGTTGTTAAGTTCTTTTAGGTCTTTTAGGTCTTTTAGGTCTTTTAGGTCTTTTAGCTCTTTTAGGTCTCTCTCAGTTTCCAGGCGTCTGGTTCTCTCTGTTCAGTTGACATAATTGCAACGTGATGAATTTCCTTAATTCAATTTTGGTGCTTCTTCTGTAGCCATTTATAATGTTCTCAATTCACAATGAAACGAAACAAATTTGGAACAAAACCAACGTGACTATAGAATGTCTAAGTCTAAGATGACCAGAGATGATTAGATTCCATTCAATTGGCCAATTGATCTTACAAAAAGCAAATTTCTAATCAATTAGCTAGCCTACTACTAATTGGTAGGTAATTGCTAGCTAATTCTAATCGTAAAGATATAACTGATATTCTCTTCGGCTTTGGAAAGAAGAACTAAGTTAATTGGGCTGTGTAAAAAGGCAGTTATATTTTCAAGACTTCATCTGTCACATGGTGAGTTCAAGTTCACAAGCAAGTTATACACAGACTGCATGGTGCTTCATCTTTTTATTATTATATTTCTAATTGATTAGCTGCTGTTAATTATAAGTCTAACCGATTTACGAATAGACTTTGATAATTCTAATTCCAACCGATAAGCAAATCTCAGTATAGCTAGACTATGTCTTATTCATAAGTAATTTAAACTAATCGTGCCCATCTCAATCTGCACTCAAACAAATAAACATACATACATAAACGCACATTTACCCATTCATATATCACTCATATACATGATCATAAACATTCGTACGTGGAAGTTTGAATCATACTGCAAAGTTTTTTTAGGTTGTGACCTTTTGTGAAGATTAAATCCGATGCCTTGAGTTGACTTTTACAGTCATCGTGCTGTTGCATCAAATGTTTCTCGCGAACCAGCAGTCTATCTTTCTCATCATCGCACAGAATTCGCTCGTTTTCCAGCTTCTCTACATTTTCTTCCAATGCAGCGAGTTTTGCCGAAGCTACAATGGAAAGTGTGCTGTAAATACTCATGTTTCTTCTAGAAATGACAATTAGATCAGGTCTCATTAAACAATCCCAATGATGAGTAAGTCAGAGTGGTCTTGATTTTTAGAAACCAGAACTGTTGAGAGGCAAACCAAGGCAACTTGTAGTGCATATCGTGAATGTGAAAGCGATCGACTGTTTGGAGCTGTCAACCTGTGCTTAAGAATGACCGAAGCTCGTAATAGCTTATCTATGATAGGCCATCACCAAGACCAGTGGCAAGTAATTGGAGAGTTGAATTAGGTGACGATCATCTGCCGAAAGATGGAACCAAATGGCTATCGTTACCATGGAGTTGAGCCACATATTGTGCGAGAAGTTGAGTCACATGTTGTGCGATGAGTTGAGTCACGTATTGTGCGATGGAGTTGAGTCACGTATTGTGTGAACAGATTTGAATTGCATAATCTGTGAACAGAGTTGAGTTGCATATTGTGGGAACAGAGTGAGTTCATATTGTGTCTGTCTCTGTCTGTCTTTCTCTTTGTCTCTCTTTCGCTCTCTGTCTCTCTATCTATCTGTCTTTTTCTCTGTCTCTGTCTCTGTTTTTGTCTGTCTGTCTGTTTGTCTGTCTGTCTGGCTGGCTGGCTCTCTCTCTCTCTCTCTCTCTCTCTCTCCAGACATGGAAGACATGTTTTGAACTGGTGGGATAGACTGGATGGAATCATTATACGACAAAGCATTTGACTTGGCTTGAGTCACAACATACACTGTACCTATCTGCTTAAAATTTAATAAGCAAATGCATTCAAACTCACATCTTCGAGCCTGTCTATCAGACTCATATTGCTGTTGTTTCATTTGAGTCATTTGTTGTTCCATTTGAGTCACTTGTTGCTTTAATTGACTTGCTTCCATCGCTAGACTTTTCTTCTGCTCGACCCAAGCATTTCTGTCTTCTTCCAGTGATTTAATCGTATATCTATCTAAATGTAAGCAGCAGATATTTCTTCTGCCTACATGTTTCACATCGTTCAGTTTATTTACATACGTCATGCAACAGGTTCTATAGAATCAATCGACTTTTGCGTATAAGTTCCAATATGTTCATTTAGCTGTAACACTCACAGCATTTTTCTTAGACAATCGCTCAACCAAAATGTTGTAAGTGTTACGAATTAATGACCAAATTGGAATTTTATTCGCAAAGGTTGATTGATCTATATTTGCCGCTTTGCTTTGTAAAATTTAGACATAATTTTCATGTTATTAAATGGCTTATGTTGCAACAGAATTCCTTAAATTGTGTTCACTCTGAATATAGAGATTTCATATTTTATTCTCTGCCTTATTTCTATTCTACCATAATTTGGAGCTTGTGATATTTTTCTCAATTGACTGAAATCGAGCATCACGTTCTGGCTGGTTCCTCTTTAGCTTGTGATATTGACCTTAGGTGTTGACAAGATGTTTCCTGCCTCAAGAAGCATTACCTTTCAAAAGAGTTCTTGTATACATTGTAGTTCCTCAAAAGCTACCAGGATAAAAGATATATCAAGGCATACAATGCTTGTGTACGGTAGTAAAGATCAATCAATACCTCGATAGAAGAGGGCGGCGATCAATATCGTAACCACCGCAACCAGCAGTCTTCCTGTAAACAAGTTTTAAACGCTGATCTATACGATGTTAATATTGTCTAGGCATACCTACATGTAGCTTATTTAAATGTAAGAATTCAATTCTGTTCCTTTAGCTTGGTTGTACACGACTAAGAGACTCAGTGTGTCTCTTAAGTTTGCATAGTAATAGCTTTGTTTAGTCATTGCACGAGTATCTTAGAATGCACGCATCCGATTTTGAGCGGGGCTATACAAATGCTATATTCTGTTACATTACATTACTTAGGTGATAACCTGGATAAGCTACACAACTCTTTCTATAAATTAATTGTCTGGCTCCTCTTTGCGCTGGGAACTTTGTCCGCTGAAGCGTTATAGAATTCAAACAGAAAATTAGGCTTTTCCCTCCACTTCACACGCTATTCATCTCTGAATTCTTTGACATTCGTTATTGACATTTGAGTGACGGTTTGAAAAGGAAGTTCCTTGAAGAATGCTAAGTTAAAATGGGTTCTCCAACCTACTCCTAGTCTGAATACAAGCTGAATGCATCCGTTCGGTTCTAATAACTATGTACCGATAATAGGAATAACGAATGAGGATTAAATTCAGAGTGCATAATGGCACTCGCTAATATTCATCTGTTCCTCACCTAGCATTCTTCGTAAGTGGTGATTTGTCTTCTTATATGAAGAAAAGTTCGACTCTGTATTCGGACGAAACAATTTTAAAGAATCTGAAATGATTGTAATCCTGCATGTATGCATGGCATATGGAGTGTTGATACCATTTCTTACTTAATTGCGTTATATATGCCTATAATTTTGTCCACTGTGCAGCTCTATTTTAAGCGATTAGAATGAATAGAATAGAATGTAGTCCTATCAGTCAAACCAGAGTAGTCCATGTGTCCAATTTTCATAACCCTACCCAAACCCAATATTTAGACCCGACACGACCAGACTTCAAATCTCTGATCTGACCCGACCCATGATGTGCATAACCTGACCTAATCCTACTCGACCCGCCTCTATCGCTTTATTTTTTACTAATATCATATAATTATTCATCGTTAAAATTAATGTAAAAACGCAACACAGTCAGATCGTTATATAAGATAATTACATTGATATTATAAGCTCATAATTATTAAACGTTAGAAAATTAATGTCGCCAAAACTAAGACCATGACGTTCGATGTGAATGCGAACAAGAGCATGGCAAACGTTAAGAACAAAGAGATCAAGATATAGAAGAGTTTGTATATCTGGGAAGCCTGCTGACCTCGGATAATGGCTGTGGAAATTAAATAGGGAGAAGAATGGCAGAGGAAAGCGCGGGCTCTGGAGGCATATGGAGGAGCCGAGAAATCAGCGCAAAAAAACTAGGACAGAGATAATTGGAACATGCATATTCAGTGCACTATAATTATGCGCTTCTGAATCGTGGACACTGCACAAACGGGATAGAGACAAGTCGCTAGCATTTGAAATGAGATGCTACAGAAGGATCCTACGTATCAGATGGCAGTAGAAGATATCAAATAGGGAGGGGCTAAGAAGACTACAGAACAACAAAAACTTCGTGTAACAGGTAATGGAAAGAAAGCTGAAGTTGTTTGAACGTTTTATAGAATTGAAAATGACAGACTAATCAAGCAGGTCATGTTTGGCATGATTGATGGCACCCAAAGAAAAGGCAGACCAAACAGAGAATGGCTCGACGATGTCAGAGACTGGTGCAGACAAGATATACACACACTGATGACACAGAACCAAGATGAATGAAAAAGAACATGCAGTGACACAATCAGATTTCAGTTTATCAAACTGCTGGGAGTCTTTATACTCTTAAAAATACGCGTTTCTTGCTCTAATACTAGCAAAATCGGTAATAAGATTTTGTCATCTCATATTTGAGCTACAACTTTCTCAATACAAGGGTAAGAGAATAAGTCTTTCATGTATCATAGAGGCGCACAGGTATGCTTATCAGCTTCTAGTGTGAAAAGCTTCCTTAACCAATTGCCACACAGACTTGAACAACCACATGAGTTAGGATGTCAGTTGCATTTTTAAGATTGAAGAACATCCAGATGCTGCCTTTCTTATCTATTTATAAGGATTATACCAACACTAAGTTCAACGCATAATTTAAGATGTAGGACCGAAATGTCTAGATTTGTGCAAATAGTTAACTTCCTTGATTTAATTCTAAAAAATAATAAATTCAGCAGCATTTGTCCATTATTGTTAGCATGTCAGCATCAGATTAACGGACGGTACGGTCTATCACAGACACAGACTGCAGATTAAGTCTACAGACTAGCGTAAAATAAGTGAATTTAATGGCAAAAATAATTTTTTGCGGGTTTTTATATCTAAAAATGTATAATTGAACAGGTGCAATGAGGTAAGATGAAGTTATCATTGTAATTGAAACAACCTTTTCATTCGCTGTCCGTAACCTAGGAGTTAGGCCTACTCTTGGGCGTCTTGGCTCTGCACAGATTAATCTGCTCTCAACATGTGAACTTAGTTGCACGGAGTTGCCACTACGTCAGATTAAGATTTGATTCATACAGGACAACTCTAGAGTCAAGCGCAGGGAACCGACTTGTTCATGAGCGCCGCGACGTGTCATAGGGTCTCCCGGCCATTGTCAATGAATGGAAAAGGTGATAGATTGTCGTATCTTGGATAATAGAGAGTCGAAAAAATTGATGACGATTTGAATTCAGAGGATTACATAGAATTAGCTCAATAACCTATATTGAAGTATATTAACTAATCTGTGTCCATACCTGTTCCTAGTTACATTTACCTGTTAAGACGACAAAGACTTCAAAGATTGGAAGTACGTTAACAGTCACTAAAAGTTAGATGAAATCATCTCGGAAATTCCAATCGAGGAACAAATGTACCGCTCTAATCGCTGTAACGTCCACTTTTAGTCATACTAAACGCTTTGCACCATTAGCCTGAAACCCCTCAGTGACCAGAACTATCTATTTATAGTCTGCACTTTGAAACCAGTTGATTAAGCCTTGTGCGACATATACAACCAATCGCCAATTGGTTTGTGAACACAGCTTGTAGGTAGATAATTCGTATGAGAGAGGATATCAGGACTTAATATTAATGCATTTAATAATTTAGCCATTGAAAATCAACTTAAAGACTCTTGAGTTATCGACTGTGCGATGTCAAGTTTTTTCTGATTCATGCCATTTGGGTAAACGTAATTCCTCTTTCGTTTTTCCGAAAATATACAACCACCCATTGTGAGTGAAAATCGCTTACGTCAGCCGATATTTCATCAACTTAACCTTTAATTGCAATCGTAATCGTGATCTCGAAGCTTCTAAAGCTCCACTCGAAAGTCAAGCCTAGTGCACCAGCTTACTACATAACGAGCGCTGCGTAAAGTCATATCAGTTATCTGGAGGGTCAGCAAATGTTGTTATGCTATGTTTTGAGACAGAGGATGTTGGACTACAACCATTGAGAGAGATTCGGTTAACTACGGCAAGGTCTATCATAAACACAGACTGTATCTACGCGATGTAGGTGAAAAAGAGTTTGATGCGAAGGAACTGCAGTTTGCAATGGTATCATCTGCGTACAGATAATGGTCACCATAGGAGAATTCTACGAGATGGGACGATGGTGTAATATACAGAATGAAGAACAGCGGACCCAGTTAACCTTTAATATCAGGTCCAGTTTCTGGGCAATTTACCCAATTGAAATATATTGTCTGCATTTGATTAGTAATCAACAAACGAAGGCACTTTATTTTACAGGAGTTTATAGTTTGAAGTACTTGATCAATCCACTTGTAATGCCTAGCAAGTACCAGTGCTGCAGAAATAGTTATGGAATAGGGGACTCTGTGAAATAGATGGCGCCACTAGGTCTATCAAATGTGGGTAAACTACTTGAAGTAAAATTGTGTGCTTGATGTTGATTGGTTGTTGTGCTGCATGTTCTTCACGCAGAAGTAATCTAAAAGTTATCCAGATTATAAAATAATTTTTTTTTTATAACCATAATTATAATTCTTACGCCAGCCATCGATCGGAACAACATAAATAAATAGCACATGGCCAACATAAAAAAAATCTTAGACCTATGCGCATACTGGCGCCACCTGTTTCTACTTAGGGAACTGTCCACGGAGTCCACATTAGAATTGTTGTTCTGAGATTTCTATTACCAGCTGATTCGTACAGAGCAATGTACAATGTACACCAGGGGTGTAACAAGCGGGGTCAGAGGGGCACCGGCCCCGCAGTTTCAAAACTGGGGGAAGCCCCCCCAGTTTCAGTGCTCAGTGCCCTCCATGTGCCCCCAAATCGGTTCTTTTTATGCTCATCCAATGGCTTTTTAAGATTACTTTTGTTAAGATAATTTGTGCGCCCCATTTTTCTAATTTCTGGGGGCAAAATTCAAAAAGTGGGGAGCAAATATACCAATATTTTTTTATTATGCCCCCCACTTTTCAAAACCTTGTTACACCTCTGATGTACACTGTATATTGGATTGTTCCAATCATTATCAACGGAGGTTAGACGCAATATACTGTGATCTGGGGTTATCTGCTTGGCATCGCCTGTTTTCCACTTGTTCCTAAAATTATACTTTTCTGGTGCCATTGTACCTGCGAAGGCAGTTTTGGAATGCTGCAAGATTTAACGTTGCGCCGATGCAGTTAAATTGTCACAAACGTAGTCGATCAAAGCTACTAGACTCGCAACAAGATGAGTCAGAGTTATCCACGTCCTCTTGTCTCCTCCGAATGAACCGGAATGTCTTGGTCTCTCTTCCTTATCGTCCTGTCTTGACTGTCGTCCTGCGTCCTTTAGCTTTGCCGTCGTACTATTCGCCTGCATTTGCTGCCTTCGTTGTCCGCTCAGCTGAAGCGTCAGTTCGTCAACCTCATTCGTTACACCTCTGTCCTGACCGACTGATTTGCTGGCCACGGTCACAGTGTCGCATGGAACTACAGACAGACAACCGAAGTGACTTAGCATTGCAGCTGGCAGTAAAAAATTAAGTTGGTCAGTGTCAACATTTACCTTTTTACGGGTCTGATATTAACGCCACGAGACTTTGTGAAATTCGCAAATAGGCAGTTCACAGCTAGTGAGATACATACTGAATGAATGCGTGCATTTACACAAGCATACATGATACATCAAACATGGTTAAATACGTATAAAACGCACGTTTGCAACTACGCATGCACGCTCATAATTATGCACCACAACATGTGATCTGTGGTGCAAAACTGTGACGACATTGATCATCTTCAGCGTATTTTGGATGGCTAACTTTATGACCCCAGTACTAACTGCTAATAAGTTCTATTCAGTCTTTATTGATAATTTAGTTTATTGATAATTAGGTCCTACTGCTAGTAGACAGTATACATCAGAGAGGCTCTACTACTGATATGCCTTACAATAAATAGGCCTTGCTGTTAATAGGCACTACTACTAATAGGCCTTACTGCTAACAGACCCGCCAGCTAGTAGACACTGCTACTAATAGGCCTTACTGCTAATAAATCCTGCTGTTAACAAACCCGACAACTAACAGATTCCACTACAAATAGGCCATAATGCTAAAAAGCCCTACTTCAGTAATTCTTAATGCCAGGGTTGCCAACCTTACCGGAATGGCCGGGGCAGTCCTGGAATCTACTCAGGAATGCTTATTTAGCCTCGTAGTCCATGAATGGGCAAGCAATTACAAAAGACTGCCTCAATGCTCATAATCAGAATTTAAACATAAGTTTCTCAGTTAATCGACTTTCGATTAAGGACTCGAAGTTTCGAACATCATTGGAAGTTCCTGACTTCGAAAAATTCAGTTTAAATATGCTTTGAGACTGGTTAATCTTACTTGGATTGCGATTCATGACGTAGGTGACTCGGTCCTTTATTAGATATGGAACGCCATGGTTACAATCAACGTCAACGGAAAACAGTAACGTTTGACCTTTTGGTCGAAAACTCTGTAGCAAAACATCAGGTGGGTACAGTTCAGCATAGGCCACTAGTCAAAATAGATGCTTCAGCTAAAAACCAACTTTAGAACCAATGATAACATTCCATACTGAACTAAGTTTCATAAGCCTACCTTAATGAAAACTGAAGCATGAAACCTTATTATTATTTTTTAGCATTAGGCCTATTATTATTTGTTTGAACCAGTTTAAATGACCTAAACGTAATTCAGCTGGAATGGACCTTATTTGGGAAGCTCTTATTACCATAATTTTTTTTTAAATAAGACAAATCAATTTTCTTCGTAAAGCGTTCAAATACAATGCAGACTACGTGTACATGTAGGCCTAGTTAGGCCTGAATTGACCGTTTTTAGTCTTATTCTTAGCATAGGCCTATATGTAGGCGTTAATCAGTCTCCAATCTCCCGATTGTTGTAATCTATGTGCGCAAAAACAGTCTTGTAGTTTGGCCGCGTTTAACTGAGCATCATGGACCAGTTTCTTATGATAAACAATGCCCCGTTATGATAATAGAGTAGAGTACGAGATAGATATGGTATGATGTTGATAAAAGCGTACATGTATGTCTATCTGACAGCAGCAGCACTGAAAATTCACAGACTGATGATAGCTCGTAAGAAGTTTTATATGGAATTGCTATAGAAGGATTCTGTCTACTATTTAACGATATACCAAGTCATGAGTGACATGAAGTCAAGCATCAGGCCAAATTAGTAAAGTGGAAATAGGATAAGGAAGGACCTAATTATTGCTGTAGGGCCTACATTGAACACAGTCCAGGTTATGGAACTGGAAATGCCACCAATGCAACAGTATATAGTCTCATATTGAACAAAGCCTGTGGTGTATACAAACTCAATCCCTCGAGTTGACAAAAATTGACGTCCATGTCACCCGACCAATCAAAATGGTGGAATTCGTTTACAATAGACACAATGGATTTGTCAAAGCCCGACATTTGAAGGCTCAAGGGTATTGCGTTGTCACATTCCAATTAGTCAACTGAATAACCGTTTCATACACGTACATGTAGGCCTATAAGAAAAAGGACTGACAGCAATTATTGCTGGACTACCAAGCTGATGCTGTCGAATTCCTCTATTTCGGAAAATAATAATAATAATAATAACAATAATAATAATAATAACAATAATAATAATAATAATAATAATAATAATAATAATCAAAATATTAATAATAATAATAAATTCAAACAATTAAGTAGTGAGAGTTACACCGTATACATATAAATGCCGGCCTCAGTTGGACAAATATGTGCACTGACATTAAGCGACTCATGTCTGCGGTTCATACTGTAGCCTATCCACATAATAAAGGTGATTTATTATAATAATAATAATAATAATAATAATAATAATTATGATTATTGTGTCCTTGCGCTTATAGTCACACAGAAAACTTCAAACTGCAAACTAATCAGTTGTCAGCTCGAGAATCAATTAGATATTGCGTGGACGGTGGCTGATAGGTTTGAGCGGTCGGCCTGCAACACTCAGTGCGCGCTGAGCGAGCGGGTTCGACACTCGTCCGAGGCGTCACTGTGTAGGAACCGTGAGCAAGTCCTTCGCGCACAGTTGCTCTGCAGTACAACTGCAGTTGCGCCGTCGAGGCGTGTGCACTTCTGAGCAAATAAATGTTGGAAGAAGGGCGATATCAAATTTCAGAATAAATCAATAAAATAAAATAAATAAATGTTAATAATAATTATTTGTGTTCAACAGATTCCAACGAGAAACAATAATCAAACAGATGGAGATAACTATGACAATATTTCCGTTATATTGCTCTCTGCCCAAAATGCCCTAAGCTGTCTTTTGTACTATCTTTGAATAAGAACGGTAGAATGTGCATACGAAGCAGTTGACCGACTGTAGGTTGGTTCCTGGTACCTCAGCCAAAAGAAACTGTTTGCGGTCTTCGTACCAGGTTTTTACGCACGACAACTGCAATCCTACAACGGAAGCACACATCTATAGGGTAAGGTAACGTAACGTAACGTCAGAAATAATATCCTTCCTTTGTAGGCAGAACCTCTGTGCTAAGCTGTACAATGTCACATAAAGCTAAAATGTATCCAATTCGTTTAAAGAGTTTTATGATCTGGAGGCAGGACGATGGCAAATAAATTTAAAAGAACTCATTCCATGTGCATTATGTCATCATAATCAGCAACAGCATCATCATCATCATCATAACCATCGTCACCATCAACGCTGCATCCCTCTGGTAGGCGCTGCCGTTTCTACGACCTTGTGTCGGTTGCGCCAGGACATCACGAATGCTATATAGATGCCATTTCCTTACGTTGGCAAGGCTAAGCAGTTCACTTGCTAATAGGCCCAAACTAAACAGATGACTGAACGAATGAATGAACGACCGAACAGCCGAGCAAAAAAGGACCAAATGCAACTGAGCGAGCGACCCAATAAAGAACCGACTGAATGACCGAATGATTGGCCGAACGAACGATCAACATGAACGACCGAATTAGCGACCGATTATAAGAGCGACAGAAGGACGTGTGAAAGGTCGAATGAACGACCAATGATCGATTGACGAGGGACCTGGTCTGGAAGAACAAGTGCTGACGATATCGACGACGTCATCGTCGTTGCAGTTGGACCGGAAGTAGCTGCGGCAGTGACTGGCTCCGGTGTGAATACTGTAACGCCCTTTGGCCGGACAACGCCTTCGATCACCAGCCCCGCTCACAACACCAGGAGACTCGAAGAGACTGCTGGCTGAAACAGACAGCAACTTCAGTGGTAACCGACAATAGTCTTTGTAATAAAATACAATCCAATCAATACATCACAATGCAATACAATATTGCACTACACTATGATTCACTATACAAGGGTATGCCATACCATACCATTCCAACTATGCTAATCTATAGTTTATTATATCATACAATACCATACCATACCATACTATACTACATTATGATATCATATACTATACCATACAGACTATACTATGCTATACCACGCTACTGCGCCAAGCGTCAATGTTGGTTCAACCTACGTCAGCGAGGTTCAAATGTCCTTCTGGCCCAAAACACCAGGGCTGATGCCTTAGGTTCCGGCGTCCGAGCCTCTGAGGCTAGTGTCCAGGACAGGTGAATTGGGTCTGGCTGTGGCAAACTTGAGCCTATGCACTGATTAATTATATATCTCGTGATCGATGTGAGTAATGCTCCTGGATACCAGGGTAGTAGATGAGGTCTTCTTTGACTTTGGACAAACCCTCTGATTTAATGCAGCGCTCGTGGATAAGCTGGTGCCCTGGGCTTGGATTTCGAACGGCGCTTTAGAAGTTTGGAGATTACGATCACAATGACGATTACGATGACTTTGCACATAAAACAAGCACACCCTTACGTCTACCTAATCCACATGGGTATGTTGCACGCTAAAGTCAGTAAATCGGTCGATAGGAAATTTAAATTCATGAAATAGGCTCATATAAAACTGTGCTCAAAAATTAAAATAAAATAATTCTTGATTACTACTGTAACAGCTCGTGACATGACATGCATGATTTTAAATTGGCGAGTCAACGTTGAAGCATTAAACAGTAGTAACTGTGACAAAGCAGTTACATTTGGCAAAAGAGGCCAACTTTGTTTGATGATGACAATAAATCTATGATCACCGTGCATGGCGTATAAACCGACTGTTCTCACTACTCAGAACTTAGTCCATGTTTATACTCTGTAATGTTAAAACAACTATTATTCATACAAGACCTTAATATGTTTAGACGCGTCGGTATGTTGGCCTTATGTTTAGCTTTTTGGGCTCGTTCCTGCATTAAATATACGATTTGGTCGTATCAAAGAATTTGAATATTGAAAAATCTATGTGGAAATGCTTACTATTTAATTCATTTAATTCTGCATCTGCCGTCAGCCTATGTAGGGACCCTTAAGACGTCTATTCGGAGGCGCTGGTGTTGATCAACAAGTCATTTTGCAAGCAATATGATGTCAGAAAATCGAGTCACTATATAGGGCCTAATTATATATTGTCGTTATTTCATTTGGCGCTGTTTGAATTATTTGTGCTCTTGATTGAATTGATATATTCGTTTCTATTTCAGTCTGTTCACATCCTCGGTATTTTTTAATCATTACATTTTCATTTCCTTTTCTAGGTCCATTACTTTCGTCAGCGTCGTCTGCATTCTGTTCATTTCTGCAATGCAAATAATTTAATTTCGTGTTCTACATATTTTATCTCGAGCATCGACTCTCAAATCTCGGTTTGTATTTGTGCTCCATGTGAGTTTGTCACAACACCCCCTCTTAATCACTATCAACTTTTACTCAACTGTTATTTGTTTTTAAGAGAAGCAAATATTTTTGCTATCGAAGCAGAGTAGGCCTATATTGGACAAATAAATTTCAGCTTTGGTCACTGTTTGCACTTTCCCGATTCGGTCCAACAATTCCCCTTTCTTTTTCTACGTCATTGTTCTACTCCTTCGATACCTGTAAACAGTTCTCTCTCTTTTCAATTAGATCCTATTTATCTCTTTGTATTTTTTTTATCTCGTTGCTGAGCCATTTGCTAAAAAATCTTCATCGATTCGTGCTCGATGGTAGCCAACCATCTTCTGCTTTCTCTGTCTCTGTTCACCTTCTCCTCTATCATTCTGTTAAGCGACTGAAAATACCAAACACAAAACCTACGATTTGGTTTGGAGATTATGCGCCACGTCAGTGACCCATCAGACCTCAATAGATTACATACGAGGTTTAACGAGGCTCCTAGAATCCGACAACTAACACACAAACAGATGCAGTAAGAATAATAATAATAAGAAGAAGAATAAATAGAAGCTGAGGAGGGGAGAAGGACGAAAAGAATAAGAAGTGAAAGAAGAGAAAGAAGAACAAGAGGATACAAAGAAGATAGTGAAGAAGAAACTAGGAAAAGGAAGAAGTAGAGAAAGTAGAAGAAGAACAAAATGTGCAGTAATGCAATGCGAATCGCTGAATTTTCTCAAGATAAACTTTGATCAGAATATTAGGCCCTAATTATTGCTTAGTTAACGCACAGTCATAAAAGTCGAGCTACTGAGTCAGTTCATTGCCCGGTCAGAGCTTCATTCGTTTGTACGTATACAGTCGCCATATGGAAACGAGGGGAATAGAGAACATAAAGGTTTTATCGACAATAATTCAAACGATCTAAGAGAAGGCAATCGATAATCAACATGGCGTATCGGTCGGAGGTACCTACATAGTAATAACTGACTTCCAACTTCTGTTGATGAGAACTGGCTAGCGTCGAGACAAAACTGTTTTCTATGATCAGGTGAGTATTTATCTGAAACAACACGAAAAAACATAGTTCTAGCAACTTCAAGGCATCATTGAAGTCAGTTTCAAGACAGCCACCTGCACTCAGACCCAGCGTGTAATTACGGTTGCCTGTGACTGATTTTGTTACTAAATCTTGTTCAATGTCAGATGATCGCAAGCCTGTTGCACAATATTGCAACGACTGAAAATCAGTATAAAATATAAATCTAAGACATAAGTGCCAATACCGTTTGTTAAACGCGTAGGAAGTTGCTCGTCATTTATGAATCGATATAAATTGTAGATAATTACTACAACTATAATGTGATTAATTGAATTGATGAATAAGAATTGCAAAGGTCAAGACAGTCCGATAAATGACATCGCAGTTTAGCTATAGATATCTGCGCGGCTCTCAGACTATCAGCTGTCATCCCGCAACGCTGTGCATATTATGAACATGCTCTTTAGAACTAGATTCTGACTTAAAACTTTTCTGGGCCGGTCTATTTGCGCTCCTGTTAAGCGCTGTATGGTCCATTGTCAAAGCGGCCATTAAACTGACATCGACAAATTGAAGGAACTGCTCAGAGAAACCACAGAGCAGATCGCGCGTAACTTGTTTTACCACCAAACGGAAACCATGCAAGGAAGCAACTAAACTGCAAATGAAAATTAAAAACAACCAATTGATGTCTCTCCTGGACGATCTGGAGATCTGCTTTAAAGTCAACAACCTAGTAGGCCTACTAGCAAATTTGTCCCTGTGTAAGATAAACTTAACACCACATTAGGCCTACACCAATCGAATTCTTTTTCACAATTCACCTAAATTGAAGAGGCTTATTTCACAAACTCACCAACACCTAATTGCTTCTGCTTCAGTCTGAAGCTGAAATAGATACTTGGTTGAATCAAATTGGAGCTGACACTATATATACATATGTGACTGTGTATTAATAAGTAAATGTAGGAAATATCATGCTCGAGGGGCGGTGTTGCATTCTTTGCTGAGAATGCTGTTTCATTTTACGAAATTGATACCGATTGGATCGCCACCCAAAATTATGACTCATACGAGACCAAGTTAATAAAAATAAAAGAGATTTAGGTCAAAGATGGCATAATTGGCGCAATATATCGTCCGCCAGGGATCGACCCCGACGTTTTTAATCAGGAATTCGAGTCCTAATTTGCGCCGCTGTCTCGTTCAAATGACCGCCAGACGACTTTAATCTGGACTTGCTTTAATTGATATAATCATCTGCCTACACACGTGCATTCTTTAATACCTTAAACTCGTGGCACTTTATGTCATCCAAAGTAAGACCTACACGTCGGTCTATGACCTCTGACTCGACTACTTTAATAAGCAACATCTATGTTAAAGATATCACGCATAGACTTGAGCCAGCAATAATAATCAACGATATCAGATTACATGCCGGTTATTTTACAATGGAGTTTGGTGCGGCCTAAATATGACCAATATTTTAAAAAGCATGTTCCAAATGATTTAAAAGTTGCAAAAGTGGAACTGCATTTGGTGATCAATAAAGTTTGTGACTTGAGTTGTTGAATAATGTTAACCAAGGGTTTTCGTAACTGCAAAACATCGTAAGAATATAAAAGAACTAGAATTTGGTCTACACTCAGCACTGATTAAAAAGGTATTGTGAAGCGTTCTTACTTTCAGTTACTTCGATAATTCCATTCAAGCGTCTTACAATTCTTAGACAACTGTATGACGAAGAACTGAAACAAGCAAGAAAATTCACGTCAATCAGCTGCCTCTTCACTCAGAAATAGGATACTTGTTCTCAAGGATTGTGGATTGGACTCTGTCGCTTTATGAGACCTCCCACAGAGTATTTAGTTACATTCGTGACCAATCAGTATATCTGATATTTGATTTCGTGATCTGGATCTAGCGTTATTAAGCGCATATCAATAAGAGGAAGCGGGCAAACAGATCCATCTGAGTGACATTGAGTGACAAACAGTTCTCCGTTTAATCAGCTGATTGTAATTGTACATGAAACAATAATTAAACCCAATCAATTAGTCTAATATACCAAAGGCCGAAACGGCAACGATCGTAATACATAGCGACTTACCACGCAGATGTGCAAATGGCAAAAATGTAGACCTATCTATGAAGAGAGGTCAATGACACATAATATTGCGATATACGTGTACATGAAAGTTACCCTATCGAGCATATTTTAATTTAGAGTTCTTTGAGAACAGCGTGGTTTTATGCCCTTGAAGTTTTGATCGTGGCCCTAATACACTTGCATTACTTAGCACATTCACTGTACTTAATACATTTGCTTCACCTAATGCATTTGCTTCACTTAATACATTTGCTATGCTTAGGCATAATACATTTGCTTTATTTAATACATTTGCTTAACTTAATACATTTATTTTACTTAATGCAATTACTTTACTTAATACACTTACTTTAGGTAATACATTTACTTAATACATTTACTTTACTTAATATATATGCTTTATGTAGCATATTTACCGTACTTAATACACTTACTTTACTTAGTACATTTACTTACTACATTTACGTAATACCATTACTTGACTAAATGCATTTGCTTTACTTGCCAGTCGGTATAGACAAAAGACAAGAGAAGAAACGTCTCTTGAGTGGTATTCGTCTCGTACAATCCCTGCAGACATCGAAAAGACTTGACAACATCAGCTGCCGAAAAGAACGACGACGCAGAAGATGAGGAGGGGGAGGAGGAGGAGGAAGAAGATGATGAGGAGGAAGTGGCAAAAGGGACGGAAACTGTGGACGAATTGTTTTTGATCTGGCGCAAAATGTCGCCACGGTCGTTCACCTGGTACGAGTGAGTGCCAACCATGTCTCGCCAGAGGTCATCTTGAACCCATCTGGGAAAATGACACTGAGACGCCGGCCATCCAAAGGTATCTAAACAACAACGAATTCAGTGTAAATTATCTGCCATTTAATATAGCGACGGTCATCGATGTCATTGGCTGCAGCGGAGAATGGAGCTATAATGGCGCCAGATGTCTAGAAGAAGAAATATGTCAGAATCGAACATTAAATCTCTACTTTGAATGCAGTAACAACAAAGACGACAACGACACAACAAAACATTTATATCCAAGGTATTAGACACGTGGCTTCACTTCGACATAACGTCGAAGGCCACTGTCATACAAAGGCAATGCCTCACGGCAGCACGTTTCATTAAACATCCTCATAGGCCTAGTGAGCTGCGTTTGTATAATGTTGTCGGTCTCGAGTAAAATCCTCACATGTCTTGCAATTGAGATGTTTTGAAATAGTAATTTAATAAAATGCAACAACAATAAAAATTATAACAAAACTCGGCAATAGCAATTTAGCAGTGCATCGACTGTAATTGTTATAATGGATAGCAATGCAACTTAAATTTGCAAGATTTATTGCAAGAACAACTGCGTTTAAAAAGTCTAGTGCAATTCTGAATAGGCACATTACAACGAAATCATTTACTCTCAGATTCATCATGCGTCATATTATGATGGGTAACATTACATAATTTACATTACAATATTCTAGCCGTGAACGTAGGCGTAAACTTCAAATTCTTAAGCGCTAGTCTAAAGCCAAATGCAGGGCATCAGCGTCTTCGTAAGCGATATATAGCGTTTCAGATGGTTATTCAGGAATGTCAAAGGATGATCCGAGTTCAGTTACCAGGGAGATGAGAGACAGACAGACAGACAGAGAGACAGAGACAGACAGAGAGGCAGAGAGACAGAAAGAGAGAGAGAGAAGAGAGACAGACAGACAGACAGAGACAGACAGATGTTGGAGGAGCTGCTGAGTCTGTTTCACTGAGCGCGAGTGAGCACATAGAAGGCGATGGATTGGATTGAAGTAGATTATTTGCTGTTCATGCAGATGTGTCAATTATCTCCATTCAGCGAACTAGACTTTCTCTTTGCCTGTATTACTCGGCGAGGACTTCGTTACATGCACTGCGCTCTACGTAAATACTGAATTGCATTATCCATAGAAAAAGAGAGACTGCAGTGGATCGATACAAATGGCCAGAAGTCGTCGTGTGGGGGTTCGTCTCTTTGCCTATATATGTTATCGTCTTTCCAGCTTTATAAATCCTCATCATTGCTCGTTATTATCAATAGTTACTTAGAATTGCTATAATGAAGCATGGATCAACGGAGAACGAGTCGTTGGTATTGTTGGGTCTGTCTACGAGCAAAGATAGGTACTAGAAAGTTCATCTTGTAAGGATGATTCAAATTGAGTGGATGGGTCGGTTGGTGGGTACATCGGTGGATGGGCGAGTGGTCCGGGGTGAATGGATGAGTGGATGGATGGGTAGGTGGATGGATGGGTGGGTGGATAGATTGTCAGTTGACGTCCCTTTTGCCACCTCTTCCTCCTCCTCCTCGTCCTCGTCCTCTTCCTTCTCCTTATCTTCTGCGTCGTCGTCTGTCTCGTCTTGGGTGGGTGGCTGGATGGTTGGACGTGAAGATAGACAGTTCTATAAGGATAAAAGATAAATACAGAAGGAGAGAGATAGATAGAGACAAACAAAGAGAGAGTCAGAGAAAGAGAGAGAGAGACAGACAGAAAGGAATAAGGGAGAGAGACCTTGAGTGAATTCCATGAGGATTGGACCATCGCGTGGTGAGATGAGACCTCGACAGGAGGCGTCGGCGGACATGGCAGCATGTACAACAGAACCGAGAATCTGATAAAGCTACAGCGCAAACAAACAACACTACTACTATAGTTAAACTATAACAAAACAACACAGACTAAGCTACCGACATAAATCAGAAAATTTACATAAATCCAGTCATCTGACTCCATCATCTATCGCGCCCATATTGGTAATCACGTGGCACCAAAGGCAACTTGTTGGGCCACTGTAAAGCGTGGGCCCAAACGTACATGTAAGAATAGGCAAGATAATCGTTCATTTATTGCACTCCCCTTAGTCTCCTATGAAAATACATCAGGAAATCATGGTCAGTAATTCAGCTTTAGAAAAAATAAGCATGGCAGCCGCCTTTTGCGATTACCCCATAATATTATATCAAAATTTCGGACGGTAACCAGTTTCAAATATATGTATTTTCCTGTTAAATACATATCGCTCGCTGGTTTTCCGCATGATGTCAGAACTAGAGGGAGGAGTTTCCTCATTATGGTGGACCTGTTTGGTCGGTCACGGAATAGCCAACAAGGCGCACTGGTCTTGGCTTGTACCTGCCACCAACGTATTTGTATATATATATTTATATATAAACATATATATATATATATATGCATCGTCCTTGCCCCTGTGAGATGCCTGTCTATGCCTGCTTATTTACTTACTTCTAACGACCTTTAAGGCTCAATAAAAAATGTCTTGGTACGTGAATAGCTAATTTATTATATCACACTTATTTTTCCTTTCGAGTAGATGTAGGCCAGAGTTACACTTGATCTTTTTATAAATAAATCTCCGTAAGCATAGATAATAATTTATGTCGGCTGCAAGTCTATGGTAAAATGGTTCCAAGACCTCGTCGCGTGTAACTTTGGCATACCAACCCCCTCCGATCGTTGTATAGCCATACTCAAAATTCCACGATTTGCATCCTGCGTGTGCAATTTGAGACGCCCCAAGTCAATGAACAGTGGAGAGTATACTCACCAGACATCGATATTGTCCTTCCTTTCCGACGAAACCGGTTCCAAGAATTCGACCGACGAGAAACGAATGAAGACCATCGCTCCACAAAGCCAGGCAATACATATCGGCTTCTATGTTTCAAACAAGTCACAAGGACACGGAAATCTTAATGGCGCTACATGAGGACATCTGCTGCGTTAGTCAGCCTAATCATCTGAAGCGGTCACAGAAGACTCTCGTTAGAACAAGAGACTTATATCGTATTCAGTGAATAGTGCTTACTAGGAGACCTGTGAGATGACACAGTGGAGAAAATTTGGAGTCCATCAGGAGTCTTACGAAGAAATATCAGTTGCGATCGGCAGATATGTGTAGGTGCTGGCATATAATCTTATATCACATCAATCATCTCGATTCTTTATTTCTTCAACAAATGTTAACGTATACAACACATACTAATCTTAGAACATTATTAGTTTTTACTTAATGATCGATAGCATATTGCACATATTCACACATACACAGACATCTATCAATTATTTAGCGCATATGTCTTGTCACCTTGTTCGTACGTGTACGCTGCTTCCGGGCAATGTCTGAAGCGCATGCGCAGATGAGAGTCACTGGCGCACGGTGTCATGTAGGACATTGGTGTTCGACAGGTACCACGACTCGTGTTACTATAGATGAAGTGGTAGACGTCTTTGAATGGACAAGGAGACGATAGTCGATAGGAACTACTTCCAACATCTATCAAAAAGAATTATCTTACAATGCTTTGATGGTGAGTTATCTGCCCGAAGGCTGGTCCCTTGACTTTACGCCACCCGGGGATGAGATGAGTGAGGTGGCTTCTAGCTGTCTTACTCACAGACAATTACGGGTGAGCAGTTTGTTCAAGGTCGCTATGCAGTGACTAGAATTGGGTTCGAATCTGCGATCTTTCGATTGCAAGGCACAGAACACACCACTACACCACCGCGTCCCATTAATAATACTTGAAAGAATCAAAAATAAACAACATGTTATTTAAATTTCTGTGAAGTATTTCCTCAAAAAGCCTATATTCGCTGCGTTGGACATCAGTATTGAAACGTAAACGTGATAGGGATGGTAATCTCAAACTTTAATATGTAAAGTGATACTTAAACACAAAGCGCAGACCATAACTCCCGTGAGCTTATGGAGCCTGCGTGAGCGTTGCAACGCCGAGATAAATTAGCAAATTGCCATAAAATTGCCTAGTCATCTGCCTCCAGCATCAATTGTGACAATATTGCAATCACGGGGCACCAGTGGCAACTTGGTGGCCAATAGCGGTACCATAGAACGTGGGTTTAAAAGCGTAAGTTAATCATACTCAGAGGTAATCGGTAGGCAAAATTCAGCCGCAATAGACTATATACATCTAAGACAATTGCGGTCAAAAGCGTGCCAAAGACTATTCAATTTCATAACACAGAAATTTTTTATGAATCAGAGGTACCTGAAAGGGAATTAAAGATTTTAATTACCTCTAATTAGGGTTCTTTGTACGGTTTCCATGTGAATAGTCGAGCAAACCTTTTCAAACGTTTGTTGTCCGATGCAGAAACCTGGATAAAGTGTAAGAAATACATTTCATTGCATTGTTTTCCTCATTCATTTCAAGACAACGCCGAAACTGATACCGTATTCACTGACGTCAGAACCGCTAACAAAGTGTTAGAAAACTTAACTGCCCTCAAGGAGTGACATCAGATCCAGCGACAACGACAGAGGGAGGCAGACCCTGTCCACGGGCAATATATATGCCTATAGATGTGCAAATGGTCTGCATTCCCGTTCAGGATCGTAATGGCCAATGATTGCTTATTCATTTTGGCGAATGAAGGGAATTCACGAACTACTCACAACGCATATTAGTCTACGGGAAAATTTCTCAACTGTGGTCGACCCAAGTGGAAAAACCTTATATTAAGTTGGACGACTGCAAAGAATACGAAGCAGCGCCGAATATTTTAACGATGTCACATTAAGCTGAAACCTTACGATGTCGGATAAAATTACTTTATGAGTATTAAACACAGGCCTTATCACAAGATACGCTTTTTATATAATTATTATTCAGCAATTGATTATGTGAGGGTTTTCTCAGACACGGTCACAATATTTTACAATCTATCATATACCAGCTTCGATAAAGTTGTTCCTTGACACGGAGTGCCTGCGGTTTTGATGCAAAGGTTAAAAACGCCCGAAAACGATAATGCGTACAGAAGGAGCGCATCATCCAATGATCCTTATTATTAGGCCAACATTAAGTAATATCATTATACCTACCCATTTTGTAATCCATCGGGATATAAAATTAGAGGGACTTTGTTCTGGAGTGGCTAGTCTTCGTAGATGGTTTTGTTGATGGAGAAAGTGCTATGAAAAGCCACTGCATTGGAGCGCTGGACAATCTTTTTATCATTATCATTATTTTTATTATTATCATTATTTTTATTATTATTATTATTATTATTATTATTACTATCATTATTATTATTATTATCATTTTTATTATTATTGTTTATTCATTTTTATTATATTAATGTCATTATCGTCATTATCATTATTATCATGATCCACCACCGCCATCACAATCATCATCATCATCGTCATCATCATCAGCTTCATCGTCATAACCCCATTACGCATGAATGCTAAGAAAGAAACCAAATGGTCTTAGCAGCAGTGCTGCTGACACAATGCGAAACATTTAATTATTATGTAAAATGTAGACTGCTTGTAACTTATAACTTGGAGAATGTATATTGAACTTACTTTCCTTGTATTGAATGACGTTGTCATGACGCGGTGTAATCTGTAGACACGTGTAGCAACCGATTTCCCTTTAGACAAAAGACACTTATTGAAATTAGTAACAGTCCTTCAGTAGATCATCGACACTTAACACAGACGCAGACGATGAGTTTAACCAGTACTTATGTAGCGCTGCAAGTGAAACAGTCAAAACTTGTTATACTCTGAAGAAGTCTCGCCGATATCAAATCCAATAAGTAGAAACTGTGGAAAATAAGACAACGCGGAAAGTAGCGCATATTTATATATTGTCCTATGTATGCATTCTTGCTTGCATGTACAATGTATGTATGTATTTATATGTACGAGTTGCATAATTGTATTTATGTATGTGAGGATGTTTGGTTGTTTGGACACAAATGTAGCGTCTTCTTCGTATGTTCACATTTAAGTATACGTAGACTTGTGATAATTTAAATAGCGCCTGTAATGAACTTGTGGTGTCAATGAGGCAACCTTTCACCCTAGCGACAGGAGTCGAAACTTGTTCGTCTATAGGCCTACATTCGGTAGTCATTATCAAGTTACACAAATTCCATTATCTGTTGCCAAGTTAGGCACTCTAAGGCAACCATTGTCCGGTTGTTAAAGTGAGTTAGCTCCAGAGAAGCACTAAATCTGGCTCCATTAGATGCTGAATACCAGCTACAACCTCCACCATCTTGCCAACAACATTTCAAAGCGCCAAATGCTTTTTCCATGTATCAATTTTCGTCTCGTGTACATCGATTGACCAGAAAATGGCGGCTTATTGCGGCGGCGCATAACTCGTTTGATCCGACCGGATGTCGACCGATCCGATTAACCCTTTCTCCGATCAAATTGTCCAATTACTCAACTAATTCAAATTGCTTCGACGACTGGACATTGCGCTCATTTAACGTCGGCTTCTCCTCGCTCATAATAGAACCGATTGGAGAGAATCCGCTCCACCGATCGTCGTCGCTTGCAATTGAACTATTTCGGTCTACATGGAACGTCGTCTACCCGTCTTTACCGTCCATCCTCTCATCATTCTTCATGCCTCGATCTCTTCCCAAGCTCTTCCAAATTTCCTGTCTTTTCACAGAGATTTCTTTGCCTGTTCGTCGTCTTGAATAGCGAACTATTTTATTCCTTAAGAGGACTCAGCAAACGATGATGGGTTAGAAATTCAAGCAATGCCTCTTCTGTCCCTCTCACCGGCCGCGTGCTCGGCGACCCTAGTGGCTCTGCGTGGTTCTATAGATGTTGTTGCTCTGACTGGTCGTTTCTCAAATAGCGGCAGAAATCTCGTGATCACGATTGCAGAAGACGTTTTTTTATTTTGTGTCAACGGTCTACGGCGCAAGACCAGAAAGCGCTTGTCAATTCATTCAAAGATTTATAGAGCTACATGTACCTTTCAAGATAACTGCTCAAAGGCGCTCCCAACTCCAGCCCGAACAAAATCGCACATTTATTAAGTGACCATTATTCCTAGTGATATTATTATTTTTAGTAATAATAGAACCATCGGTTTTAGACCATAATATTGTTTATTATTATTTTTATTGTTATTATTATTATTATTATTATTGCTGTTGTTGTTGTTGTAGTTTTTCGTCCCCATCGGGCTGAACAAAAGAGCCCCTGAATGCCACTGCATTAAAACGTTGTGTACAAATAGATAGACGCTGAAAAAGATGAGTTGTTTCGCGAGGGTCTCCCGTTGCCTGTGTCATACGGTGGCCCAGTTCTTGTAGAAACTCCATTCCGGTACGGTTTATGGGGCCCAGTGATTCGATGGCCACTGGCACAAAATCATGCGTGGTGGGGAGGGATGAGTACTTGATGCACTTTCGTTCTGCGGTATGTTCTGCTGCTCCACCGGCTGTTGATGCTGCCAGATGTACATAAGAGGATGCGCATGTGTGAGTGGCTGTTGCGTCCCATGCTAGGTGTCTGCCTCTCGCCCATGGGATTAATATTATTATTATTATTATTATTATTATTATCATTATAATGTGTGACACAGTGGCGATCGGTTAGAGCGGTCGGCCCGTAACGTTCGGTGTGCGCTGAGCGAACGGGTTCGAGCCTCGTCCGGGAGTCACTGTGTAGGGACCTTGAGCAAGTCCTTCGCGCACCATTGCTCAACTGCAATTGCACCGTCGAGGCGTGTGTGTGTGCACTTCTGTGCAAAAAACTGTTGGAAGAAGGACGGTATCAAATTTCGGTAATGATAATCATTATGCAGATGTATTCCTGCATAGGCGCTACACAAATGTGTAACGGTAATTTACATAGATGATCTAATGCGATGCTTTCATCATCGTTCCTTCCACTATAAGCTGCAGCAGATTCCTTACTACTGCCTTTTAGCCACGCATGCATTTAACAATCGTCACTGAAACTGGTTGCTACATGTATGTCAACTCCTCTGATAGACAGAGCTCGAATTAAGCTGCCTTGTAATTGGAACTCGCAGGATCTTTGCAGTATGTGTTGATTTTTTAACGACATCATTCCATATCGAAGATGATTTGGTGTCGCCCTCCTCTTTTCTCCAGACTTGGAACTGGCACTGTCAAATTCCAAGCAGTGGTGGAATTGCTCTTTACTGTAAATCGCTGCTCATATTTATATGTGCGTTGGTGTGTGTAGGTGTGGCGCATGCGTTATGGACCATGCCTTATTATAGAATACATTTGCGAAGCTAGAATTTCTATTTGCGACATCAGCTGCAGTATAAATATAAGAAGACGGAAGCAGCACAAGATCCGTTTTGTTGTTCCTGAAAATAACCTGGATCCATATCCCAACGGTTGTCAGGTAATGACTTCTGTGCAGAGAACGGAAGAGTTCGTCAGAAACTGTCAGACTGAGAAAGCTTCGCTGATTAAATGTCGCTCATACAGAGAAATGCGTCCATATGAAAAATAGCCAAAGAGAATAATACAGGACTAGAAACTTCAGATCTCCAGTATATAGTTATTTTACTTGGAATCAGGAAATCTCCAGCAGGTAATTTTCACCCGGAAATCCCCCTCCCAATGTCTCTCCTGACTTTGATATATATATATATATATATATATATATATAGAGCAGATTCCTTACCATTGTCTTATAATCAGGCATGCATTTAGCAATAGTCACTTAAACTGGCTGCTATGTCAACTCCTTTGATAGACACAGCACTAACTTAGAAAATGGGGGGGGGGAGAATTTTCGGAGGGAGGGAAAAAAATCACATAAGGGAAATATCCAGTGGAGAGATTCGGCAGAATTTCCCCGGCGGGGGTGAATTACATGTGGATAAATTACATAGAGCCAATTTGCTACATGTGAATATTGATGATTGATGTGTTTGAATGGACAGATAAATGGTTCAACTGTTGATGTGGGTATGATCCACGGCCTTCAATCGCTAATAGAATGTGTAGATCGTTCGTTGTACCCCGTGGATCGTCACCTTGAATCGATTTCTTATTTTACCCAGAAATCAGAAATGAAGAAATCTAGAGATTGCGGTTCCTCGATTTATACCAAATTGTCACCTTTGAATATTTATTTGCTATAAATTGAAAGTTTCCACTTTAGCAATGCCAGTCCCAAGCCTGGATAATGTTGGAGGGCGACGCAAATGATCGTCGTTATCGCACAGTATCGTTAAATATCAACAAACCCTGACATGTCCATGACATGTCCATCACGCGTCATTATCTTTCGTTATTTCGATACATGTCCAAAATATTGCTTTAATAAGTTCGTAATTATATGGCGGTTGCTTGTTAAGACATTATTGTTTCCGATTGCCACCGTCTTATCTTCGGCGTTTGTACCTCTTGGCTTGTGTACCCTCTGCGCCAAGAGTTCGGAGTCATTGAAACTGATGAACCACTTAGCTAATAAGACTGCTGTTATCGTGGTTTTGCTTCAACGAAACTGCCCTTCAATCCTATAGGACAACTCCTCTGAAGACTATCGCTGAAATAGTCTAAAACAAAAGACCATGGCTGTCATAAGACGTTCCTAAGCTCGTTCTTTATTATCTTTCTACTCCATGAGCATGTAAACATTGTCCGATGATAGACAATTTCGCAGACTGAAACTCAGTCCATACGGAAATTAGTTGAAGAAAAATAGTTGGAACTGTGGCTGAGCAACATAGTCTGAGTCTGAAGTATAGCTACGACTGAGGCTGAGACATGATAAGACCCATGTCGAGCCAAGGGTCGAGATTGGAACTGTGACGGAAGGATTGATAAACGCTTAGAGTGAGACAGCGTTCAACGGCTGAAAGACGTCGCTGCATTGAATCCGTCTTTTCGTCAATGCATCCATCAGTCTTCTAATAGAAGACGCGGCCAAATCTCGCCTGATGGACTCAAGTGGTAAATGCACCTTTCGCAGCAGCAGCAGCTGTCATGGCAGCTACTGCTTCTGGTGGTGACTGAAACGGTAGTCATCTGAAGATGATGTTCGGTGCACGTCTTCATAGATGCATAATATCAATGGGCTTACGAGTGCCTCAAACATTGATGCATTGCAGACGCGGCTTTCAGACGATCACAGAAAGAAAGACGATGATGGCTGATTGGAGCGCAAGTAGTATCCGTTCGTCAGCCCAATGATATTTCTGCTGGTCCAACGTTAGTCCCAGTAGTAATCTATTTTTATGCTGAATATCGAGAGTACATGAGTCATGACCAAGGTTTGAGGATTGCTCAATGCACGCTTCAGTAAGTGCAATCTGTGTAACCATAGGCAACGCTAATCTGTATACACCGTGATCATAAAACAGACAGCGTAAAATGATTGCAGGATATATCCGGCACTAAGTGAGAATAGTTTGTATTTCCTGTCTCTGCTTAATCTAGGCATTCTAAGGGCAAGATAGTGAACGGGTCGACGGCCCCTACACAACGACTGCCTCTTTATTGTTTTACCCGAGGTTCAGAAGATCCCTCAAGATAAAAAATTAAGAGAACATTGTTCTGAAACGCCTGTAGTCAAAGCAGATGATTCCATTACTATCATTGCATTTTTAATTAGCTTCTCCTGAAACTCATTCCTATTCGGTGCTCTTGTTTGATTTCGTGGAGTAATGTCTCCTCCGAATTTCAATAATCATTGTTAAACCATATCAAGATATTCTGCTAGGTGCATATTTTATCATAAAGCTCTTCTTTTGCAGTCCTGGTTATAGAATTAACGTTGAATTTTAATTTCAAAACTCATAAACCAAACATTTTGAGGTACCCAGGAGGGGCCACGTGGATCAGGCATGCCTAAATGCATAGATGCGGCTACTGAAATCTTGTCTAGTCTTATTCAAAAAGTCGTCTAACGGCAACAAACACGACTTTGATTCGTGGTCGCTTCTTATAACAAACATGACATTCCATATTGTGCAATTCATTGGACATAGTCAGAAAGTCAAGGTCGACGGGCCCTTGAGGCGTCATTGACTATAGTCACTATTACTGTTATCACTACTGTTGCTACTACTTCTGCTACTACAGTGATTACTATTTTAATTACTTTGTTTGGACTCAGTATATGTGACCATATTTATCTGTTAAATAACACTTCAATAAATTATATCCTATGTTGAATGCTAAAAAAAATTTTCAGTATATGCTATTTTAGATGCTAAGCTGAAGATTTATTTAGCTCATGCACCCAACAAGCATGGCATTATTTAAATGCACGAGAATAATGAAGACATTGCTTGCATCAGATTCTGAGAGATCCGTTGAACGGTCATTTGGTGAAGGGTCATTGCTCATGCGCAGAATGACTCAACCGAATAACTGGACCATAATAATTATAAGAGACGAACATTACTTTCTGTGTGTGTATGTCTCTCTGTATGTCTCTGCGTGTCTCTGCGTGTCTCTCTGTCCATCTGTCTATCCATCCATCTATTTATCTATCTTTCTATCTCTTTCGTCCTGTGATTAATGTCACTTTTTCTGACGAATTGACCGTCTTATGATTAATTGTGATCATATAGCGTACATAATAAATTGAGTCTATACATGCAGGTCTACATCGATGAAGACAGTGATTTTTTCTCTATACAGTGATCGATTGTACCAATCAGTTATTTTTACGTATAATTATTATGCTTTTCGTACGAAGGACTTGTTTTATTACTTCCGCAAATCTGAATCTGAGGACGAATATTCGCTGTAGACCATGGATGACGAAATGATGCGAAGGCCACCGTGACAATTCTTCACTTAACACTCCATCGAACAGGAGGCCAGTAGAGAATAAGGAGATACCCTATGTAGTTAATGACGTATGGACAATAACGTATATGCTATTGTTCATACGTCATCAATTGCCATGGTCCGAGATATTCAAACACTCTGCAGATCGTTATGATCACCAGGAGATTCTACAATGTATTGCTGCATAGAAAGCCAAGTCGTTTTTGCGACAAGTGTAGGGCCTATGTGCCATTACGTTGGTAACATAATCGGTGAGAGAATGGTCAATGCGATTGAACAATCGAATATGAGATGAAACAAGAGCTGCACTTAGGAGAGACAGCAGGCGAAGTTACATTGAGTGGTATACGTACCCACTGTAGCACAGGTTCCAATAACTATCTACCAAAGGGATTTTGGTTTCTCGGCAATCACAGACGAATCCGAAGAGGAGGGTTGTGTAAACACTGCTAAACTTAATGCCTCTGACTTACCTGGATTATTTACAGTACAAGAAAGTAAGATACGTGAGCAGGTAAACATCAGATGGTGCTCAATTTCTGTCGGACCAGAGGGAATTGGAACAGTCTGTTGTTGTTGACCGTTCCATTTCTAAGATGATTTGATTTCGCCCTCCTCCTTTCTCCAGGCTTGGGACTGGCACTGTCAAAATCCAAACAGTGGCACAGGTTTGTTTATCGTTATATAGTAGGTCTATTGCTGCACCACAGTCGTACTATGCACGTGCAGGCCTACATGTGACAGACTTAGAGAACTAAAGACAAAGAAAAACTGTACTCATCATATACGAACTACAAAAATTATTGAGCAGTGTGTGTTTATTGAAGTAAACCCTCTACATAAGATGTTTTGGTACTCAGAAAAGAGAGCAGTTCGAAAGGTCATAGAATGGCGCTATAAAATCTTAACAGCAGAATGTTATGGCCTTCGTCATCAAATGCAACTCTTAAAGCAAGGGTTACCAGAAGAGAAGCCTCACAAGAATCAGTTTATTTAAATGTAAAAATGTGAATATTGAATATTAATGCAGGGTGTGCACGAAAGAGCAGCATAAGTTGAATGGCGATGCTTATGAGATTATGAATAATGAGGTATACGAAGTGTAATTTCATCTTTCTGCATGTTTTCGTACATCTGACTCCTCGACTAGACGCGCTTTCTCAACAGAAGATGCGAACCTTGTGTTACCAGATGTCATCCGGGCCGACATTTTCCGCGCTGCTTTTATGACATCATGCTACTCTGCAACCAGCTACTCTGCTTCCTCTGGCCATCTTGAGACCTAACTCTGACCTTCCTCGGATTACCTTTTGGACAATCCTTCTGACTACGCTCATGAATAAGCTGGTGCACTGCGCATGGCTTTCGAGTGGCGCTTTAGAAGTTTGGAGATTACGATTACGGTCGTGTAATCGATTTCTCTATGGTCGGTGGTATGGTCGGTAGTATAGCATCTTCTCCCAACCATCTCCCTATCTCCAGACCTGGGCCTTGAGCAGAGGCTGTTTCGGCGGAGGTAATAGAACTGGAAACACAAACTTTATCGGGCAAGGCTTTTAGGAAAGACGTCTTCAGCTCGCCATGTCGAGATGAGGCTAATCGGACTTCGCTAAAGGAAAGGTTTTAACGAAGATGATCGGTGAACCTTTGATAATAAACGAGAAATTGAGAACATCGTAAATTGTGATACTGTCACGCAAGCACAAACGCACGAACACACAATAATCATGTGTACTTGCAGACATATGGTGTGTGCACATTTTTATGTCAATCAATCAATTATTTTTTTATTTGTTTCCATAACAAACAAAGTTACATATTAATTAATTTTAACTTTACATATTAATCATATAACAATGTCATGTCAGTCATTATTTATTATTTGGCAGTAGCTAATCGTGAGACAAACAGGCCTCAAAAGGATGAATCCAGTTACAGTGTTGATGGACAGCTGACTTAGAACTATTTGTCAGTGAACAACGTAATTTTTTATTTCCAATATACAGTAAATAACATACTAATATCAAAGTAAATTCAGACAATAGATGGAAGTTTCGGACAACAAAGTAAATATTATACATATATATATATTTACATACATATATATATACATACATATACATATATGTTCAACACACAGGTAAGTAGTCCTATTTCATAGATGATTAAATGACCATTAGGCATATTACGTTTGTGCACGGTCTGCTTTGTGTGTGTCAGGTCTGAAATGATAACATTATGTAAGTAAGAGGATTTCAAGTGGAATATAATCATTGAATGTGATAAATAAGTATGCAATGCATTCATGCGTATCAGGTGCTTTCATCAACCACTAATCACTTTGGATAAGAGATTCTTTCGTATTATATTTAAACAAAACATAAATAAAGAAATAGATCTATGTTCAGATTACACATGCCAAGCATCTGCAAGAAAAACTACCAAGGCACTAGTGATAAGCATGGCTCGTCGCGCGTAATATTCTGTACAGAATATAGGCTAATATATACAGATGTAGGCTATATGTTGGGAAATTCTTAGAAATTCGCTATCTGTATACATATAAATGTTCTTGTGTATACGTGCTCTTCGCAGCATGTATCTATGCGGAGAGATAGATAGATAGATGGATAGATAGAGATTTCCAATCATAGTATTGATTGATGTTTCTAGGTCAACCTGATCGCGACCTCATATCTTCACGTTACTTACTTTGGCACCGCGTACAGAGAAAGGCCAAGAGGGTGACTGGGTGGGGCGTTTATTTTGCACCCATATTAGGGTATTCGTTCGTCTGGCCTGCCTTTCGTCCCCTCTGTCTCTTATTGTTGACATCTTAGACCCACCAGATGAAACACATTGAACAATGTGCCTATAATATGGGCATCAACGCGACATGACAATGGTCATGCGTAGATTGAATGTACACAATGATGTTTCGTAGCAAGGCTGGTTTCAGTATTAAGATTTAGTACTAGTCCGACTGTAGTAGTAGTAACAGTAGTAGTTATAATAACAGACTTCATCCCACTGTCACTTGACTTGTGCCGCCATCTGACGCATGCGACAAAAGATACGAGAGAATGGACAAATGAACTTACTTTTCCACATAATCGCAGTGACAATAACAACGATATAACGCTACAGCCTTAGCTGTGGCCTTCGCTGCTGGTCCCACGACTGAGTCAAAGCAGCGGTTGTCGCTTCAGATGAGCTAAATAACTTATGTTTAACAACCTAGCAGAATTTTGGACCTTGAGCAATAATAATGATGATAATAATGATAACGATAATGATAATAATAATAATAATAATTATTATTATTTTAATAATAATAATTATTATTATTTTAAATATATAATAATAGTTGGTTTAGGAGCATTTCATTTACTGAGATCTAGATGAATATGGCTAATTGAAGACGATTCTGTGCTTTAAATAATGTTGAATTTTCTGAGGGGTAATTATTACCTCGGTGCAAAAACAAATGATAATGTTAACACCAATCTTGTCAACAGATATAATTTCTGTGGTATTGATGCTAACAAAAAAAGCCAACGATAGGATAAATAATTATTTGAAAGGTACAGCTACCTGTTTTCGAGCAGATAGTAATCGGTTCGATTTTCCAGGCAGGTGCCTTTCCTACTGATGTAATCAGATGTGATTTGAACTTCTCCAATTCCGCTTTCATACCAACCACCCTGCCATCCAATTGGAAAATTACACACTCTGGGACCTGGAAAGAACAGCAGCAATGGGTCAACAGCGTTTATAAATGACGAACGAGAAACATTTGCACAACCAAGGTAATAATAAAATGCTGTTTAAAAATGTACGCAATGTACTTGAAAGTAATGAAATAGTTAAATTACATTAATCTTGATTGTCTCTCATCCCGTCCGGAACAAGTAATGACATTTAACTCTTAAAAACAACACTATGAAACTGAATTCGTTGGGATGATATTTAAATTCACAAAAGGGACAAATATCCAGCTAAGCATGATTCGCCGAAGTGACATCAGTAGTCATCAATTTCGATTTCAGACATGCCAATGCAATTGCAGGGAATCAAACCCGAAGCAATTCATACATGAGTGATGATGGTTTGAACCATTATCATCAACATAACAACTAATGTCATCAAAAGAATGAAAAATTAAGACGGAATGTAAAAGGAGAATCCTAACAATTGTTAGAGGTTGATTCGGTATCTTCTTAAAGATCTTTAAAGTAAGTAAATGTTATCAAAATACTGATATCGCGATAACATTATTTTGTGGACTTTCATAGTTAAGCTAGTTAAGTTGTAAAATAAATCCTTTCTCAAATCTCTCATCTCTGCCGCTGTCACATGCCTCTCATTAAGGGTGCCCCTACTAGCGGGACCTCGGTCCCTTCGGAGTCTCCTCCCCTATTGGTCACAGCCACATCACCTCTCTCTTGACCTGGTCAATTACAGTACTTGTATGTTACTTGTTTTGATTGACCGTGTGTTGTGTGTGTGTGTGCTCAATAAAAATCTTTGGTATTGGTATTGGTATATCACGCAGCTATTAAATTTTGTTCCAGATATTTGGACCCATGTATTTGAGACATTATCGGTTGACCTCAAAACTTTAAAAATCCAGAATGCGCAGTTTCTACTAAACGACACTATGTGAACGCAAAGGTAATCTCTCTCCTCGTCTCTCCAAGCCTGGGAGTGGCCCTACGAGAGTAGGTAATGGAGGAGTTTATCCAGAATATGAAACGTGCACAGCATTTACAGTTGCTCGATAATTTGATTGTGACCTTTGCAGCCAGAGTGCCATTCAATATGCAACCAACTTAGGCCTAATACGAGCGATCTTGTCTTTATAATTGAGTGCGTCTTAAGGCAATTGATGATTCTTCGTCAGAGGATGGCCGGCAGGACTTAAATTAAGAATAGAATTTATTCAATAACATTTTAAGTGGTTGAAACTAAGGCTTGTTTTCAATTTGAGTGCACGTGAAATGCACATATTCAGCATTATTATTATTATTATTATTATCATTATGATTATCATTATTCTGTAATTTGATGTCGCTCTTCTTCCAACGTCTGTTGCTCAGGAGTGCACACCTACCTCGACGGCGCAATTGCAGTTGAACTGCAAAGCAATTGTGCGTGAAGGACTTGCTCAAGGTCCCTACAGAGTGACTCCTCGGACGAAAGTCGAACCCACTCACTCAGCGCTCACTGAGCGTTACGGGCCGACCGCTCTAACCAATCGGCCACCGTGCAACACAAGTAATAAAGCATGCAATGAATGGTACAGTTGGAGTGTCAATCGAAAGATCGGGATTGAAATATTCGTTAGGCAAAATCATCTAAGGATTTCGTTTCCACTTGCACGTCATTGTCAGTTCAACTACACTGATAACACTGGTTGTATACCCTGTCAGTGGGAAAAAAGGCGGCGAGGGAGCGGATTGGCCAGTGGCCACCCATCTTCAGATCCACTTTCAATGCTAGGTATTCCAATAATATTTACAAATAAAAAACAGTCCAATCTTTGTATAACCTCTTTCTAACAAGATTTAGTTACTGTATTTGAGGGACTCCATCTGGATGCAATAAGTTAAGCGACTGTATAGTGAAGTCTTTCGTATAAAACAGAGTACTCTTATATCTATTGCTGCGTCACCAATTGTCAAAAATATACCAATCGCTGACTGTTGAGGTATCGATTAATATTGTTTTGAAAATAACTGTCTCCTTTGTCTTTAATGAGTGGCGTCATTCTTATTTCTTATCCATGGCCATTTAACGCACTGTCAATGTTAACCAGACATTTACGAAATTTAGATGTTCCTTCTGATAACCAAAACTGACTGACACTGTTCGTCATGGAGCAATCTGCATAGTAGGCATGCGATCTATTATGGCTCCTAATGAAAACTTTATATGCCATATTGCCATCTGTCTATCTCTGGTCCTTGTAGAATCGACTGATGAAAAGGAGTATACATGTAACAACGTGACGACGGTTAGGCTACTCATATTCAGAGGAGGCACTAAACAGGTGTCAGCAAATAGCGATTAGAGTATTCAATAACAAATAACGTATCCGGTCTGAATACGTTGAACACGTCAACAACCGACGGAGTCCGCTCAGCAGATTCGAACACTCAATCGTTGGACAACAGACCAAAAGCAGCGCTGTTTTTTAAATTCAAGACTTCCATCTTGTCAGGGAAATGTATCATTTTCTTCTGATTGCGGCAATTTCCCTGACTGGCGCCATCTGTGCGTCAAATATTTCTAACAGCTACGCTGAAAACGATGTTCAGCGCCGTCAAAATTTGCCAAAGGTAAGATTCCTACTGAATTTTGTCTGCAACTTACGACATACATGTAGCTTGTCCATTCCTCAGAACAAAATACTTATGTTATGTAGGCAGGTTGTAGCATATACTACAGATCCCTATAGAGGCTAATTAAAATTGAATAAAAATACTCATTATTGTAAGCAGCCTGTCATTCTAGCGTAAATTTTACTAATTGAAACAAACAACACACAATCAACAACTTTTTATTGCCACGAGTATTACATACGTCAAATAAACTTTACTACATTGACAAAATGAGGCCCAGCAGAAACGTACATGTAGGCCTAATCCCGCTATTAGGGCCACCAAATGTTGTCATAACACTATACTGGGGAAGGCGACAATCTGGAGTAATTAACGACACCAAGCCTAAACAGTTAATCAACAGTATATTCCAAGGTAGACTAAAATTTGGCTTGGCTTTTAACAAAGGCACAGGCCTAATTAAGCTTACATAATGTATCTAGAGCACGAGTCAGCAGAGCAGTATTCGAATAATTTGGCACTATAGGCAGTCATCACTAAGAGCGCCTCATCCCAGTTGCATGAACAGTAAAATGTAAGAAATGTGGGATACGGGACACACTGCAAGGGGGACAGAAATTAGTCTTTTTCGCAAAATGTTCTTACGATTCTGTCATAGAAAAATTACTATGTTGTTGGAGTTGGAATTAGCCTAGAACTATTTTTGAATAACTAATCTGACAGTTGTTTTCCTTGTATTATCCTACAATTTATGTTCATAAAAAAATTGTCCGAAAATTTGGCGCCCCTATAATTTGGCGACCGAGGCGGCTGCCTACTGACTGAGTGTATCGCCTATGCCAGGAGTCGTCTCTGCAGTCATTAATTGGTCAGCATATTGCTTAAAAAGTTCAAACAAAGAACCATCTATATAAATAAAGCGAGAATTCTGTCTGTCTGTCTGTGTGTCACCGTCCGACGATGCATTTGCACAATCTTAGAGCTATTCACTCGAAACCTTCGCCGTTGGCTCTGAGAACACCTGATACACGCAGTCGAGGCCAAAAACTTGTTTCAGGACCCCAAGGAAAGTTTCCTTTTCAGTCGCCACGAGCGACACGTGCACGTTTGTCCCCACCCTACGAAATGCAATTCCGTTTATCGAATTACACACTTTTACAGTTATTCACTCGAAAGTGCTTTCGTGGGAAAAATGCCAGTTCGTGGGAATGCAGAGGGTTCGGGCTATCAGGGTAAAAGGAGGGGCTCGGATAATGAAGTGGGTTAGGAAAGGGAACGCAGGATTGTTGAGGAGGAAGAAGAAGAAGAGGAGGAGTAGGAAGTCGTAGGGAAGGATTATGGAGTAGAAGAAAGAATGTGACGATGAGTGCATGATGAAGTGGAGAAAAGGGCGAGGAGTGCGAAAAGGAAGATGGGGTGGGAGGAGTAAGCGGTTAGGATAGGGTGAGAAGTAGGAGAATGGGGAAAAATTTGGGAAAGGTGAGTGAGAACAAAAGGGAGTGAATAGAAATAAGAGACGACAGAGAAAAAGAAGAGGAATTAGAGAGGAGGAGGAGGGATAAAATTGTGGAAAGGTGAATAGAACGTAATGAAAGAGTGGGAAGACATGATGCCAGGAATCAGAAGAAGAAAAAGGGAGGAAGGTGAGTACGGATAAACACTAAGAAATAGGAAGCGGAGGAAAAGTTGAAGATACATGTCTATCTAGATTATGTGTGTCTGTCTGTCCGTTTATGTATTTCCACACTCTTAGACCTATTCACTCGAAACCTTCGCCGTTCGCTCGAGAAACACCTGGGACACCCAGTTGAGGGGTTGGTGAACCCGTGGCCGCCGTCTTCCTGCTCTCCAGGGCCAAAAATCTGCCTGAACTCGGGCAACGCCGGGTACCGCAGCTAGTATGTAATACGTTAAAGTGTTTTCATTAACATCAGTTATTTGCATACGTAGTAGCCTTTCAAAGAGGGAGATATTAAGATTCCGTACGGTGTTTATTAG
Organism: Bimastos eiseni; assembly: GCA_959347315.1. Classification (NCBI taxonomy): domain Eukaryota; kingdom Metazoa; phylum Annelida; class Clitellata; order Crassiclitellata; family Lumbricidae; genus Bimastos; species Bimastos eiseni. Next base: position 12,667,536 of record OY365810.1, on the reverse strand, counting down.
AATCAAACTCCCGATATACATTAGCGGAACCATTGTCTTGACCTAATAATCACAAAAAATGATAAAGTTAAATGGAAAACCACGGAGAAAAAGTGGCACCTACACTTATTTAACCAGACAGAGGCGTAGCTACGGGGTGGGGAACATATGTCTCTAGGCGCCAATTTAGAACGCGATGAGGATAAAAATCATAATTTCTTACAATTTTTATACAAACTTATTTATCCCAACTTAGTTAGTCAGATTTATTCTTGGTGCCCCCAAAACATCCTCATTAAATGTAGGTTCTCAAGCATGATTTTGGCGCCCACTGATCAGTTATCACTAAGGATCCATAAGGCGACATAATGTTAGGCTTAGTCAGACGTCATTTTCTTAGAAAATCATTTGGATCGGTTCTAGCTCAAGTGTAATATTATCCATCATGTACCAAAAGCAGCATATGGCTTCAATATATATATATTTATATATATATATATAAATTTGGTATGGTAGTTTCCAACTTCTAAATTTGAAAGACTCAATGGTTGACTTAAAGGGCTGAATTCTGCTTGATAGTGAAATATATATTATAGACATCATGGGCGACTGCGTGCTTCTGCAACTGATAGCGGATAGCTACAGTCTCAGAGATTTGTTCGCACTATTTATTAGGCCAAATGTACAAGCACCCTTCAATGAGAGGTAGTCTAGTAGTTCAGCTATTTTAGATTGTAAAATTTTTGAAAAACAAATTGAAAAATATGAAATAAATTAGAAAAGGGGCGTCAATTCTGTAGTTTCTGTCACGGGGGCACAATACCCTAGCTATGCTTCTGTGACCATAGCTGTTTAAACATTCATTGTATTATAGAATTTGCTACGTTGCAGACTACCTGCTGACTGTCGATGCTCCTTTCGTTTCCCAATATGATATGACACGCCTGAACTGCTACATATACAGTCTATGTTCAAGTGATGATCACTTTGCCTCAATCCGAATCTATGAGGATACGACTCCATTTGCTCTACTGATGCTAATATCGTTAGAAGAATATATTTTCCATGGTACCTAGCCTAGTATCAAGTGCTACGTCGGAATATCTCTACGTTGCTGATTCCAATTCATCGTATATCTGGAAGCTAACACTTGCAGATCTACGTGTAAGGAGATGGATCTGCAATCTAACGGATGCAGTCGCTTTTACATTATCCACTGGTGGCCAAGTGGTGGTTCTGCAGAGTGATCAGACGAATAACAATACATTTCTGGATATATATGGATTAGAAGCTCAGTTCGTTCGTACAGTCAACCTATCACAAGATATTCTGTATCCATCGCAGACTATTCAAACGTCCAATGGACAATTCCTCATCGTTCAATCGACAGACTAGAAAAAGCTCAGACCCATCCAGTTTATTAGTCTAGTTACAAGTGCTGGACAGAAAATCTACCAAAATATCGACGACACAGTCACAGTTTATGTGGCTGTAGTTGGTAAAATGCTTTGTTGGCCGCTTGATTCGAACGCTGCTCAATTGAATGATTTTGACTTAAATGCTGTTGTATGCATTGGACCTTTTTCTCTTACTCAGAGCTCTGCTCGTACGGTGGAGGAACCTGTTCTTCCTTGTATGTTCCTTGATACAATAGAGGATATGGGAGCGAGACCATAATATCCGATTACGGTGCAATTAGGGTTCTGGAGGCCTTAGTCTGAAGATTATCTTGTACATAGGCCTATTGTTTACATATTTCCAAAGTCAAGAAATTTGAATCTGAGTGGCAGTTATAATTATTGTATTTATGCTTCACCTTAACTTAGCCAACACAGCTATGGCGAGCACACATGACCAGGCTAAGAAATGATTTCGGTATATGCCCATTGTCGCCTTAGGCTATAGCTACTTCCACTCCTACATCTGTGTTTAGATTAAGCGATATCCAGTCGACACACTTGCAAGGCGTGACAGCGTTTCTTTCTACGTCACGTGTTTGGCGGTTTTCTTTGTCAGGTCATTAAACGACTACACTCAGAAGACACGTTTCTAAGAAAATCATCAAGCGAAAACACGTGCCTACCGTCTCAACCAATGTCTGTCAAGTGAAACGACACGTGACACAGGATCATCGCTCGGAAGTAAAAAAACAATGAATACAGGCGACAAAAATAACCAAACAAAGAAAGTCAACAGGAGAGCAAAATAAGACCTCGTCTGGTTTTTAGTCACTCGTGCGATTTCGCGATGGCATCGGACACAGAAACTCATCGCAGTATTTACTCCCTTGAATTATTGTGAATCGCTTCTGGTCGAGTCAAGAATCACTCAACCTTATTACCTATCTCATCAGATGCATTTTAATGAGCTATATAAATCTCATATGGGTCACGGGATATCTCTTGATACCGTGTGTATTCATTTATACGGCTTATGGATGTATGGATGTATATGTGTATGCAAGTATGCATGTGTGTATGCATGTGTGTATGCATGTGTGTATGCATGTGTGTGTGCATGTATGTATAATATATATATATACATACATGTTTGTATGCATATATGTTAGTATGTGGGCCTATGCATGTATGCATGCAGACAAAGACACTATTGTCTATTGAGGCCCAGTAATTATTGTGGGCATAAAAATTCAGAAACGCATGCAACTAATGCGCTGCGTGAAATATATATCGCGTGGCACCTGCTATTATTTACTGACGGTTTTTTTTAACATTATTGATGTGAGACACGCGTGTTGAGCTTGACTCTCACGTCATAAAAATCGCTAATGAAGTACTCTGCTGGAAATATAGACCCACGCAGATACATTCATTGCTCTGGCTGTATGAATAGCATGCAGAGAAGGCGTTTTATCAAATCTTAACAACCCAAGGCATGATCACCCGCCCATATTTCTATAGGCAGATGCATTATGTATTCGTAAGGATTGTTTCCCGACAAACTCCTACGCTTAAAACGTTTTTGCAGATTGGCATTTCTGCAGATACGACGGTCCTCGCCTGACGCCGGGTGACCTCCCAAAGGACCCTGAAACTCATTCGAGTCCATCGGTTCTGCACCCACTGATCGAGTCCATGTCTCTCCAAATCCCTTAACTAAAAGAAAGCGAATATCCCTCTGGACGCATGGAGAGACAAAGCATTAGCAGATTGTTTCTATCCAAAACTCTGCCATTCAACAAAGGCAATAAGTTTCCATTCCAAGTATAGCTTAGTTTCCAAGAGACAACAGACAGACAGACAGACAGCGACCAAAGCAACAGACAACCAGCAATCAGAAAAACAGCCAACCAGCAACCAAAACAACAGACAACCTGAGCAACCTAAATAACAAACAAAAAGCAACCAAAACAACAACCAACCAGCAACCAAAACAACAGACAACCTGAGCGACCAAAACAACAAACAAAAAGCAACCCGAACAACAGTCAACCAGCAACCAAAACAACAGACAACTTGAGTAACCAAAACAACAAACAAAAAGCAACCAAAACAGCAGTCAGCCAACAACCAAAATAACAGACAACCAGCAACCAAAGCAACTCACAACCAGCAACTATAACTCCAGACAACAAATCGATCAACGGGCGCCACTTCCACACAAAGCTTTCTTTGTTGCGTTTAAAAATATGTACATCCGTTATTATATATGGAAGACATGATTGTGTGCAAGTTCTGAAATAAATAGATTTGTTAAAGGGTCTTTTGCGTAGATTCTGGCAATTAGAAGTCGACGTAGGAGACTATCGATGTTTGCGTCAGTTAATGTCCGTGAATAGATTGGCGATGATTTATTGGATGGGTTCCGTCTCTTCGCGTTCTCTGTCTCTCTCTCTGTCTCTCTCTGTCTCTCTGTCTCTGTCTCTCTCTGTCTCTCTCTCTCTCTCTATGTCTCTCTCTCTATTGCTGTCTGTGTGTTTGTGTCTCTATGTTTCGTTCTTTGTGTATGTTTCTGTCTCTGTCTATGACTCGCTTTCTCTCTCTTATTCTTTCTAAGCATGAGGCTCTATTCCTGTTTCTGTGTGGCCAGTGTCGTTCTTTCCCTTCTATGTGTCTGTGTCCATCATCTCTGTGTGTGTTTGTCTCTCTCTCTCTCTCTCTCTCTATCTGTTTCTCAGTGTGCGCCTCTCTGTCTCCCCGCCTCTCTCTCTCTCATTCGCTCTATCACCTTCTTCCTCCTTCTGTACAGTCAATGAATGTCACTCATCTCTCTGTTTCTGTATCTGCCAACCCCATCTCCCTTCCTTTCTGCCTGTTTTGATCTTTCTCATTAACTCCATATGTCATCCTTTATCTCTTCATCTTTCTACGTCTCCCTTTCCCTTTTTCTAGCTCTCACTCTCTCCTTCTCTGACTCTCTCTCTCTCTTTTTTCTCTCTCTCTCTTTGCCTTTCTCAATCGACATACTATTTAGTCTATGCAGAAGACAGCGCTGCGTCGTCCATATATATATACGTCGACCGTATAACCAACACAACTAACAATAAGAAATAATCTCGATGCTGATAAAGAGGGTTTTTCGTGTAAAAACTGATAACATTCATTGGAACACGGGCACCAAAGAATTGGAATTGGATAAATTATTTACTGATCGAATAGATTGGTGCAATTTCCAGATTTAATGGATTGGGTTAGCATATTTATGGATAGGGTTCATTGAATGAATCAATCATTCAGTAAGAAAATAAACTTTATATAGGCCTAGAGCTCTTCAAGATATGCGCTTCCATCTCATCCGTGGTTGAAAAGGACAGCGCATTAAGGGTTTAGAATATAGGTGAAGAGACGGAGCTTCCCTATTCCAGACAACCTACAACCGATATAAGGCCCGATTCTGCATTATAGAAGAGCATTTAAAGGGACCATCAGGATTCAGGTCACCGCGAACTGTAGAGGAAGAGGTCGGCGGCTATTACTACCAGAAATAAGGCGACAGAGGTCCTGCAGATAGGCAGCCACACTATGCAGCAACAAGGCAACGCAGAACGACGGCGAGATCGTAAATGAGATGCTTTGGGACAGTGCTTAAGCGTAACCAATAATAGGATGGAAGGAGAAGGAAGAAGGAAGAAGGAAGAAGGAAGGAGGAAGAAGGAAGAAGGAAGAAGGAAGAAGGAACAGGGAGAAGACTGAGGGGAAGAAATGACCAGATAATATATACATACAACACATGTATATATATATTTATATATATAATGGATATACTTAGACGTTGACCGTTCTTTACAATTCATAAGTCTTGGCTCAAACGAAATAGCGAAGACCGTGACGATGTTAACGACAATGAAGAAGATATAATGACGACGGAGTGGCTTTGTTCTTGCAAACGACAACTGACGTCTGCATTGCCACTGGCGCCGCCGACCTCAGGAAGCAGAGGCGACGGCGCAGGTCTCTGAATTGCAGATCACGAGGTTGGTGAAGGCCACGTGACACAAAGCAAGAAGACAGAATAGGGGAGAGTGGTATACCTAGGTACGGTCAGATAAACGTATGGGGAGAATGAGGAACTATAAAGATAATGGCACACCATTACAAAAAGAGAAGGATGAATGGAAGTAGGCACAAGACAGCCTGGAACGCAATGGGTGAAGGTGGCAGAGGAGTAAAGATAGGCCTAACAAAGATAGGCCTAACAAAGATAGGCCTAACAAAGATAGGCCTAACAAAGATAGGCCTAATAAAGATAGGCCTAGTAAAGATAGGCCTAGTAAAGATAGGCCTAGTAAAGGTAGGCCTAGTAAAGATAGGCCTAGTAAAGATAGGTCTAATAAAGACAGGCCTAGTAAAGATAGGCCTAGGAAAGATAGGCCTAGTAAAGATAGGTCTAATAAAGACAGGCCTAATAAAGATAGGCCTAATAAAGATAGGCCTAATAAAAGTAGGCCTAATAAAGATAGGCCTAATAAAGATAGGCCTACTAAAGATAGGCCTAATAAAGATAGGCATAATGACGGTAGAAATAAATGATGAAATATCGAGGAAAGATGAGTAGCCAGAAAAGGAAATAAAAAAAATTATGACATAGTAGGGGATGAAACGCATGTGCAACGAAAGAGATGTAGGAAAATCGAGCAGAAAAACACGAAGAGAAGGGATATGAGGAAGATGTTCTAGGTGGAAAGAGGATGAAGATAGTAGAAAATCTTAGTAGAAGTGCAGGCCCAAGAGGATGAGAAAGAGGAACTGGAACTGGTTCATCAGCCTGGGAACAGAAGGAAGAGTGGATTAAAGGAAAGAGAATGATAAAGCGATGGGAGAATAGGAATTCGCATGATGTAAATCAGTTTTTCATGATTAATTCAAAATAGCAAAATAACGCAATTGCTCCTATAATTCGTGCCTTTACGTCTCGAAGTAATATTGGATTGCAGCGAAAAGAAGCAATAACATAATCTTCTAGCAAATGCCAGTGTTGCTTATTCTTCCGCCTAATTCCACCAAATCACGTGAGTCCTAATAATGTCAGACCACAAGACTCCTAAAAATATGCAATTTTCGGTCAATCGAGTTTTTATAAATTTAATCATCGGACGTCGTAACCGTCGTGACTTCAGGGATGAGTTTGAGATACGAACGACAGACTTTCATAAATTTTCGCTGACTCCTAGAAACGTCGTCTTCTGATATTTTAGACCATAGCAAAGTAATAGAACAAGCTCTAAAAAGCTCTTCAGAAGCTGTCTTCGTATTCATTACTAATCTCTTTCTATTCAACAGCAAACGTTGACTAAATCGTGAGTTGAACAGCGTGCATTAAAAAAATTGCAGTTTACGCCGAAGTGTATACGCCCTACTTGTCAAATGTCAACGTTTATGTGTAGGACTGTATAATTATGACCTCGACCCTGGTAATTTTTTTTAATAAGAGTATGATCGGGTGAGATCCTTCACCACCGCTCGTCCGTTTGAATGAACGCCACGACATTTAAATCTCTGAAAATAATAAGCCAGTATTGGTTACAAGCGAACCACGGTCCGCATGCTCTCTCTCGCAGAGTCGCATAAGACGCGGCCTACGCTCTTACCGATGTACAGCTGTAGATACATGTATCGTATCCTATCTGGTTACATACATACACATACATACATACATACATACATACATACATACATACATACATACATACATACATACATACATACATACATACATACATACATACATACATACATACATACATACATACATACATACATACATACATACATACATACATTCATACATACATACATGCATACATACATACATACATACATACATACATACATACATACATACATACATACATACATACATACATACATACATACATACATACAGACATACATGCATACATACATACATACATACATGCATACATACATACACACATACATACATGCATACATACATACATACATACATACATACATACATACATACAGACATACATGCATACATACATACATACATACATACATACATGCATACATACATACACACATACATACATGCATACATACATACATACATACATACATACATACATGCATACATACATACATACATACATACATACATACATGCATACATACATACATACATACATACATACATACATACATACATACATACATACATACATACATACATACATACATGCATACATACATACATACATACATACATACATACATACATACATACATACATACATACATACATACATACATACATACATACATACATACATGCATACATACATACATACATACATACATACATACATACATACATACATACATACATACATACATGTATACATATATCGTATCGTATCCTATATGGTTATTTAATATAGCGCTTCTTACAGTTCTAGCTATTCAAAAGCGCTCTCAGCGTGACAGCCCCGAGGATATAAGAAAGTCTTCAGGCAACGAAAGGATGAGGTTGGGAGCCCGATTAAAAGCTTGCTTCGGATAATGAGGGGAGGGGGCAGGTCATTCCATATAGAAGGGCAAAGGCGCGATGTTGAGTTATAGCAGTCCTTGCCCGATATGTAGGCCTTTGTATACGTATAACGACTAGCGTGAGCTAAAATGCATTTTAAACCAATGTACTGTACAAAATGTCATCGTCTTTAAAGAGTCAAACTTATTGCCTGTTTGTACAGAGGCTCATGAGGGCGTTCCTTATGGCAACAAATTTATCTGATGTTTTGAAGCAATACAAACTCCATGAAACTTTACTGTCATGTCAGAGAGATTTTCTTTCGCAGAAGATGAACATTATCTGCTGTGGGATATGTCCGTTTATCACGCAATGCCTTTGGCAACAACTCTATCTAAAACAGAATTGGGTTGCAGTCAACCGAACCGACAGAACGGCTGCAGTATTTATCGAGGTGTTAAAATTTATATGGCGCCTCTTGAAATAGCAAACTGCTTTTACGATGACGTGCTTGTGATGACGACAAAAGATCTCATATTGAAGCTGCACACAGATCATGACTCGTGTCTGAAACATAATTTGAGATGCAAAGCATGGAGAAAGAATAACCTTATGTTTTACTAATTCGTCACTTTAAAATAGCAGCTGAGAATCAAAACTTTCCCGAATATTTCTATGGCTCAATCAAAATAGTTGAGGTTTGATGACAACTGGTAACCACTGGCCAGTCTCATAAAAACTAAATCAATATCACCCAGATATCTATTAATATAAGTATTCATATATTTCCTTCTGCAGTTAAGAATATTTAACACCAGTGACCGACGTCGCCAACTGCAATGTTCATTAATCACTTTTATGGTTAACCGGTTATAATCATTGCCATTTCGAAAAAAACTTTTATTGCAAATAGAAATTTACATTCGACCGTTTAAAGGAAAACAAAATAGGGACAACTGAGCTCTGTCTGCCTCTGTCTGCCTCTGTCTGCCTCTGTCTGCCTCTGTCTGCCTCTGTCTGCCTCTGTCTGCCTCTGTCTGCCTCTGTCTGCCTCTGTCTGCCTCTGCCTGCCTCTGTCTGCCTCTGTCTGCCTCTGTCTGCCTCTGTCTGCCTCTGTCTGCCTCTGTCTGCCTCTGTCTGCCTCTGTCTGCCTCTGTCTGCCTCTGTCTGCCTCTGTCTGCCTCTGTCTGCCTCTGTCTGCCTCTGTCTGCCTCTGTCTGCCTCTGTCTGCCTCTGTCTGCCTCTGTCTGCCTCTGTCTGCCTCTGTCTGCCTCTGTCTGCCTCTGTCTGCCTCTGTCTGTCTGTCTGTCCGTCCGTCTGTCAGTCTGTCTGACTGTCTGTCTGTGTCATGCACAGACATGTATCGTGTCATGTATCGTGCGAGGTGAGAATTAATTAATTTAAGCTAAATTATATGAATATGAAGATTCATGTTTCCTCTTGCAGTTAAGGATATAATTCCAATTTCGCAGTTCAGTTGTGGTTAAACGACGACAATTCACATATTTAAGGAAATATGTAACTGCTATTACCACTTTATAAACTAGGGGCGATCACTACGACTGACTGCATCTATCTCTGTAGGTCTCTATATCTGAGACTCAGTCTCCCTCTTTCTGTTTGTTTTGATTTCTCTCTCCTCCTATTTGTCTGTCTCTTTGTCTATATGTTTGTCTGTCTGTCTGTCTATTTGTCTGTCTGCCTGTCTCTCTCTCAATCCCTCTATTCCTCTCTGTCTGTCTGTCTGTCTGTATCTCTCTCTCCTTCATATATATATACCTTATACGGTGCGAGGTTTGAGTTACGGAACCTCTAAATGTCGATGCGGAACCAAACTTCATCCGTCAGCTCTACATGTATGTTCCTATATCTAGCCAACCGCATCCTCGTGTTCTGCAGTAATCCAAGGAACTCCATCCAACACGATCCATCGGTTGCAGCGCATTTTCACCTGCACTAAACAGTTCGACTGAGGCTGAAAACTGTAGATATTGCGCCATATCTAGCAACACGTCAGAATTATGTCATCTTCATCGCCTAGAAAAGTTTACGTGCCATGTCAAGGTTCGCGTGGCCCAAGCACACACACAAAGCATAAATAATTTATGATGAAAAATACTCAGACATACATGTACATAAAAATGTAGGCAAACATTTTACATGAGTCTATATTATGTAAGAGCAGATATATAGACTTCCTTATCTGATGTAATGTCTGGAAATGAAGCTGTTCGAGACTTACAATGAGATGTCATGCAGATGCAATAAAATGCCGTTGCTCAAACATGCACCATCATATATAGCCTGAAGTCTGTGGAATACTGTACCGTAACGTTAGATGATATAACGACATGCTGTCGTGTGTGCGTGTGCGTGCGTGTGTGTGTGTATGTGTGTGCGCTGTGTGGTTCTCTTCCATCCATTGCAATAAACCTTGGAATATTCGTATAGTAATATATTGCGACGTAGCCTTTGGGATAACAAGAGATGACGAACTTCAAATGCAGAACGGATGATTGCCTGCGTCCGGATAAATTTCACCTGCGGGCGATGAGTAGATCGATGCGAGGGGAAAAGAGTCAGAGGGACAGGCAGGGGAGATGGACAATCAGGGAGAGAGGGACATTGAGAAAGAGAGAGGGAAAGAGAGAGAGGGAGAGACGGAGAGAGGGAGACAGAGACAGAGGGAGAGAGTGATGGAGAGAGAGGGGAGAGGGAGAGAGGAAGAGAGAAACAGAGGGAGAGAGAGTGGGTCGGAGGGAGAGAGCCAGAGGTGCGGCGTCTGTCTAGATCGGCGATCGGACACTTTTTCGTCTGTGAGCAAAGCTAAAAGGAACCGGGTAATCTGAATCTGCCAAGAGGCAAAGACGACCAAGTGACCCTGGTTCCTAAGGACAGAAAAGCTGGAAGTGGAGAAAGTGTGAAGCAGGAAGAAAAGCATTGTTGAGTAGTTGGACAAAGAAGATGAAAAAAGGAAGAGAAACTAGAAACACAAAGAGGAAGACAAACAGGATGATTAAGAGGACACACAAGAGGAATAGGCAGAAGACAAACAGGACAAAAATTGGAAAAATAAAGAGGAAGACAAGAAGGAAGAAAAGGAGGAAGACAAAATGAAATCGAAGAAGACAAGAAGGACGACAAGCAGGCTGACAAAGAGGAAGACAAATAGCAGGACAGCAATGAGGAAAAAAGAGAAAGATGAGAATAATTAGAAGACAAGTATTATGATGGCAACAATGATAACAACGGGCATTGCTGTAGTAAGGGCCATGAAAGGCGGTAACTAGTGATTTCGTATATTATGTAGATTTTTAACATTAAATTGTCGTAACTATAATGGAAGTAGAATACGAAGATGAGGGGTTCTGGAAGTAGGTTCTGGAAGTTCTGTAAGTTCTGGAAGATTCTGGAAGTAGAAGAAAATAAGAATCTGTCTTCTTTGGCCGACATTGGACTGGGTGTCCATCTAAGTAGATGTTTGAAGAGGCACTATAATAAGTCTCATTGATTGATTGAAGAAAAGAAACGAATGAATAAGAATTACGCCAAGAAGCAGAGATGAACAGAATGAAAAAGTAGGAACAGGAAGAATGGTTAGGAAGATAAAATGAAGAAAGATTACATGGAGCGACTGATGATTTTGTGGACAAGAATGGGAAGAAGAGGAGTCTCTGAGGCGAGAAGTCATGCCTTTTCTTATAGAACAACTGGATTAGTCTCCATGCTTTTGTTCAGTAATGAAATTGAAGAGGAAAAGCAGAAGTTGAAGCAGATGAAAGAAGAATGAGAGGAGGCGACAGATAAAAGAAGATGCGAACAATGAAGAATAGAGAAGAAATAAGAAGAAGCACCGGAAGATGTGGAGATGTTAGGCTTAGTCTGATGTCGATGCAGGCGATGTCGGAGGTTAAGTCGATGTTGTTAGTTACTGGCGCGGGAGCAGTTTGTCCTGTCAGACGGTTGATCGGCCTTTGTGATTTGCTAACCGACGCCTGACCCTTCTGACCCAACCACCAGAACATCCATTACCACCCATTATCATATAGAGAACCATATTATATAAATGCGTGACACTACGTTTGTGTGGCAACACTTTATTTGCTACCATTTATCGCAACTATTACGTACCTGTGTATTAGCAATTTATAAACAACCGTTATCTTGGTTGAGCCACCTCTAGACAGAATGGCGCTTGCCCTTTGTTGATGTACCCTGGTTGGTAAAATTAAATAGCTTAAGGAGCAAATCGGAGTGAGGAGGTTATTAATTCTCAAAAGCCTAAACCTCATAATTGTCTGGAACGTACAAACCTGTAAATATGGCTTGTCCAGTAGGCAACAGTTACACAGAAGTAATGGATGGATGGAGGTAATGATAAACGGAGGAAGGAAGCAGTGTTGGAGAGTTGAAACAGCTTGGAAGGGAGGAAAGCAGACAGGGAGGTAGGAAGACAGGGAGAGAGAAAGGAGACAGTTGGACGGATTCAAGAATGGAGAGAAAAAGGGATTGGGTGATGGTTTTATGGAAAGTGGTGTTCAATCAATCAATCAATCAATCAATGTGAGTTTGATATAGCGCCCCTTCAAGGTATCTACTCAGAGGCGCTCCCGGTCTGACTACGGCTGAAAAAAACGGATTTCAATTAACAGCAAAATGCATGCGAGGAATTTCTCGGCAAGAGGCGTAGCTCTCAGCGATCCCATTCCAGTCTTCCAGATGGTTGGGCCAACCACTGAAAAAGCCCGATGCTGCATCGTTGTGGTATGAGCGAAAGGGACAACCAGGTCTCCATGGGCAGCAGAACGGAGTTGGCGTCGGTTGCATAGCATTCGATGATAACAATGTTGTTGCTGCTATTGTTGTTCCTTACTACAATGATCTTCGCTAATTCCTGAAAGTCGCTGAAATAATCTAATATCCATCCGACACCATTTGGTCTGTTCTAATCACAAATTTACATAAAGCCACTTCGCAAAATCCAGTCTTCAGAAACCCGAGTTATTATCTATTAGCATGTATGCAAAAACTGGTTAGCATTAATCAAATTCAATAGCCACACGCACACACACAAACACACACGCACACACCATACACGCGCACACACATCACACACACACACACACACACATATATATATATATATATCGCCTGTTGAGCCCCTGCATTTGCTGTAAATCGTCCCTGTGACCTTGACCCTTCAGATGACCTTTGACCTACACGAGAGTGCTAGCAAAAAGTCGACAATAGATAGATGGATATTAGAGAAAATGAGACAGATATAAAGCTGCAGGGAAGGAGAGAGTAAAGAAGGTGTTGAGGCGGATTTTTTACGTGACTCATTGTAGCCCCATCGATGTTTTGTTGTTTTGTTGCCATAATAATATGGGTGCATGCGCACTTCTAGATTATGGAAGCAGGGAAAATTATGAGAATACAGTTGTATTGCAGCAACTTGAAGTAAAGACAGGAAATAATTTTGGGGCACGCGTCGCCCAATTACAAATGGCTTACAGGATCATATTTTCTTTGGCAAAATACATGTAAGAAAACTATCCATATAACACACAAATAATTAAATCCACGTAGATAATATCATTATTATGTAGGCTATGTGCTAAAGGTATAACTGATATTACCTAATTTTTACGACTCCTCTTTGTATCGAAGACAATGTGTAAGACATTAACTCTATTTTGTGTCAAAGCTATCAGATTCTGTCAGGAACTTCGAATTCTTATTCAGCTGCTTTCGATGACTAAGATCCCTTGTAACATTCCATTGATGTATATATATATATATATTCATATATATATATATATTCATATATATTCGGCTTAAGATGTGAGATCCCAAGCATGCATTTGATGGATCATGTTCATCTGTCTTGGTAACATCCTCTGATGGCTTCAAACCTTCTATGAACTAAAAGCGTGTGTCTTCTTTCTAGGTCTACACGTTTCAAAGCAACATCCGTCAAAATTCTGCAGTCATGTAAAAGATGATCACGAATGCAAGTTACACAGGAAGTCCTCTTTTAATTAGCCCCGACTTTAAGTTGTCTTGAGAAGTCATTTTTATATTTGACATATGGTAGTATGAGTTAAAGCATTTGCTCTCTAAGAGACAGAGAATTAAGCTTAACCGATACTAATTGTGATGTGTTAGCCAAATAGACTGAAAAATGATGGAATACTATTATTGCGTTCACTGAATAATGGCAGCGATAGCCAGGCGATCAATAAACTATACGGGAGGTATGCATATATAGTGTGTACATGTACGTGGCCCTGTTTCCTGCCACTTCATACAATCAACATCTTTGATACGTTCCAACTGTCGTAATAATACATCGGACGTCCAAGTGTTACATGAAAAGGCAAGCATATGGAAATGTGATTGCTGCTTATAGTGATTGAAAACGACATCTAGCGGCCGCCATTTACTGACTGCGACTCAACTTACGACTTTATTATTATTCAGATGGAAATGCAAACAGACAACGAAGACGGCAATATTCATGAATCTATCGTTGAATATGTAAATGAAAATCATCAAATTTCTTACCGCCTTTCAAACCTTCGCCAAACAAAGCAAGCTGACACGCTTGCTTTTAAACATGTCAAATTCGTCATATCCGGATTCTTTATCGTCAACTCGACGTGTCTACAGAGGTCAAGACAAGATCTGTCACACTAAAATTATCTGGAGGTACTCATATCTCGCTCCGGTGCTTCATGAAGGCGGCCATGTTTGGAAATGCACCGCAGCACCAGGCATTAAGTGTGATATCTGGAGCCATGTCAGGATGGTCGTCAGAGAGTGATCCGAGTAAGGTCATCAGTAGAAGAGAGTACAAAGCAAGACCAACTAGACGTTTGAAGTGTGGATGGCGTAGTGCATTTGGCACAGTGCATTTGGCACAGTGCAATTGGCACAGTGCATTTGGTATAGTGCATTTGGCACAGTGCATTTGGCATAGTGCATTTGGCATAGTGGCATAGTGCATAGCGCATTTGGCCGCCCTTCAGCGTCCTTGCGAGTCCTTAGCTGAGGATTGTTCTAGATTTAGGTCTGGCTCATGGTCTTTGCGGGTACTTGCCTTGTCTGTATATGCCTCTGTCTGGCTGTTTGTCTGTCTGCTCGTATTGTTTTCTGTTAGGCTGCTGCTGTGTCTACGTTTAACGCATTCCTCCTAGAAGCTGAGTGCTATTTTGAGGCTCATTTCTTCGTGCTATTTCAGCTTCTTTTAATTATTATTATCCTAACCTAGAATTTCTGGACATTGTACCATGCAATTGTCTTAATAAATTCGCTGTCCCGATTCTATAAATATCCATCGCTGTCCCACACTCAATTTTCCTGGCTCATAATTATATCCCTCGTGCTTACGTCATGCTTACGTCATGCTTACGTCATGCTATACTATATGAGCGCTTTCTGATGCTCGCTTCATGATGATACACTGCTCTAGTTCAAATGGTAGTAGTTCCTACTCAATGGTGCGATAGTTATATGTATATTCTTGTTATCGTTAAATGCATCGGTCTCAATATTCTTGTAGTCAGACGAGAAATGTCATGTCGTATTTGTACCTGTATTTGTTTAATACGGTTGTTGCTGAATATTGGTCTTAATCTTCGCTTTACAGGAAGACTGCCAACGGCAAGGGTTGTCAGCGATCAGGCAGCTGATGTATATACCTGTCTTCTGGTCAGGCCCGTGGAGAGCGAGAATGCGACGCAGGGGACTGGAATATACTGCAACCTCTGGCAAGCCGTGTACTAGTCTCTGAGGTGGGCAATATATTCTGAGATCGGCAAGGTTGAATCAGATTAGAATGTCTATAAGTAGGCCTACCATTGCTATTGTTGACGCCACTGTCAAAACGATTTGGTACACGAATAGGCCTAATGGCGCACTCCTTTCATGTAACACGTAAGTTTGTCTGTTTATCCCTCCCTTTTAACAGGGTACAGTCTGTCTCTCCATTTTAAAATGGTACATTTTAAAGGGGTAATTTTCATATCTAATTGCATAGATAATAGATTTGACCTGACAATGACGCAATCAGTCACCGCCATTATAAGAAAATATTCAAAGTCGTCGGGCGTAGACATACAGAATCCAAACATCAGATTTAGCCTACTCATAGGCTTACGATCGATCAAGTTCACGCAGAGAGTTTGACCTGGCACCTGAACGAACCGAGAAGATTGACCATTGCTGACATGATTGGTACAGTGCCGGTGAATAAATTGGTCTCCGTGACGACGTGTCTTTTGTGGGCGATGAGATATTTTCGAAGGATTTACATTACCATTTACATTTCGTTACATTACATGTCACACAGACTTAACCTGTCAATTACGCAGAGCTTTCGTGATTGTCTTGACATAAAGATAGCGCTATAGAATTGATCTGAAACATAAATTGCTTTGTATTGAATTCACACATTTTGCAAAGCGCACTTAGTTTTAGGACCTACAGAGAACAGTTCTGTGGCGCTTCCAGTGCGCAAGGCTATGAGAGAAGAAACATTCTGGACTTGATGAGGATAGACAGTGTTATCGTCGACACTGCCGTGTAACAAGTAAACTCGTAAACGATTCACGAAACTCGTATTTCTGCAGCCAACTTGAAAGTGCTGAGAATCCTCTGGACCGATGGCGCATCGCTCAGCGTCTTCTACACTCAAAGGATAGAAACAACTGCCAACACTCAGACACAGAAAATCAGACTCTGTGTGCAAATTTTGCAGCATTTTTTGTTAACAAAATTATTGACCTTAAATGTAAAATTGCTAGATGTGCTGCTAATTTAGTGTGGAGTGACCTGCTGCTTGACTCCGAATTCTCCGGCCCTGCCTTCGATGACATACCGCCTGTCACATTCTTTGAAGTCCTTAATCTTCTCAAAAGCATGGTTCCTAAATCATCGGCATTGGACTTCATACCTACATCACTCATCGTCTCTTGTTCTGATGTATTCTCTCACCTCATTGCACACTTGACCAACCTATCTTTTGCTGAGGGGGGCTTTCCTTCATGCTTCAAATCTGCTTTAGTCACGTCTTTACTTAGCAATTACTTAGACACTAGCAATTTGTCTAACTTCAGACCTATCTGCAACCTCAATAACATTTCCAAGATCCTTGAATGTCTTTTTCTTATGCGTATCAAGAGACACATTACTTCCTCTCCCAACTTCAGTCCCTACCAGTCAGCATATCGCGAAGGCTACTCCACTGAAACTGCTCTTGTCTCTACACTGGATTACATCTTCTCATCTATTGACAATGGTAAAGTCAGCCTCTCTGTGTGTCTTGACCTTAGTGCAGCCTTTAACACTGTAGACCACCAGTTACTCCTGGCAAGACTTGCAAAAAGCTTTGGTGTCTCTGGGACTGCCTTACACTGGTTAGCTTCATACCTGGTTGACCGCAATCAGCAGGTGGGCATTGGATCTGCTCGGTAGGAGCTCACACTTTGCACTGCTGGAGTCCCACAAGGATCTGTCCTCGGCCCGTTATTATTTACAGTCTTTACTTCCCCAATCAGTCGTATAGCTAAACACTTTGGAATTCAATTACAACAGTATGCAGATGATACTCAGCTCCATATTGCTCTGTCACACACTGATCAGTCTGGTAAACTGAAACTGGAAGAATGCCTCTCATCCATATATGCATGGTTCTGTTTCAATGGTTTGGCCATAAACCCAGACAAGTCTGAAGCAATTGTATTTGGCTCATGTCAACGCCTGCGTTCTTTCCTATTGCCCTCTAGCATTGAACTGGCTGGCACTGCTGTGCCGCTTTCAGACTGTTAAAACACTTGGGGTTACCCTCGACAGCAAGCTCACATTTCGACCTCACATAACAAGCCTTTGTAAATCTTGTTTTTACCACATCAGGACAATACGTCACATAAGGTGGGCTCTAACTCAAAATATGTCTGAAACTATAGCCTGCTCACTTGTCTCCTCTCGCCTCGATTATGCTATTCACTTTTTGTCGGTCTCTCAGACCTTGAACTCAAAAGGCTTCAACGTATCCAAAATACATTAGCTCGAGTAATGCCACGTGTCCCACTACGAACATGCTCCTCTGCCCTACTCCACCAGCTGCATTGGCTCCCTGTTGAATTTAGAATCAAATTTAAGTTAGCTTGTTTGACCTACAAAACCATCATCACCAGTACACCTACCTATATTCATGCTCTACTAACTCCTTACATTCCTCCTCGTTGCTTACGATCATCAAGAACAGGTCTTTTAGTTGAACCACGATGCAGAACAGTTATGGGCTCTCGTGCATTTCATGTCTCTGCTCCTAGGGAATGGAATCGACTGCCACTCTCTCTTCGTAGCTCAAATTCACTTCCTTCCTTCAAAAAGCGACTCAAAACTCACTATTTCTCTTTGGCTTTCAAGGATTTGGAAATCTAATTGCATCTTCTCCTGGCGACTGACTATCCGCGCCTCAGATTCACATTTAGGTGTGACCTTGTGCGCGTTACAAATTTAATAATAATAATAATAAAAAAAACAGGTTTGACGAAAGTAAGGGAGGCGGAGGGTTTTCAGCTATTATTTAAGAGCAAGTAGAGAGAGACTGCGCACTCCAAAGAGAGGGACCAAATGAGGTAAAAGACCGGGACTGAACCATTGCTGTTCTAGGATGAGGAACTAGAAAATCAAGTTTGTTTGAAGAGCGCAGTAAAGGATGTGAGGTGGATTAAAGAGATGGGAATATTGCAAAAGCAGTCAAACGCTTCGTAACGAGAAAAACGTTTCTGCCACATAACAATGAGCACTTCATCTTTATCTTCTTCTTCTGCTACTGCGACTTCTTTCTTCTGCTGTGGTATCTTCTTTTTCTACTCCACTTCCTCCTCCACCTTCCTTTTCTCCTATTTTGCCACCTCTTCCACCTTGTTCTTCTTCGTCCTCATCTTAGGCCTATGATATATTGGTGAACTCCGTAAACACCTGCAGCCGTATAAACGGTGCAACAGCAATAGCAACCGAGACAAAAGATGATGAATAGAAGCAGAGAGAGAGAGAGACATACAGGCAGACAGACAGAGACAGAGGCAGACGGAGACAGACAGAAACAGAGTGAGGGAGACAGAGAAAGAGAGAGAGACACAGAGAGAGAGAGAGGGGGAGAGGGGATGAAAGAGTGGTGAGCGAAAGAGGACTCAAGTGCAGCTGTACGTGTGAGGTTGACTAATAATAGATAGCACCGTCGGCAGTAAAAAGACGAATTGCACGAAGTTACATAACACAAATAGTGAGAAAGAGTATCACCGGAAGTAGGCCTGAAAGAGGCAACTAGAGAAGCAAAATGTGGAAAGCAGCGTTAGTTAAATGTAAAATTTAAGCTCACAGAAGAATAAAGTGTCAGACCCAGTGTCAGTGAAAGAGAAGAATCAACTGAACCGGAGGGAAAAAACATGTCCCAAGGCATAGACCGAACCTATCGCAGAAGATGACTGAGGGCAAGAAAAATGACAGAAGAAAATTAAGTTACAATACAACTCGGCATTTATAACGGGCTTTATCACGACAAGTCGTGCTCAGAAGTGCACATGCCTCGACGACGCAACTGCAGTTGTGATGCAGAGCAATTGTGTGCAAAGGACTTGCTCAAGGTCCCTACACAATGGTCGCGGACAATCCCCCTGACAACCTCCTCCCTCTGACAAAACCCCCACTGACAATACTCCCTGACAAAACCCCCCTAAGTAGGACAAAACCGCCCCCTAATAATAAATTTTTATTACTTTTTACTTTTATTATTTAGAAACGTGTGTATACTTTAAAGTTTGAAGTAAAGCATGTGACATAAGCGTCATTTCAAAGTCTGATGCGGTCACTCAGGTATCGTCGTCCAATAGTTAAATAGCAAACAGTTAATTAGGGCCTAAGTCTTTTTGTTGTTAATGTATGATAGATCTATGTACACTGTGCGTAATACTTAGGCTATCTGTGACACGGCTTTTTCAGACGCGTCAGGTGAGTCTTTGCAGAGCGTATTGTGTGTTATCTGTGACACGATTTTTTTATATAAGTTAGACCAGGGGCGTCAATACCCCTCTAACTTATGGAGGCAAACACCCTGGTTCCAAGTGTCAGGTAGTCAAGATATCCCTCTAAGACTAAAAAAATATCCTCTGCCCCTATCTGGACGCCTCTGAGTTAGACTAATAGTCGTACTGAGTGTCACTTGCAATGCTGTGCAGACTGTTTTAGTAGTGTCAGTTATCATGGTATGGCTTTTAATGGCAGAAGCTAGTTAGGGCAAGAAGGAGGTTTTGTCCGGGGGGATTAATGTCCTGCCTAGAACAGGTGAATTATGTCACAGGGTTTATGTCAGAGGGGTTTTTGTCAGAGGGGTTTTTGTCAGAGGGGTTTTGTCCTACACGCCTACAAAGTGACTCCCCGGACGAGGGTCGACCTGCTCACTCAGCGCACACTGAACGTTACGGGCTGACGTTTCTAACCGATAGGCCACCAAGTTAAAATAGTAAAGCAAAACATATTGTCATATATCTGCAAAAGTTGAACGAAAAACGGGCGTACATTGAAACAGAGACAGAGAAAGAGAGAAGGAGAGAGAATGAGAAAGAAGAAGAGATACAGAGATAGAGTGAGAAAGAGAATGAGGGTGAGAAAGAGCAAGGAAGAAAGATATAGAACGAGATAGACAGAAATATAAAGAGTGAGAGCGACAGAGAGATAGTTAATAAGAGTGAGACAGATAAAGAGAGAGAGAGAGACAGAGAGAGAGAGAGAGTGTGAGAGAGACATAGACCTCTATAGTAAGGATGAGAAAGAGAGAGTGAGTGAGATTGAGAAAGAAAGTAAGAGAGTCAGTGAGTGAGAGAAAGGGAGAGAAAGAGAGCGAGATATATAGAGAAATAGAGTGAGAGAGAAATCCCAAGGACACAGACAGAGACATATGAAGCAACGGAACAGATGTCGACAGACAGAGACGATTACTCTTATGTTCAGATGAACAAACAGTAGTAAATGAACAGCGCTGCGTCGCCTTCGAGGAATCTAATCACATCGCTCATTTCTAGAATTCCTTGGCTGCCTCGCATACGGGTACCTGCGACAGTCGATCACTTGACTTCGAGATCGTCTTGCAGATAGCAGATATCGCTCTCTTCAAATCAGATTACAGACGAAGGCAGCATGGCAGAATAGAGTGGATGAAAGAAGGGTGCAGAGAGCAGGACAATAACAGGAACATAAAAGGATAGAAATAGTAGAGGACGGGGCAGGACATAAACGAGAGGAGCTAGGAATTGGCAAAAGATGGGGACAGGAGGAACCAGGGGCGTCAATCCACCCTGAGTGATGGAGGCAAACCTCCAGTCCCAAGTATCAATAAGGCAAAATATTCCCCAATAAGACTCAAAAAAATATCTCCATTATCTGAAATTGGAGGCATTTTCCTCCGAACCCCTATCTGAACGCCCCTGTGAGAGACAGCAATGCGACAGAAACAGGAAAATGTAGGAACAGAAGAATATATTAACAGGAACAAGAGTGAAACAGAAATAGAACAGGAACTGAGCGGGACCAAGAGATGACGGGTAGTTCAAAGGATGGAGACAGAGGAGCATAAGAACCTTGCTATAATAACCTGAAATCACGAAGCTGAAAATAACGTGTCACCTACTTTCTGTTGAAATATCGCCCAGAGATGTCGCTAGTAGCCACGAGATCCAAAAGAGATGATGAACTGCAAATGACGCATCGTATGACGTCAGAAAGAACGATGATGCACGTGATGATAGCATCGAACACGACAAGGCGATCATTTTAACGCTAGCCTCTTATATAAAATTTCAAAATAAACATCCTGGAAATTCGCTGCTATCCACCACTTCCTTTCATCAGCATAGCGACAAAATCGATGAACGAAGAATTTCTATCTCGTATCTCGTAATATCTTCCAACCGAATTTTCGCGATGTCATCTTCATTTTACTGCTGCAGTTCGATTCCATTATATCTTCTATCAACCAATGTGGAACGCGACCATTTTTATGAACTCAATGAAATAGTAACTGGAAATGTACATAGATGTCCTCATAACTATTGGCGTTGCTTCAGCTCAAGACTAAACTCCATATTTCCATCAACCATAGCAATTAAGAAGCAGAATCCAAGTAATGAACGTCTAACAGGTATAAGACAGCAACGCTCGATGCATGCAGATGACGCCCTATAACAGAACACGTCATCTGTCGTCGTCTCTTCAATTTTATAACGTATCCCTGATATGAAGTCTCCGACTGTTACAGATGAATGAGAAACTGTCAGGTCTTCAGCCTATTAAACGTCCTTTGAAGGCAGAACTGAGAAAGCCGTCGACCTCTATAGAACCTTCACACATGAAGTTATATCGCTCCTCGCAGCGGACATCGTTCTGCTAGGTAACACATTCTAACTGAACAACGTAGGCTTGCGTACATTGTGTATGTAAAATACATGTATATATGTCTCTATGGATATGATCTATGCTTACGTGTAGGCGCACGTTTACATGTATATGCATTATTTTTACATGCATGCATATGATACATTGCATGCATATAATATAGAAGCAATGTTTGTGTTGTGCTTATAGGCAGTAATGTAATTATATGTAAATAATATATGTATTATATATTTCTAAATATATTATGTGCATGTAAGTTGCTATGTCTATAAGTGAGGCCTATATATTAAGATCGAATGCATCCGTGTGGGTTGAGCTTGTGCTGATATAGTTAGATGTGAATGAAGACCTGTGAGTCTGTATGTACTGAATGTCTGTGTAAAACGTTTTTTCAGTTTGGTGTCGACTACTTATGACAACTCACGACGATCGTTCTGCTGCTGCTACTGTTGAAACAGAGACCGACGCTGCAGTTCAGAGTCTCGCCTGCTGCTGATAAAGCATCTCTCTGAGACGACGATGCCATCTAATGGCACCGATCATCGCAGCAGCCGTGGAGGAGGATGGTAAGAGAGAGAGGATGGGGATGTGGCAGTGGCTTCGGCTAATCTTCGCCTGATGCGAGCGAGGCGTGCATGAGACGGTCAGAGAGTGACTTAACGCTATAGAGACGGTGGTTGTATCCTCTACATCAGCCGACAGATGGCTGCGACCACCGCTACCACCACCAGCAGCAGCAGCAGGGAAGGATGAGGCTTTGAGAAGGATGCGGAGGCAGTATGGGAGTCGACCCCTTCGATCGGTCTTACGCTCAGCCATCGATCGAACTGATAGGCGACTTAAATGACAAAAGACAACAATGGCCATCAATAATCCCATTGTTCCAAATAGACCGTCGCGTGGATACACATGGTCAAATGTACAGAGACCCACACGAACATCTGCACATATGCACACATAAGTTATATATACAACCACATATGCACACACTTTTCCAGAGAAAAAACTATTCATGAGCGTCAGGAAGAAATGAACGAGACCAGAGACAGAGAGCTACTTGTTGAACCATTTTTATTGAATTGGCCAGTTATAGTAGAGCTATATAATAGCTGATCTGTCCAGAAGACTTCAAAAAAGCTGGATCAAGTGCAGAGCTTGGGCGAAGAAAGCTGAGTACAGTTGCAAGTGTAAAATGTTTTTTGTCTGTATTGTTGCTGATCTGACGTCATGAATCTTTTCTTTAAAAGATTCTAAGACAGTTTGAACATTCGGTGACCACTGATCAGTCGGATATGCGTAGAACGAAACACCGTAGAAAATGCAGCAGTCCACGCAGTGGCACGCAAGAATAGCATGCGATACTTCATCATGCCTTTGGTGGTTCTGTATTCCAGTAAGACGATTGTTTCATAATGTCAGGTCGATGAAGTTGAAGCAGGGAGGAGTCCATCAAACTCGTTGATCAGATGAATGTCAATTTTCTGTATCTGCGTTCAATAACCACAGACGGATGAACACACATCCTCTATTCCCCTCCACTCTTTGTCTGTCTCACTCTGTGACGGATGAACACACATCCTCTATTCCCCGCCACTCTTTGTCTGTCTCACTCTGTGTGCGCGTTTCTGTCTCTCTGTCTCGCTCTGTCTCCCTCTGTCTCTTTCTCTCTATCTCTCGCTCTCATTACTTGAGAAATCCTCTGATAAATCATACGACTCAGCACTCGTAAATAAGTGTTTACTCAGCGCTGAGCTTAACAGGAGCGCATTATAGAATATTCAAAATAATTTTCAATAACGTTTAAGCGACGTGCTCGCTTTTGGCAGCTTCAGCGCATTCAGAATCGAGCGACGGAGCAATGAGTGCATCGCTGGAGGCTCATCTCAAACGGTCTTCAGTCAACATGAAGTCCTTCGTTCGAATCAGACTCGTCAGATCATTTCTCCGTACAACTAATATGGCTTCTGCTGACACGTGACTGCCTTGACTACTCTGTGTACTTCCCTT
>OY365810.1:12613596-12642937 GCA_959347315.1 Bimastos eiseni | reverse complement strand
CCACTTTTCCTCTTATTGACTCTATCAATACTTCTTATTCTCTATCGCTGCCAATTCTAATTTTTCCGTATCCACCCTTCCCATTTTCTTACTTGATATCCTATGTTCCATCATTACTCTTTTTTCATTCTCATGCATATCCAACATATCCAACTCTTCTTGTTATTTAATCTAGTCCGTCTTTTGCTACCTTACTCTACTCCTACTCAGACCGACACAGCTCACAATCTTCCCCTTCAGTTCACCTTAAACGACCTCAACATCCTCCCCTTGTTCTTCCTCCAACTCCAGCACCTCCTCTTCTTCCTATTCCTTGTCCCATTTCTCCTCCGTAACCACATCCTCATTAGTCCCCCTTATCCAGCTCCTTCTGCTTATTTTGTCCATTCTTATCAGACAGTTTTTCTTCCTCTTTATCATCATTCTCTTGATCCACCGTATGTCCTTTTCCACCTCATCTACCTTCTTGTCATTCCCATTCTTTTTTTCCTCCCCTCCTTTTCTCCTTCTCTCAACCTTTTTCCCTTTTATCCAAAGAACGACTTCATGATGTAGCCGCTGAAATTGAAACAACGAAGATCCGGAATGTAATGCATCGCTGGTCAAATGCGTCTGGATATCGTCAACAAGAACAGCTGTTAAAATAACGACAACGTGTAACATAGATGGACTCCTTTAGTTAAAAGCGTCTGTCTGTTTGTCTGTCTTTTTCTGTCAGTCTGTCGATCAACCTGTCTGTCTGCCTGCCTTCTGTCTGCTTGCCTGTTTATCTGTCTGTCTGCCTGCCTGTCTGTCTATCTGTCTGTCTGGCAATGAACTTGGCAGAATTTAGAGGAAGACAAATTGAATTGCAAGAAAATAGGAAGTGCAGATATTGAGCAGGACAAAGGAGTCGGGGAGTGGTAGAAGCAGTACGAGGAAAGGAGGCAAAGAAAGAGAAAGAGAATGACGACGAAGAAGAAGGAGAGGAGGAGGAGGAAGAAGAAGAAGAAGAAGGAGACGAAGACTAAGACTATGCTCGTCAGAGCATAGATAAAAAAAGCGACAGATAAAAAGCAAATAAAGAATGTTTAGAGAACGAGTAAGAATATGGAAAAGAAGGTGGTAGACTGCGGCGGAATAAGCAGAGAGCGGCATTAGAAGAGGCGTCTAGTGTATAATGTCTGTCTGTCTTCTGTCCGTCCATATGCCTTTGTGTCTGTCTGCCTGCCTGCCTGTCTGTCTGTCGATGAGACGATATACAAACAGTAGATGGGGTGCAGCAGACAGTCCCTGCGTCGGAGAGTCTTTTGTGTATTCAGGTGATGTGGCTCATCAGGCGAAAGCCAACAACAGATGAATGACACGAAGCCAGTCTAATTAATTGCTCTGCTCCACCGATCGCCATCCCCACCCCAACCCTCCACTCCCCAACACCCACTCCCCAACACCCACTCCCCAACACCCACTCCCCAACACCCACTCCCCCTCCCTCTCCCCTATCCACACTAGAACTCATTTGTATCACCAGCAGCTGCCTATGAGCATCCTTAAATAAACCATGCGACATATTAGAGCCAACGAACGGAACACGCGTCTACCCTATACTATTGATAATGACGGCAGAAGGTAGGCCTAATTGGCACACTGTTCCCTTTCATATATTCAATTGTCCACAGCGTTTTGCCTAAACAACTTTCAGCCCATGACCCTTTGACGGAAAGAAAATAACCCACAATACATTTAGTTACATGCAGTCTTTTTCAGCAGCCGATGACAGGAAGTGATAGCCACTTTTTTCTTGACCTCGGCATATGAGTGCGATTGTTAACCCTCTTCCTCGTCGCCCGATCTTCTCACTGATAGGGCACTCTTTATAAGGTTGAATTTATGGGGCGTAGGTGGAGCAGAAATCTAAAAATCTCTCCCCTGACGTATATATATATATAATTATATATATATTTATACAGTGAGACCACACGTGTTTGTACATTATTAAACTAATTACCCCATATTAGACTCTGACCGTTCGAATCTTACATCTTAAATTCCTAATGTATTATATTGTCACCTTTCTTCAGAGTCTGGAAAATTCCGCCACTGTTTGGACTTTGACAGTGTCAGTCCCAAGCCTGGAGCAAGGAGGAGGTTGGCACTAAATCGTCTTCGATATGGAACGGTGTCGTTAAAAAATCAACAACTTTTTTATCCGAATCTGGGCGCAGAGGGCGCATAGTAATGAATATCGCAATGACATTAAGAGCAGTGGGAAGCAAGATCGACTCCCTCTTATACTTTTGCCAATTTAGGTGTATAATGAGATGGTTGCCCTTCATGGCTTCCGTAAAGTTAAATTGGACTCTTGTATTAATTTGTGATCATCCATTCATAAAAACCTGTATTATCATACTGCGGCCTCTCAGTTTGGAATTTAAAAAAATTTTGATTATTAATTCAACGTACATCCGTCCTTCAAAAAGAGGAGAAAACTCAATATTTCTCCTCGGATAGTTTGAACAATTAATGTATAGGTCTACTATTGAAAACGATAAAATCTTAAGATATTTAGAATACAATTTTAAAATAGCCTCACATAATTGTCTAAGAACGCTTTATTTTAAAAATTAGACATTCTAATGTAACAATTAGATCTCATCGAATTATGCAGGACGGGTTGGAGAAGTCAACAACGCTGGGTACACGTGGCAATCTGCAGTGTTCGCTACCCTTCAGATTAATGGGAAGACAATCGAAAACGAGAGACAATGGGCCGTCTCTTTGAACTGGTTTATATATATATGTATGTATATATCCAGGCAGCACGTGCAAACTTTCTAAATTGTGGCTGAAATTAGATACACTAGCCAGAAGGCAACCAGACACCAACTGCTCAACAATAAGCGCCTAAATGCAAATTACGTTCTGCAAGTGTGGTGTTCAGTAGCTCCAAAGTAATCGTGTCTATTAGTAGAGCATCTGACTTTGGTTAGTACCAGACAATCGCTACAACTGTAAGTGTTCTATCCACAAAGATACATCTGCCAATAGAATACATCAGAAGTAAGGTGTGCCAGACACCATACAATCACAGTTAGTAATCTAGATCATCGAGCCATGAAGGTGTATCTTCCGCTCGTTGGAAGACATCACATCGTAGGGCTCCATATATATGAAACAGTTCACGGAATGGTTTCATCGATCAATCACAGACGGTAGAACTTCAGAACTGGGACGATTCCGTCCTGTGAAATTTGGGAGGCGTTGCCACTGGAGGAGGGACGTAGGAAAATCCTCGG
Source organism: Bimastos eiseni (assembly GCA_959347315.1). Classification (NCBI taxonomy): domain Eukaryota; kingdom Metazoa; phylum Annelida; class Clitellata; order Crassiclitellata; family Lumbricidae; genus Bimastos; species Bimastos eiseni. Next base: position 12,639,662 of record OY365810.1, on the reverse strand, counting down.
AAGACGCCATCCTCAGCACCAGTGTCTGAACACACCGCCTCAGTACCCAGTCGCGACCGCCCCACGGACGCTACAGACATAAAAAAACTTTTGAATAATTACGGGCATATGATATGGAACTGTATGAGATGTGAACCACGCAACACTTTAGTCTACAATAGGCTTACTGAATGTAGCATGGATGCATCTGGAAACTAATGGAGCGCATTTTATGGCCTCTCGAATGCGTTGTGCACCTGACTTTATCTAAACGGTTGCTGCAGCATAAATTACTGTTGAGGTCTTCCGTATAATATGTGTAATGAAGACAAAAACGTAAGTGCGACATATATATATGTATGTATGCTTGTATGTACATGCACGTATGTACGTATGTATGCATACATTTATGTATGTATTCATAACGTCTTGCAGGTGCCTCTGAAGACGATGCACGTGTGGCGATCTTACCAATTTAAATAAATACAATAAATGTATAGGCTTGTCAGATTCATGCATATGCAACAGCTCGTGATCATACACGTATGAGAAACTAAACCGAAAGGAAAGGACCCTTAAGCCATATATATATATATATACATTTATATGTATATATATAGGATTTTTGGCTAATTACGTATGCAAGGCCAAGTGCCGTATTGATTGAGTGTATGCAAAGCCACCACTTGGCGATAAGAGAGCAGAGATTAAACTCAAAGATTGCATGATGTCTTTAATTCAGTGTATAGAAATCGTCAACTGAGGCTATGTACAACAGCTGAGAGTATAGCATTGTCTCATTTCGTTGGTTTCCATGAATATATTCTTACAAGGACCTAGGTCGGCCTTGTGCTTGAAACTACAGTATATGAAGCTAGAGAAATGTATATCATATAGGCATGCACCACCATCCTCATCGTAATGAGAAAGGATGCTTGAGATTTATACGGACCGCATAGAATAAAACATGGCCATTGAATTTACCAGGAACAGGTTCTTTGATGAAATCGGGATCAAAGTTCCTCATGTCGAGGTCACTCGTCTGTTGCAATAAAACAGAAAAATTAGAATATATATTATACGTATATTACATAAAATTATATACTTATATACATAGTGACGTCAAAATTATATACTTGTACAAATACTATATGGAGAGAGAGTGCATGGGGAAATAGCAATATGGTGTCTTGGATCCAATATGAGTAAACATAGTGCGTGGACACGGGTAAGACAGGAGCAGTCCATTTTCATCGGATGAAGAACATGAAGATCCATCAGACCGTCAGAATTGACTGTATGCTTGAGGGAAGAGTACACATTGCGACAGCAGAATACGTCTCTGAAGAAGGAGCAGAAGCAGCAGCCGGAACAGCCGCACTGGTCATCATTTCAACAGCCGTCATCGTTCGTTAAGGTTCCCTTTCCGTTCGATAAATTCCATTGATTTGCTCCAAACGAGGGACAAGTGCGGCAGTGTCGTCGTTAGCCACAACGGACGTCAACTTCGCTTGAACAGTCACTTGTCCGTCTCTGTCTCTGTGCCTGATTGTTCCCCTATATGGCTATCTGTAGGCCCTATGCCTGATTGTGTGCGTCATTTATCTTTGGAAGAAAGCCATTTCATTGTGCATAAATTCAGAACCCATTAGCCTGAATGCAACGGTCAAATTAATTTCCGATAAAATTCTGCTCTATAGTCGACAGACGGATGAGATAATAGCGCAAAATGCATTTTTAATATCAAAATCCTATTTGTGTTATTTCCAGTTTCGAGTGAACACAATTGCATTTACATTAAGTTTTCTCGATTCTTCTCTGGTTGTATATTAGACACAAGCTTTGACTGGACAATGAAGGAAACTGGCATATAGGCAGATCCACTTAGACTCACGTTTTCCTTAGTTGAAGCGGATGTTTGTGCATTTACCATCCTTCATTTTAGGGGGCTAACCTTGCTGCATGCCTGAATGAAGCTCATATAAGACCAATATTCCTCTATGGTACTCATGCGCAGCCTATATGTGGGTCCCCTCAATCGCTAATGGAAATGTTGGCATGGCATCAGTGGACTTCACTGCCAAGTCCACTTAAGGGCGCAAGAGATATAGTGTCCATGGACGGTTCTTAGATTGACTAAGTCCACGCAGGGGCTGCGAACCCGTAGTGATTAGACTGAGAGAGCTACCGAGTTCAACAGCTACAGACAAACTATATTTAATACAATCATTGGTGGTAAAATTTCAGCATCTTTTATTTAAATTGTTTCACATATATTTATCACTAACCAGATTCGGAACATGCGGAGGTGTGACAAGTCTCTGTTCCAACAGATTCCAGTTAATGGATAAGAAAAAGTCGTGGTTTTTGACATCTAGAAAATCATTCTTTGACCCAATTCGTTTATCTCTGTTCTTCTCTAAAAGCTAGTAAGTAAAAGTAAGCACAAAATTATTTTTATTCAACCGAGACTGTATACGCTCAGATACTTAAAGACAAATTTCCACATAGGGTTTACATAATTTAATTCCATCTGACCACGTGCATAAATTTGTTGACTTGGGCTAATTGCCTACGCTTACAACTTAGTTAGTCAAAACCTATTCGCCTGTCTAATTAGGCCACCATTAACTTTTATCTAGGCCTATAAAACTAAGTTAATTTAAACTATTATAATTTTCTAACAACTTCAACTACTTGAATAACTTATAGACAAAAAACTGTTTACAACAGGTGGGGACTGGGCAGACATTAATTTAACAACCTATCAGTCGATTTATTACTTTAGATATAGGTAGATCTACTTCCAGCAATTTATACTCATATCAAATAAAGTCATGAAACTCCAAAAACAATCTTTACTCCCAACAGAAAGATAATTATTAGTCAGAATTTAGGCCTAGATCGCAAAAAATCTGTCCCAGTCATGACTACACGTTTGCCTACATATTACATTTTAATTACACACTTAGAGTTTATGTCGGGACATTTAATAACAGAATTTCATCGTTGACAGAATTAAAATTAACTGATCAATGTAATTAACATAACGAATGTTGGAATAATGTGTATAATATGTATAATGAAGCGTTTGGAGCCAGTAAAAGAATTTATCTTAGGTTTAAGCAGTTTGGACGTCATAATATATAAGACAGTCAATGTCTTGCTATAAATTCATTGTGCTGTCGCTGATAATCAGACATGAAAGCGAATCTAATTTTCAAATTAATGGTCCTGGTGCGTCAGTAAGAGACTTATATCAGGTAGCGGGTTTATAACGCTAACGCCACAATGCAGGGAGCACGTTTTCGAGTCTTCATTCGGTCCTGCGATGTAAAGAAAGGTACTTTTGTATTTTATCTTCCCTTCCTCTATTCTTAATCTAGTTGTTCTGTTCTGCTTTGAGTGACATAAATAATATTCATTAATAACAATTAATATATATATATATATATATATAGAGAGAGAGAGAGAGAGAGAGAGAGAGAGACATAGATATACAAGAGTTGCAGAGAGAGAGATATATATATTTCTTATTAGAATAAAATTTATTATACAACATACCTGTTCAAGAATGCTCTTTGCTTTTAAGGTGACTACGTTGCTCTTGAATTCGAGCTGATTGTAGAGAATCTTTTTGTACATTTCAGTTGTGTTACGACTGTAAAACGGAGGCTGCAAAAGCAAGAGAAGACGTCTTACTCCCTGTATATATATATATTCGATTAGTAATTTTCGGTAGTTTAAAAGTTATCACGTAGTCTCACGCCCACATGCTATCTACATCCTGTATCCTAATATAACTTAGCAGCTCATGCCAATGGTAGATTAAATAGATCTGACTTTGTAGAGATGAAAAGTTGACAGCACAGAGGCTGATACTAAGTCACTCTCATGTATTGAATTCAGTGGCCATACATGTGTGCGTGACTTAGACCTGCCAAGGAGACGCAATGATTTTTATGCACAGTATATCAAGGACTTCAACACATCTAGTGGTCTTCCAAAGCGCTTTAAGACGCCTCTGAGTACTACTTATGTTATGTGGCTGAAGGAAACATAAATGCTGTTGTTTTGATCGTCGATCATGGATGGCGTCTGTTTATCCGCAATGGAGCCATACTACTAGCATTTTAAAGGCATACTCGTTTTTAGTTTGTTCGTTCGCTCACTCGTTCGTTCGTTCATTCATTCAATCATTCATTGCGAAGACTTATTTAGCGCCCATTCTCGATTATTACTCCAGAGCACTTTCGACCCCGCACGGCATAAAACCAGTTTTAAGACGAGTATAAAAAGAGTCAGAGTGAAGCCCGGGTGACAAGCGCAATGCCAACGGGAGCCTGTTTCAGATCGAGAGCCAACCACTGAGAAGGTACGATTTTGTTATACACTGTATATTCAACAAGAGTGGGTCATAGCCACTGCTACCTACAAGACCGAATAGCATTTCGTATAGAACTGCTCCAAGACACCACCAATCGACTCGACTGTCGTAAGCCCTCTTCTGGAGAATTTCTGGAGCCAAATACTGCAACGAAAACACACGTACAACTGAAGCAAGAAACTTCACCAATAATATTTCTATTTCTACTGAGTCAAGAAGCTAAGCAACATAAGGAAACCTAAATTTTCGGCTGCTACCGTAGGAATTACTTAAGACAAGCAAATGCATCGCTATTTGCGTACATAACGATCGAAGAACTTGGATATTCATTAAGATATTCGTCACTTAAAGTTCGTAATCGTAACGCTATTATGTTACCACATATGAACACAATAGGTTCCAACTTCCAAGTAATCATATCAGTAACCTTGTGCAACATTGCATGTGGTATATATTGCGCAACCTGAGTGACCAATTAAGAATTGCACAATATAAATATGGTGTCAATTAAAAAAATAATTGAAATTAGAAAATATATCGATAAGAAAGAGAAAGATAAAATGCCTTAGACAGGCAGATACATAGAGACACAGAGATGGTTGTATCTATAGTTTTGTACCTCTGGTGTTCCACAGAAGGTGTTGGCTGTGACACTTCGACCCCCTTGAACGCCCTCTTTGCAGAGCCCAAAGTCCGTCAATCGTATGTGACCCTGTTAGACGCGAAAGAAAACATCCATATTTAATAACGATGTTCACTCTGTGTATCATCTGAACTGAATCATAATTAATTACTAAACGCCCTAATCGCCTATGCATGATCACCGACTCCGCAACAATTTCGAAGCTGTTTGATATTTGACCGGATAGTACTCTGGATATTTTGTGCATAGCCACTTTGATATGATACAGTGTTCGAGCATTAATGCTTTCGATTTTCACAAGTGCAAACTGTTTTGACACTAGTGCAATTCTGAATTATTAAGTAGGGCGTAATCTTTGTAACATATATACTGTACTGCAAATAAAAATTCGCGTTTATATGAGCGACTTTGATTGCATTTGCGTCTATGCTGAAAGATCGTCATACTTGTCTTTCGGAGACCCATTTTAAATTATTTTATAGTTAAATATATTCTTGCAAGTTTGGGTACGGAAGTGCTTTTTCAAAGCGAGCGATTGCGTACTTACTTGTGAATCGATTAAGATGTTTTCAGGTTTCAGATCTCTGCAATGGAAAACATTTAGGAATATATATAACTGTTCAAAAGTAAGAATCCCAATAACATATAATCCGTGCAAAACAATACACTATCGTAGAATTAATGCTATATTCAGGTGGGTCTAGTATGAGAAAATGTCTAAACTTATTCCTAAATCTTGTTCACACAGCCATTGAATACACCACCGTGTATATTAGTTTCAGGCCAATTGAAGATCATTGTATACTAAAGGCATCCATCTTGTAGCATTAATCAGGTCAATTAGCAATAATTGAATTGCTAAATACAGAAACATCAGCAGAGCTTTGTCATCTTGAAATACCACCATGTGTCACTGCTGTATTTCTGACTACAACGTTATGCAAAGCTTTACATTATTTGATTTACAGACCAGCTGAATTGAAAACGACATATATATAACATATATATATTATATATATATATATACTAAGTCAAGGTTAAACATCGGCAAAACTTAGTCCTATATGTCAGAGAGTGATCCAAAACATTTTCTGAGAAAAACAACCTGCAGCGTAACGTCCTTTGAGCTAACAGTTGACCTTTACAATTATAGTGCATTATATCATTGTCAAATTCAACGAGAAGGGGTAATGGGCAGTGCGAAACTTAGGAGTAACATCATAAATATTTATAAGTCGGCAGGTTATATTTGCTTAACAAGTCGAACCAGCGCATCCTCTGTAACATATGCACCGCACACAAATAATATGCATCTTTATTCTTCCGATTTAGAACAAGAGAGACCTGCAGAACGATTAGTTCATGCGTCATAGCTTTTAAACAGAGATTACTCCTATATCACGCGCCTTTCAATAGTCGTGTTTCATCCAGTTGGCAGCATGCGAGAACAAACATGAATTAATTCAGATTATTCATCATAATTTTGGATTCAACTTCGCAGTTTCCTTCCTTCAGTTGTCCTAAATTACAAAGCTCTTATGAACAGACCTGTAGATGATGTTCAGCGAGTGAAGATATCCGAGAGCAGAAGCGATTTCGGCCGCATAGAATCGTGATCTCTCTTCGCTGAAACTTCGTTCTCTTTGCAGATGAAAGAACAACTAGAAGATCAAACATGAGAAATGGATGAGCGCCTGCTGTAGTTGCATTTCTGAGTACAGAAACTGCGTTCTAGTTCTAAATTTCTGACAATCTTATACGGATGTCTGGAACGTTGGATTAATTATCATGCCTCTGGTTAGACTCCCACAACTCACTCTGATACTCTCCAACTACTACAGAGTTACTAGTACGCTTTATCTACCGTTTCAAAAATTCGCACACATGAATCAATATTGAAAATAAAACTAGGAGGAAAAGGAAGAATAAGGTACGAGTTTGACGAAGAAGAAGAGCGTCAAGGATAAAGAAGGTCAGGTTGTAAGAAGGTCAAATCGGACGAAGAAGGCGAGAACGGAGGAATACGAAAAAATAGGAAGTAGAAATTAACGACTTTCAAGACAGCAGGACGAAGGTCAAGACGGTCAGAGGTCGATTAAGAAGGCCAGGAAGGTCAGAGATCGATGAGAAAGGTCAGAGGTCATTGAGAAAGGTCAGGAAGGTCAGAGGTCTATGAGAAAGGTCAAGACGGTCAGAAATTGATGAGAAAGGTCTGGAAGGTCAGAGGTCAATAAGAAAGATTAAGAAGGTTATAGGTCGATTAAGAAAGTCAAGAAGGTCAGAGGTCGATTAAGAAAGCCAGAAAGGTCAGAGGTCGTTGAGAAAGGTCAGGAAGTTCAGAGGTCGATGAGGAAGGTCAGAGGTCCCTGAGAAAGGTCAGGAAGGTCAGAGGTCGGTGAGAAAGGTTAAGAAGGTCAGAGGTCGATGAGAGAGGGTAAGAAGGTCAGAGGTCGATGAGTACTGACCTCTCCTCCGTTGACGTAGCATAGAACGAAGTAGAGTTTTTCTGGTGTTTGAAATGAATACTTCATTCCGACGAGGAACGGATGGCAAACAACGCTTTCGAGGACCCTTCGTTCAGCCATGATGTGCCTCACTTCGTTCTTGTTCAGTATCTGAGATTTGCTCAACACTTTGATGGCATACAATACGTCCTCTGTCCTGTGTCGAGCCAAGAAGACCTGCCAAACGAACCATCAGCTCAGTTGCAATATAATCTGATGTTATATATGCGATGCAATATTGGTGCGATGGAATTGTGGTGTAAATTTGTGTAAATTCAAATTAAGTTGAAAATGCGCTGATCTGTCTAAAGCGTAAAGTGAAATAGCTATATTCAGGCGCTTTTAATAGACCTACATGGGAGCGACACCGAGTTTAATAGGTTAATAGTGATTATAATAATTATCATTATTATTAATTTTAGTTCAAATTCAAACTGACGAGCTTCAGTATGATTATAAAAATAATATGAACGGATGACAACAAGTTATTACTGAAGTCGAATTTAACTGTCGGCAGCAATGCAAGGCGATCACTTATACATCTAATGCCGCCCACAAAATATCGATCCCACAAGAACGGGTCAGTCTATGAATATAGCCACTTTACTGTGCAACGTAACAGTACGCTACATTTGATGTTGCAAGCTGATCAATTAATCGGACAAGGCCATAAGAAGATGACGACGATTCCGACGATGATAACGACGACGACGACTGTGATTGTGAGACGGTGAGACGATGATGACAATGACGATGACAACAGAGATGACGAAGATGATGAAGACGATGGTGATGAAAGTGAAGAGTAGGTGCAAAGAAGTCGTTACCTTTCCGAAGCTGCCTTTACCGATGACCTTCAGAAACTCAAAGTCACTTGGCTTCGCCCTACAGCCAAAAAGTAATTAATTTCAGACAATTAAAAATGTCATCTGTTTCTCGAAATACCATTAATCAACGAGACAGTTTCTCTGCTTCAGTCAAACATAAAGAGACTCGATGTCAAAAACAATTATAACAGAGAAGAAATGAAGGAAGGAAGAAAAGGAAGAAAGGACGATACGTGAGATGAGAAGCGAAGGAGGAGGAGGAGTAGTCGGAGAAGGCATTCCAACAGAGGAAAGGAAGATTGGTGGAAATAGGATGATTGGATGGAATAAGAAGTCGAAAAGAAGCCAGGAAATAACAACATTGTAGAACAGATTTAAAGAAGATAGGAAAAGAATTTGTGTAATAACTAATAAGCGACAAATGGAAGTCAGAGCACGACAGAGCGTCGAGAGCGAGAGAAAAGAAAGGAGAGATAGATACAGGCATATATATATGTATAAAGATTGAGTATATATATATATAGAGAGAGAGAGACAGAGACAGACAGACAAAGAGACAGAGAAAGACAGACAGAAAGACAGACAGACACACAGAGAGAAACAGATGAAGAGACAGTGAGATATATATATATATATACAATAAGGAAAGAGAGAGAGACAGAGAGAGAGAGACAGATAGACCTGTATAAAGAGTGATAGAAACAGATGAAGAGACAGCGAGAGAGATATATATAAATAAAGTGACAACGAGAGACGAGAGAGAGACAAGAGAGAGAGAGAGGGAGAGAGAGAGAGAGGGAGAGAGAGAGAGAGGGAGAGAGAGAGAGAGAGAGAGAGGGAGAGAGAGAGAGAGAGAGAGAGAGAAGGGTAGCAAGGGCAAGAGCATCTGATGTCGAACACTGACCGAAGTTGATTTTCAGATGCAAGAAGCATTGCTGCTTGACTCGCTCCAGACGTCGATTTCTTCATTTGCGAATCACTCTACAGAACGGAACAGATAATAATATAAAGATAACTTCGTCACAATTGCAAGAAATAACAATAATATGAAAAAAAGAAAATAATAATAATAAGAGTAATAATAATAAATAACCTTTTTATCAAATACATGTTGTCACAGGCGAAGACTTAGAAGGCAAGACATAGCGACACATGCGATTGATTATAACAACAGAACGCTAGTGATTCAGAGTCCACTGAAGGACATTAAGGACATGTCTGCAAACAGGCATCTGACCTATAGTCAACAGCTTCATGGTCATTAGATGGGACCCAATATGAAGCAATGGATGAATGGCAATATTTACGCTTTAACAATTTCAACACAAAGTCAGAGAAACGCTTTCCGAAGTAATATTTCTTGATTCTGGACTTGAATGACTCGATGCAGTGCGTATCGCAGGTGGAATGATAATTGTGCTAGCACCTGGTCCAGCTGAGGCGAAAAGAGAAGAATAATTTGAAAATGGATGCTATTATGTTATCGTTTCGCAATGGCGTTTCCAGATTACTACTCGGCAGGGCTGCAAACATGTTGGTTTTTTGGTTATATGTTTTATTTTAACTTTTACAAGAAACCAAAAATACGAAAATGGCAATTTTTGTTTTTTGGGCATTTAAAAATATTTTTATTCAATTTACTAATATCATTATTATATTACTAATTGTGTGTTATTCAGTCCGAAATAGAGCTAAATTAATTATAAAAATTAGTTGGAGCTCTTTTTCATGCTGTGTTTGATGCTTTATATAACAAAACTGTGCTATGACAAAATTCAAAGAAAAACTAAAAACCAAAAAACTAAATTAAACTAAAAAAACTTTTGCTTTTAAAAAATCTTAGTTTTTTGCTCCTCTGCTACTAGGTTCGATCACTCAGAGACTTTTATAGCGCCCCTAATTGATAGAAGCGCTCACAATCCATACCCGTTTTCTCGTCATCCTGGTCGGGTATAGGACCGTATAAATGTTAATCAAGTATACAGTCCTTGAAGTAAACTCTTTCGAATAGCAATAAGTGAGTTATTGTCTACAAGATAAGCCATCGATGAAGCAGGAAACCTTGGAACTTCAGACGATTTAGATTGATGGATTGTGAAAGCTTCAATTCAAGGCTTTTGAGCATACATGTTCTTACCCGCTGCATACTAAATCTCGAGGTTCTCATGCAGAGGTGGCGCCATATATTCGTTGTAAACAGGACATATCCAGGACAGTCAAAGGTCGATTTATGCCCCAAATATATTATCGGCAGGGTAAACATTGTGGCAGCTTTGAGACAGGGCAACGATCAAGGCAAGGGCTTTTTATTTAAGGGCGTTTGCTCTTGCCTGCTTACTGTACTCACGTCAATCAAAGGGAAGTTTAAAGCTTGTATGTTCAACTTCTCCGCTGTTTGCACTCTGACAGTTCCAGTCCCGAGCTTGGATAAAGAATGGAGAGCGACGCTAATGATCTTTGTTAACACTCTGAGTCGTTCAACTGAACCCTAATCGATCAACCGTCATATTCTCTGCTTTCCCCAGACATCGGATGTCTACGAGAATTCTCTCAAGATGGAGGAGAATGATTCTCAACTACAATCCCACTTGAACTAGTCATCGACAGATTCCATGCTTCTCATGATAGAGGCTCAACAAAAGTCAATGGATTATATATTAGATCATAGATAGACACAAGGGTCATCCAGTGGCGTCAGCAAGAATAGAGGCTTCAAACCTCAATCCTCATCAAAACGACTCGGGGTTGATGTATATATCCTTGGCCTAAACTTCCCGGATTCTGACTTCGTACCTCGGACTGGCTATTGTGGACTTGATTTGATATAGCACCGGTGGCTAAGCCGGTCACTCATGAGGCTTTGGTGACGCTGTGAAATCTCAAAGATTTGCATTTATGATGCTCGATCTATGGTATGGACAATTAAGGCATGTTGATCGGGAGGGTTACCTGTTCCGAGCTGTCGTAGGCTTCGTCGTCTTCTTGATCTGTGCTGCTCTGTCGCGATTCGTCGAGATTGAAGAAAGTACGAATATCACCACTGAAAACATCCAACATTTCAGTTATTATATATACACCGACTTCGTACATCATGAACTGAGCCCATACGAATTCAAATGAGGATGATTAAATAGTATGCAGATTAAATGCTAGATTAATTTAGGCGAACTGACAGAAGATGTATATGATTCACGTCTCATGTTAGACTCAATGTGCAGATGCTGTGAATCCCTGAAAACGGATGCCTAAGTAAACGCCTGGAGATAGGACAGTCAGCAATTGTCATCAACGACCTCCTTAACACATTGTTAGTCCTCCCCTGCTTCTCACACGGGAGCGGCCACAGAAATCCCAGGCCCTTAGACGGAGCAGTCACGTGCCTCTAAACTATCTCTTAAAAAGCAAATCTTCTGGCTTTGGTTGAGACAAATCGTTTATAATACCAGTAAGCCAATTTGGGTCACGCCCTAAAAATATCCAGGATAGTCAAAGGGCGATTTATGCCCCAAATGAATTATTGGCAATGTAAACATTGTGGCCGCCTTGAGACAGGGCAACGACCAAGGCAAGGACCATTTGGCCTAAGGGCATTTGACCTCTGCCTCAATCTTGGCTGGTTTGATCTCACAAACTGGGATCTTCAAAATCTCTTTTGTTGATGTCCCGATGTTCGTCATTTGATGATAAAAGAGCGCATAAGAAATGCAATGCATGTTGATGAGTACTCGAGTGTTTGCCAGAGAACGAGGGCATTTCCAGTTGGCTGGCAATGCATGTAAGTGTTTTTTTTATATTTTTAATGAATTCCAACAACACTTAACAGCAGCGAGACGTTATGAGAAGCATATGAATGCACTCACATAATTATATTCATTCATTCAGAGGGTTTATGTAGCGCCCATTACCATAACTTAAGTTAGAGGCTCTCCTAAGTTCCAACCCAGGCGACAACGAAGAGCCTTCATAATTATGCTTCTTAAAGTATATGTTTAACAATTCCAATAATGTACCACATGACGCTTGGTCCACCAGAAAAGACATAGGTTATCTGTGTTTATTCGGATACGAACAGTTTTTGGATTTCTCAATTCATATAGTATTATATGCAGACCAAACTAATTGGTAATGAAAATGTGAATATGAACGACCAAAGGGAGAGCAAGATATTTCAAATGAAATCGATGAAAAGCTGCACAATATTATTGAAAAAGATGTTCATTACGTCGTGGCAACATGTGATTTATATAGCGCCGTGTTAATGAGCATCACGTGAACAGCTGATGGACAACGTCAACTTCAAACGTCATATTTATCTGCAGGAAGCAACACTCTTATCAAGAAGACGTAAAACACTCTCATCAAAAACACTCTTCGCGTTCAAAACAGACATCAAAACGATGTCAGCCGGAACAACAGCGCATGAAAAACAACGGCAGCTGTCAGCTGATCATCAGTCAATTCTATTGTCTGCGTGTCTCTGCCTCCGTCTTAGTTTCTGCCTCTGTCTTGGTCTTCGTCTGTCTCAGTCTCTGTAGATGTCTTAGTCTCTGTCTGTCTTGGCATAGGTGCTTTGATGTTGGACGAAGCGGTTGGAACCGGTCCTAATGTCATGTGGATTGAGTTCGCTTCTGAAAAGCGGTGCTATGTGCTGCTGATCGATGGACCGAAAACAACTGAAACAAGTACTATGATCTCTGTAGGTACCTGTTTCTGTATCCGTGTCTCTCGCTCTCTCTCTCTCTCTCTCTTTCTCTCTCTCTCTCTCTCTCTCTCTCTCACTCTCTATGTGTCTATGTCTCTCTGTCTTTCTCACACTGGGTGGCGATGCCCCAGCACAGACCCATTCACCCACCCACTGCGTGCTAATGCGAGAAAGATAGAAACAGAGAAACGGACAAAAACACGCAGAGAAACGGGCAGAGACAGCGGCCAAAAGGTTGATTATGGATTCGAATTTTAAGTGGGTCATATTTTGTTGAGGCAAACATTCCATAAATACTTCAGAGAATTTTAATTCGTCAGCACAAGCGTCAAACTGTTCAGAAATTCATTTATGACTATAGATCACATCCGCCAACCATTTTTCCCTCCATCCTACTACCTTTCCTCCTCCTCCTCCTCCTTCTCTCGTCCTCTTACTGGTTCTGATGCTCGACTTTCACCTCTGAAGAGAGCATGTGTCAGCAGGTAAGGTCAGCAGGTAGACCATTCAACTGCAACGTGAATGGAATTTCCTGTTAAGCGTTAAGTGTGGTATGAAATGAGGCCTTAATGTGGTGGTGAGTTGGGGCGATCGTGTGCGTGCAGCCCCCGTGGACGGTCACGTGTACTGCATATTGCCGTTACGCCATGCAACAGCCTTATTCAGCAGCTAAGTTATATTGTAAAAAATAATAATAATAAACAATAATGAATATTCGTGTATTGATATTCTTCGAATGTCACACCGCAAACCATTACAATATGTTAGTTGTTTAGTACCATGGTCTGATTCAATCGAGCTACAGATAATATTATAATAAATCATAACATCTATGCATCCAAATGCGTATCTATCTATGTAGACCATACATGTATGTATGTTCTATGATTGCATGTGTATTATTATAAGAGCAAGTATGTGTTTATGTATATATGTTTGTAAGTATGTAGGGTATGCATGTAAGTGTGTATAAATGTCGTATGTCACGGTGTGTGTGGGTGCATGTGAGCAACTAATCCTGTATGGCATAGCCGCATAAGTGTATGTGTCTACACTATAGACAGAAAAGCAATTGGGTGACCTCATGTACTTCACAAAAATGCTTGCTGGGTCCCTATAGGTCTCTCATTCTTACAATATCATACTTTCCATTCTTTCTCCATCTCATATTCATCCTATGCTGGTTAGTATACTTACTTGGAACACGTGTTTGCATTCGTAAGTAACCGAATGACGAATTCATGGATGGCCATCTTACGAGCTTTTATGACCTCTGGGTCAAACTTTCTGAAGATCTTCTTTCCAGGAAGTCTGAGATGACTGTCAACGCTTGGCATCTTCTTCGCCTGGAAATTAAATTCAAGTGAAACGTGTTTCTATCAATGGAATTCTTCCAATGCTCTGATTGTGCTAGGCTCAAGCCTGGAGAGAGAAGGAGGGCAACGTGAACTATCTCAATTATGACACAGCATCGTTTTAACAACAGAGTCACGTCTACCTAGCTTCGCCAATGTCACCTCTCTCTTATTCTCTATGATCTGACACAGACTTTCTTCCTCTATTGCTACTTAAAAATAACCAACTTCAGATAAGTGGCTACCGGTGTTCATTAACATTGAAACCTTTAAAAGCATTAAAATATTTCTTCTTTCTACTAAAACACGAGAAACAAACAATAAATTTCGACTTGTTAAAAACTGTCTGCACAATTGACACAGTTCAAATCGACTACATCAACAGTTTAATGTTTGCTCAATGCACGCACTTCTCCAGTCAGGTAAACTAATTAGCGATGCAATGGAAGGCCGCCGAAAACCTGTTCATTAGTGTCCCTATGCATTTAGACATCCACCTATCAAGTCCTAATCAACCAGCCTTCAATCAAACTTCAATCAGCCAAATACTCAGTTAGACAAGCAAACATTCATCCACAAGTCAGTTATTAATCCATCAACAAGTCAACCATTCAAGTATCAATTAACAAACAAATTATATACGCATCAAGAAGTCAAAGAAACATCCAGCCTTTGAAACTTCCGTTCAGACAAACGTTCACCCAATCCATTCACATAAAACACATCATCATCCATCACTTTTATATTAGGCCTATCTTTCTGTCAATCTGTCCAGTTACTCCAATATTTTAATCTAAACAACAAATAATGACTTGATATGTTGATTTGTGAAAGAACTTGTGGGTCCTACCTTGTCCCATAGCGTTAGAAACTCGTTGTACCTTCTGTATGTAACGGAAACCCGTCCGCTGTTACAAACGGTTACTTTGTATAACTATGAAAGCAAACACGTGAAAACACAGGGAGAAATTATAACTCTCACGACAGATAATCAAGTATATCAACAAACAACAGAAACTGATAGATAGCAGGTGATTGAGAAGGAATAAAACTGAAAATCTTAAACTTTAAAGAAATACGTATTAGAAGAACTGAATACAATGAGATTTAGAAAAAAGACGAGAACAAAGAGAGAAACAGACAAAAGAAAAGGAACAGAGAAGTATGAACATACGGGAAGGATTGGATGCAATTAAAGCAGAAAGTGCTGCAATAGACAAGCAGACAGGATAATAGAGGAGAAAAAGAGAGAAGTGAGGAATACAAGAAGAGAGGGTAGATGATGAGAGGGAGAAAGTTGAAGACTGACAGGAAGACAGCGCGATGGAGAGAGAAAGTAAAACTGAGAATGAGAAAGATACCTAACCGTTACTGCAACCTTGCAACGTGAAATGATGACCTATTGCCTTATCGTTAACGATGTAAAAGATTAGCAACGGTAATTTTGATTGGCCGACTGCATCTAGGCTTGATGTGCTGTTCAAATAACCTGAGATACTATACTATACACTCAAAATACAATAATGCCTCCCCGATGAACAATTCTCGTCTAACTTCTTGTACTTTTTTGCGCCACATGTGTTATTTTTTTCCCGCCATGCATATGTACTATTTTAGGTTTCCAATAGCTTGTGGGAGCCTGTGAACGAACCTGTACGGGACTTATCAAAGGCATGGACAGGTTCAAACCCGGACAGCTGAGGCAGCGACAGAAATTCCTGGCTCCTATAAACAGAGCATTCACGGACCTCTAAACTATATTTTATAAGGCTGCATTCTCCGTTCCTGGATTTGGCTGCAACAAATTGTTCATAATATACCTTCGTAAGTAGGCATAATTGAGGGCCTGGCCCCAGGACCCTGAAAATCTGCACACCGGGACTAATGGTAAGGAGGGCAATATCAAATTACAAGTGTATTGTACTGAAGGTTCAGAGACATTGCACATGATGTAAATAAGTTGATCGGAATCTGTTGGTTACGCTCTTCGTGTGTGCAGGGGCTCAACGCTGTGACTTCCAATTATTAGAGATGCTTAGGCCACGCTTACTGATGAACACATCCTTCTAAATGAACGACGACTAGATTAAAACCATTGCTCGTATGACTTATTGCACGTGCTATTACGTCACAGAACTTGGCTATGGAATTTGTGCACGTACCGTGTGTCGTTTGTTGTCTCTGACCTCGTTGTGCGTCACTGTGACGAGTAATCCCGACAGCGATGACGTCGACACTGACGTCGACAGTGACGATGAGCTAGTCGTCATACTGCTCGATGTCTCAGTATACGAATGATCCTAGTGAGAAGAACTTCTCAGGCAAAGGCAGATGGCGCCTCAGTGGGATGAGATGTCCTTTTGACTAACCTCTTATTAAGCTCACGTATAATACAAAGCTAGACTGCAGTGGTTGAGCCTATGGCTGTCACGTGATTCTAATCTGCCGGTCTTAACCTTAGTCCTCGATAGATTAGCTACTGAGAAATCGATTTCTCGTCGGTTGCTTAGGTGAAGTCGTTGGCCAACTTCCTCAGATTCTCTTGTTCGGCTCCGGTCTTAAGATGGTAACACTATCTCCCTCTGTTCTTCAATGCTGCCGCTTGGATTGAGGAACCGCGGATGTAACGCGATCTTATGGGGTCGACTTTGGCGTCCTACTTGCGTAGCTGTCTCGGTGTCTTTGAACTAGACTGTTGAATCCACTACACTGCCAGCATCGATGTCGACTTTGATCCCTCGACAGGTGACAACCGAAAGCGATGGCTGTTAGCCTGTTCCACTGCAGCTGCCTTGGTTCTTCTTCCGTTGCCTGGGCCACAGTGACGCAGGCTAATCACATCAGGCCCCTCCAATAACTGTATTATAAACGCCTGCTCTTCAATCCAGATATCGCGCCCTAACTTACACAGACGAATGCAAGTAAGCAGACGTATAAACACACATATATGCAAACTCTACTAGACCACAAACTGGGCCAGATTATGAAACTAACAGGTCGTCAGCTGGACTACAGGGCTTAACACACTCTTAGAGATATAGGCATACCGACAGCAAGCGGTATACCACGCGTCCAAGTAAAACGCAGCTAGTTTACAGCGCGTTCATGTAAAATCGATTCAATAAACAGTCCTACCTTTTTGACACCGCGGGCCACCGATTAAATTATTCTTGAAGCCGCGGAGCGCACCAGTAAACTCAAAACCAACAATCAAATTTATTATACATTTTTACTTTATTAGCATTTTACTTTCAAACGATCATAATAATAATCGCAGGTATTTATGCCATGTGTTCACATTGTCAGATTATAAGCCAAGTTAGGCCCTAGCTATAGTAATCCAGCGACTGTCTTTTTATTCAGTTTAACACAAAATTAATGGAAAAGCTTAGTGAGCCCTGGTGGGTCGCTTAAAAGACACTCAGCTCACGGGCCGCATGTGGCTCAGTGGTCGTGTTATGGAGAGTACTATAGTAAACACATGTCCTCTCTAAGCGTCTACTCACTCACGGGCAGTATACATGCGTTCACGGTGATATCGCATAAGCATTAAGGACTTGAATTTGTGGGATGCCCTGCTTCATCAAAAGATCAATGGTTTCATAAAGGGTTGCCAAAACTTGTTCTGTATACTTTCTTATTAGCATTTTTAGACTTGAAAGCAGAATCGGTTAACATAATGTGCGAGTTTGAACTGGAATGTGAAAGCTGATCGGTACCAAGTGATCGTGTTCAATGTTTGACACAAGTCATGACCAGGATGATTATTGACTTTGACCTCAGCTTACAATAAAAACATTCAAGTCGATATTTTATGACATTGACTTTAGTGTAAGATTACAGGACGCATTCGAGTGTCTTTCTCTCTCTCCTTAAAATTAACTTCAAGCGCATTTGTTTGGATCAGTAATAGACATATTTTATGTCTCTTGATGTCTGCCAACAACTAAATGACCCTATTATCTTTAGCTATCCTGGTACGTAAATACATACATACATATAGGCCTACACACATAGATACATGCATGTACACATACATACATGTATACATGCATAGAGACATAGAGTGCATAATAATAAACCTAAGTTTATGTTTGTGATATTTAGACACGGCAATAGCGCAATAAAACTCATGTCACTACATGTTTTGAATGTGGTAGCCTTACATAATGGATGAAATTTATGATAGTTAAATGCATTTTAAAGATGCACGACACTTTTGTGTTCGGTCGGCTATAATTCTGCATCTCATTAAGCAACTGCTCAATTGTTATAAGATTATATTAAATAAACTGTCACTTCTGGTATTCGAAATGTCCTTTCTGTCGTGTAAACAATACAAGTAATGAAAAATAATATTACATTTCTGATTACAGCCACAATTTTATCGAACTGCCATTGCTAGATTACTGGAATAGAGTATAGCATTCCACTAAATAATAATATTCGCACATAAAGAACAAGAAGCTGCGTGGATTTGTAAGCCGTTTATTTCATAATGACATCAGACGATCAATTTGCTTATCCACCAAGATAATTAATTAATTAATCTTGCATTTAGAATTCGTTAGAAAGTTGCAAAACTTTACGCAAATAACTGAGTCATGAATTTAGGAACGCTATGACTGGGCGCACAGCGTAGAATGGCGTTAGCGGGTGATATGGTTCTAATCAGTAGTCAGGTGATGTTTCTCCCACGTGGGTGGCTTCAGGTGATCTGAGCATGGCTTTAGATGAAGTGGGAGGAGTGACCACTTGACGAGAACAGTTAACCTGACATTGAGACAATGTAGACCTGATAAGACAACGACCGTCTTGTAACACACAACCTCAGTGCATGGAAATCACGCAGTCATCCTCCATTGGATGCCTCTCTACGCAATGACTTGCATATGCAGAGACAAAAATAGCGATTATCACATAATTATATGAAAATTATGTTGTGGCTTCAAGGCACATCATGATGAATGTATAAGTAAGTCTTATTATAGCGTTGTCATTTTCTGCTCATTTATTAAGCGCCACTATGTCTGATGACCCTGCATAAATCAATCGTGGTGATCAATTCTATGTGAGGGACTCTTTCCGTTGTATTTACACAGTAACAGCTTCAGTGGAGAGGTTCAATATACAGAACAAGGTTAGGGACGTATTCAGCTTTCAAATAATTACAGATTCAACACTAAACGAATTCACTAAAATAGTATATCTCTAATATTCAGCTAATATGTGCTATGGCATTCTAAATATATTACTATTAGTCCACAAGGATGTGGTCGCTGGGTTGAAAGAAAATACGATTGAGGAGTGAATACAAAAGCAGAGAAAATATTACGATCATTCCTTGGCTTAAAACCGAATTGTTAGACTTTATAGGGCGCATCTGGTCCTAGTCCCGTGTGAAGAGATATTTATAAAGGCAGACACATTTGTAGTCAGCCATCAAGTGTCCTGTTTAATGCCCTGAACGAATGTTTACAGATAGCAATCCTAAATATAGCCACAGATGATTGAAGTCTTATCTGATCTGCAATGTATTGTTTGGCAACTGAGTAGCACATTCTTCAGAAGACTAGAAGTAGAGGACATCGAAGTAAACTAGGAACATATGAAAGTAGTTAAACGACAGGCGAAGACAAAAACTATACCATAGCAGTTTTTCGAGGAGAGGCATAGGCCCTATATCATAAGCTATAATGCTCATTGAATGCAGCATACGTTAGCACAGACTAAGCATTGCAAAATATTATAAAAAAGGCATTTAAGGAAAGAAGAATTATGCTGGTCTCATTTAGCTAAACTTCACTCATGTCAATCAGAGTCATTTTATTTCCTTCTTTTGTATTTTTCCTGTCCTGTGTTAATGAGATTTATTCCTTTTCTGACACTCTTTCTTTCTTTCTTAACGGCAGTTAGCGCCATAAGGCCGTCCACCCTCTGAGGCGATGGCACGATGTGCGGCTGTAGGATGGATCGGAGCCTATAAGGGCAGCTATACAGTTACAAAATCAACTCTTGTTTTTATTTAGCTTATTATCGTGTCTACCTACTATCTAATATAAACATAATTGAGTTTATCAGTTTGAATTGAATAAACGATTATATAGTTATTATTTTAAATTACTATTATTAACACTATTTTATTATTATTATTATTATTATTATACATATATGTTTCACATTATGCTGTTATCGCCCATGATGAGCTAAGTGAGTGTTGGCAATGTCCCGAAGAGGCAGGCTGCGTTCCCACGCTGAAGAACAACTGAGATACGTTGGAACAGAAATGACGTTTCCATTGGATCGTGGGTTGCAGCACTCGTTCGACTACCCAACTCTGAGATGAACTGCAGTCCTTCACTGCTCCAAGCGCCGCCGGATTCCAAGGAGAGGGCTACGAAGTCGTGGGTGTTGGTTATGGTGGAATACTTGGCCCTCTTCGTCTTAGCTGCGCGTTCGGCTGCTTCGCCAGCTCTGATAGATGTGTCGACAAGATGTGACTTGGCGTAGGTGTCTGGCACTGTGACATCCCATGCCAGACATCGACCACGTGTCCAAGGAATGAGCGTGACGCCGTCCGGTCGCTTTCCATCTTCTCTTACCAAGTCGAGAGGTTCCTTTTGCGCTGGAATCTTCGCCCTGCCAAGAGCTCTCCAGATGACATCGTTCAACATGCTATGTCGTTGATGTTTTCCGCTGCCTCTTCTACAAATTAGTCCATGGAGCCCTTTTGCTTCGACGCTCTCTTGACATTGGTGACACAAATGTGGCTCGCAGAGCGTCGTTCCTAGCCTCAACCCGGCTGCCAGTCGTACATCCTCGTTTGAGAGGCGCAGGCCTAGGGCAGTCACAGGGAGCGCTAGCATCCAGTCTCCAGAATGAGGTGCTCGTGAGGCCAGCAGGCGAGCACGGTCGCATGGATTGTTATTGGAATCCAGCAGACCTTTCCATGCCTTGTCTGTGAATCGGAGGTCCCATTCTTTCTGGCGATGACTCGCTGCTCCTGTTGGTTGTTCTGCATCTGTCAGGGTCTTCCAAGCGTTGAGTGCTGAACTCGCAAGTTCATATGGTTCCTCAGCAGACTCTGTTGGTAGGATGCATGCCTGGAGTTCGCTTGTACTAGCAGCAGAAGCCAGAAAGGCAGAAAGTGCCAGCGTAGATGCACAACGAACTCCCAGACCACCATCTCTCACCGGCAAAGAAGCCTGGAGCCAGCGGTCATTGTCAAGGTCCACATTTAAAATGGTTGACAGTCCTTCTCTCGGCAGTTGATCAAACCGAGCCAAGCCCGGGCAATCATCGCAGACGGCTGTGCGCAGACTGTACAAGAGCTTCGGTACACTTAGACTGTTTCTCAGCAGAACCAGAGCGTCATGTGTATAAAGCAAGGACAATCTTTCGATTGCCCTCCCGAGGTCATTGGCCTTTGAATTAACGACCATGTTCACAGCTAGACCTGGAATCAGAGGTGCACCCAACAAGGTCATGTCCTCGAGGGCTATGCTCGTGAACTCTTGGAACGCAGGGTCATTGTTAGGCATCTGGGTGTTGTGACACGCGATTTCGCATTTGCTGAGGTTCAATAGCAATCCAAGATTCTTTGAATCCTGCTCGATTAATTGAACGTCGTCGGCCACTGTTTCCTTGTTACCTCCCAATGTCAGGTCATCCAGATATCCGATACGCAGATCCGATCAAAGCTTCATCAGAATCGGTTGCAGCACAAGACAGAATTCCAGAGGTGCCAAAGGATCGCCTTGCTGCGTTCCTTCTTCGGATCGAATTGTGTTTGAACCATAGCGCAACAGTGGACGGTTTGAATATGCAGCGTGAGCAAAGTGGTAGAGCTCTGGGATCTCTCTAGCAACTGCCTCTAGAAGACAATCTCTGCGCAGAGTGTTAAAGGCATTGGCGAAGTCGAGCTTCACTAGGACGCTGTCCTCAGTCATTGTGATTATCCAACGACGTGTCGCATGGACAGGTGCCTCAGCGCCTCCTGGAATGCCTACCCCAAGCTGAATGGGGGCGAGCAGTTGAGACAGCCTTGTTACCGCATACGAATTAGCGCACTTTGCCGCCAGACGGCGCAATGTGTAGCCCACGGCGATCGGTCTTATGCCTCCGTCCTTCTTGCTCAGGGCTAAAAGGTTTGCCCCATAGACGACCTCGATGGCAATTCATCGTTAGTCGACTGGTCTGGCCCCTGCAGTCCCCATTCAGTAATGCGGGACAAAATCATTTTGGTCATGTTGTGCTTTCGTCCACCTCTTCTTGGCTTCACTAGTACAGTTCCACCGAAGGCCAGCAAATCGAACCATTTTGCAACGCAATTTGGTTCTCTTACAATTGCTTGGATTATGTCGGCCAGGAGAACAGCACAAGATGGCCTTGCTGCTGTTGGGATTCTCTTAATCAGAAGACCGGGTGAAGCAGGATGTGAGAGCTGAGAGGTGAGAAGCGATCGGCCCAACATCCGTCGACAGCTCCCGTGAGTAAGAGATCTGCACGCTAGTGGTAGAAGACGACTGTCTTGTGGTATTATGCATTATTATGATGGATAATTATTATTATCATTATTATAATTATTATTATTATTAATAATATTATTATTATTATCATCATCATCATCATCATCATTATTATTACTATTTTTAATGTCCCGAGGTATAAGCCTAGATGATCCCTCAGGGAGTAGAACATTAATAATAATAAGAAGAAAATGTAGCCTGGTTGGTCTCACAAGTGGCGAAAGAGGTTTTGATTATTATTTTTGTTATAATTATTATACAATTATTATTATTTTTATTGTTATCATCATTATCATAATCATTACTATGATCACCGTCGTCGTCGTCATCATCGTCGTCGTCGTCATCATCATCATTGGAATGTTATACTCAATACCTTCTCGTTTGAATAGTAATTTTTAAAATATCGTGTATATGCTAACCTGTCCTACCAGTTCATCTGGCGCTAACATTTGAAATCAACTATTTCAAATGTCTAAGGCAGTCACCGTCTCATCCATCTACCGAATGAATAATTCGTTAGATAATAAAATAATAATAAATTATGTTTGGGTTCTGGTTCCAATGATCTGAAAAGATTTATGGGTTTCAAAGGCCGTCGAGATGGACAGGAATGAATTCTATGCCGTTCTCGCGTTTACATTTTTTTCTTCCAGAGAATCTACAGTAGACAAAGACCTATGGAAAAGAATTATCGGCTGTGCGAAGGGCAGGTCTACTTGTATTAACAGAACAGCTTAGCACAACTCCACTCTGGAGTCACGAGCGCTTGATTGAATTGTGATCGCCATCTCCTAACTTCTAAAGCGCCACTCGACAGCAAATGCCGTGCACCAGCCTATTTACTAGTGTTGCGCGGAGGTGTAACAAGGTTTTGAAAAGTGTGGGGGGCCCAAATTTAAAAAAAATGTTTCCCCCACTTTTTGAATTTCCCCTCCCTCCCCCAGAAATGTGATATGCAATGATGGTTGAGGAACATAAAAAGTGCGCAATTCAGCAGGAAGAGACATGGTGCAGTATACGATATGACTCGGTTGAGATGAGTGGTGACCGGGTTTCGAGAAAGACTAAGACAGGAGAATGATCGAGTAGAGCGGGTTGGCTGGATGGTGAAGAGTTCGCAAAGATATTTGGTTTGGGTGTATTGTAGGGAGTTGTAGGTTAATGATCGGACTTTGAAGTGGATACATACGCGAAATACAATAAAATAAATGGATAATGACCTAAGCAATTAATGCCTTTAAGAAATTTTGAGTGTGTGTGTTACACCTCAACTAGCTTAATCTAGCTACATCTAGGCCTATGCTCTCTCATCTTTCCTATGCCGCCTCGTCATGATGACGTACATAGGGTCCATTAAACAGTATAATTATATGATGAATCGGTTACTTTTGTACAGACAATTCTCAGATCTGTGCAAACTATGGATTGGCCCACACTTGAGAACATTCGTCTACCTAATTTCTTCAACCTAATGTCTCCAACCTAATGTCTCCAACCTAATGTCTCCAACCTAATGTCTCCAACCTAATGTCTCCAACTTCGGAAGAGATTTATGTTTTCAATGACAGAGAATACGATAATAAACACAACAGGCGATACTCGTCAAATTGCCTGCTTCAAACTGTTCAGATATGCGTTTAACTTATGCAATGTACCGTGGATAATAACCTAAACAATTTCCTGTGTATGCCCTCAGGAAAGTAGAAATGCAGGTTGCATCAAAACAACTAGTCCTTGATAATAATTTTCCAGTTAATTTTTTCTAGCTCCATGATTATATTTATAGATGTGTCCTTTCCCCAATCTGAAGAGTTAGGGATAATTCCTCAACAAGCTCTTCCAAGTCATTCAATCGTTTTTGTATGATTAAACTAGTATCGTGTATATAACAAACATTATACATTGTTCCAAAGGCATTCCCACCTTCAAGATACTGCAGCAGACAGCTCCAACAGTATTGTATTTATCTAATTATGCGTGATGGTTCGCAAGTCCGGGTCTGAAGTATTATTGTCAATATGTATTGTCTAATTAATTCATATGTAGGGTTTTGTGTATACAACTTCGTATGCCAAAGTATGATTGTGTTGTTCAGACCTCTATACACGTACGTATGCCCATAAAGCCTACATGGCTCATGAACTGTCATCTTTAGGCGTCGACGTGGGGGGTGCTCGTTGTGGGGATGTACATGTAATGATGTAGGCTGTAATATGCCTATAATGCGTACATGTAGAGTCATTGTCACTATAAAATAGTGTGTCTCGTGGTGCTAGGGGCTGAAGCCCCCATGTTGAGGTTAAGCAAATCTCCGTTAGAAGTGAGTAATTATTACAATATAAGCCTACGCGTTCCATAGGGCGGATACTTCATATGTTTAATCACTATACATAAGTAACCTATTACAAAACAATGACCAGTAAACTATAGACTTTCCGTAACGATGTTAAGCGTTTGAACTGGATCATAATCTGCAATTTAAATGTGTGTATGTATCGATGTTTGCCATATTTTTGGCACTTACATGTGTGAACTAGATGCATACATCGCAATTTTATGTACCGGGTACCCTAGGCGTTGGGATTTGCGAATCACAGATTTTCAGTCGATTCGAATAGAATCGGGGTATAGGTTCGAACTCAAATCGAATATCGAATTGGCATAGATTCTATATATGTTCGAATTCGAATCGAATATCGAATAGAATCGGGGTATAGGTTCGAACTCAAATCGAATATCGAATTGGCATAGACCCTATATATGTTCGAATTCGAATCGAATATCGAATAGAATCGGGGTATAGGTTCACATTTGAATCGAATGTCGAATCGAATCAGCGGGAACCGAAATTTGCCGGAAACAGACAATTATTTCTATTATTATTACTATTAAATTTTGCCTTCACAATTGGGATCTTCGTTCAGAAGATTCCGCCTTTGGTCGCAGATTTTGGAAATGCGTTAATATTGTACACTGTCGGTTCTTAATGTGCCCTGTGGGATTTTACTGTACTGTAGGTTCTTTGTGTGCCCTGTCGGTTCCAAAGCGTTCTTATTCATTGCCTAGACTTTTGTATCCAAAGTCTTAAACCTACACTTAACAGGTTTAATACTTGAAGGTCATGTTATTATTAATAAT
>OY365810.1:11839357-11918396 GCA_959347315.1 Bimastos eiseni | reverse complement strand
AGGGAGAGAGCAACGAAGACAGAAATTATCATCGGAACAAATGGGGTGGGTGGGGAATGTAAAACGTATCAAGGACGATGTCATAAAAAGGCAAGGAGAAGAAAGCAGCTGGATGGAGTCAAATCTGCATGAACAAGAAATGAAACACTTGGAGTTGAAGCCGGAAAGAGATTGGCCTGCTGGTGAATTACAAGTAGACAAGGAAAAAAGTAAGTCTAACTTTTTAACTCAATTTTCAACTCAAACGGCATCACCACATTTCGTAAAACGAAACGAAATCTCTGTCAGTCAACAGATGCACTATGTAACTGAGCAGCAGAAGTTGTTAGACAAGATAAAAGAAGGTAGAGTATACTACACCAACCAAAAAGCGATATGGGACATAAAGGAAAGGCAGTTGGTGGAACATATTGAACGACTAAAAAGTCATATGCTTGTTGCCGGCAAGGAAAATGATAATCTTACTGCTCTGTATAACGAGGAAAAAAAATCACACGAAAGGAGCAAAAGCCAGTTTTCAGAACACTTGAAGAAAGAGTATGAATGGATGCACGAGAAGGACCTATGTTTCGATTCTCTGAACGAGTTCAAATCAGAGAAGGAAATGATAGTGAAAAAGCTACGAGAACAGCAGAAATCAAATGACAACATTGAAAAGAAGCTAACAGAACAAATGCAAAACAATGAACGACTGAGGCGTGAGTTAAAACAGTTAATTTCTGGGCTCGAAAGAATCGATAAACAGTCAGCAGAGCTTCATACGACGATGGATTGTGACTCAGATAAAAGCATTATAGAGAAATTAAAAGTATTGATAGGTAAGATAAGAGGGGAATGGCCAGAAGAGAAAAGAATTCTTTTGGATAGGAATGAGGTTTTGAGCCGCCAGATGGAAGAACTCAAGTCAAGAGCTTCAAGTCAAGAGATGAAGCATCAGTTGGAGAGCAGCAGCGTTGCAAAGAAAGAACGTGAATGGTTGATCAGAGAAAAACAAGCTGCTGATCGAATTCAGGAATTGGAACGTCAAATTGATGATCTAACAGGAAATCTTGCGCAACAGACTGTGTCGAATAGGACTGCCGAAGAGGAACTAAATGCGGCTTTGAGGAGGGAAGGTCATGTAAATGCTGAATTGACAGATCTAAAGCAGCGTTTAGGGCGATACTCAGCTGATAGGAAGCAAGAATATGATACAGACGTACTGCGGGAGTTGAAAGACCTAATAACGTGGATAGAAAGAGGAGATGGAGAGTCAACGGAGGATCAGATTCTGGACGAAGTATCGTCAAAGAATGACATTATAAATAAAATCAAAGTGTCGATCACAAAAACAACAAAAGAGTTGAGAGGTAAAGTGAAACAATTGTCGAAGACAAGTGGAGATTCGAACAAGCAATTGGCAGAGCTCAGGCAGAGTTTGGCAAACGAAGAGATAAAACAACGAAAAGTAGGCGTGAAGTTCGAAAGGGAACGAAACAGGTTAACGCGACATGTAGAGCAACTAAAGAATAGCGAAGAACTTCTTAATTCTAGAATTCAAGAATTGGAAAATGAACTACGTATTCTTCAAGATGCGCTGACACAGCAGCAAGAAACCAATCTAACAGTTGAAGAGGACTTGAGAATAGCATTGATTAAGAATAAGGAAGAGACAAACATGAAGCAGCGTTTAGAAGGTTCCGTTACTTACAATACGGAAATTAGTCTTACACCGTTGGAGTTGGGACATGTAATAAAGTGGATAGATACAATAGATAAACTGCCGACAGACAAGATGACAAAAGAAGTGGAATCGCAGAATGACGCCGTACAGAAACTGAAAACCTCAATCATCGCGAAAACAAAAGAATTAAAAGCTAAAGAGAAACAATTATTGATTACCATAGATGAATCAAGTCATCAAATAGCAGCACTCAAGCAGAACGTACACTCTAAACAGCAGAAACATCCAGAATTACGCAGAAGTAACGAAAGTCTGCAGACAGAGTTAATGGAAAAGGAACAAATACTGAAAGATCAGGATGAACAGCTTAACGAAATGAGGAATGAAATTCTTCAGCTTCGCGAAGAGCTAAAGCAGCCGGTGATACAAAAGAAAAGTTTCAGAAAGGAACTAGATCAAGTATCACCAACAGAAGCCAAACAAAACGTGACAAATCTCCAGCAGCAACGCTTCAAAGGTGAGAACAATTTTTATTGGGATGACTCTACTGCAGCTGTAGGCCTACAGATTACTGGTAAGTTCTTGCTTGTTGGCTGCAGTTTTATGGACTGCATACGTTTTTCGTTAATTTTCAATCAATAGTTATCGAGTTTGCCAGAGTTTTCTCTCGACAGTGAAGCATTTCCATAATCAGAAGATAATCTAGCACAACCATACATTTTGAAAACATGTCTTTAGTATATTGAATCAAGTTACGATTTGTTTCTTTGTGAATTGCGAAACCTTAGCACGGTAGATTCAAGTTGCATGCCTAGAAAATCAGACAGTGACATTCGATGAGACCAGCGGTCTTTTGTGCTCATATGAATGAGACTCTGGACATTTTGTCCAAACACTAGGTGATGCATTTCTATTTAATTTGCTTATCAATTCAAGAGTCATATGCTATCTGAGAACATTGTAAATGAGAAACTATTCACATTTTCACATTCACTTAAATTGTAGGCCAACTCTACTACTCTAGCTATTGGGTGCAAAATTGTTTTATTTATTACAGCGAACAGACTGAGAAGCTCACGAGCGCCAAAAGGAATTAGAAACATGGGAAACACGTGTTACTTTGGCGCCACAATACAGAACCTGATTCATACTGCTCTACTAACTGAAG
The DNA here is from genome assembly GCA_959347315.1 of Bimastos eiseni. Classification (NCBI taxonomy): domain Eukaryota; kingdom Metazoa; phylum Annelida; class Clitellata; order Crassiclitellata; family Lumbricidae; genus Bimastos; species Bimastos eiseni. Next base: position 11,915,565 of record OY365810.1, on the reverse strand, counting down.
AACTACAGCCCAGTCTTTCTGTGCAAGCTACATTAGACACTGAACTACTACTGACCAAGGCATACATAGAATTTCTTTCCAGATTTCATGAACCCAACTGTGATCTAGCCCTTCGGCATATGTTCGAGGTGTTTTGCAGGAAATCGTCACGATTTGCCGACAGAGGACAGCACGATAGTCATGATTTGTTTGTGAACTTTCTAAACTGCCTTCGAGACGAGGAAAGAAGACGTCACGGGTCTGTCAACTCAGCTGGGTTTAGAAGCGTGTTGACTGCTGTTGACAAAGTTTTCGGTGGTCATGTGATCACGGTATACGTTTGTTCCAGTTGCAAAGCACCCTATCATGTATGCGAACCATTCCTTGATATATCAGTTCCGATACTATTACCAGAGGGTGTAAAGGAAGAAGAGGAGGAAGATTTGTTCAATAATCGTTTGCATGAGCCTCAGTTGTTTGAACATGCTGATGGCAGAGTGGATATGGTGAGCCACGCAGTTAAGGTCACGATGAGACCACTTGGAGATCGGACTCGATTGAAAACTTACCAACGACTCTTTCAGAAGAGATCGCCGATGTCAGAGTCCACGGGAGTAACTTCTCTGAATCAGTGCCTGGGGTGTTACAGCAGAATAGAGCAAATCTACAAAGAGTATCTTTGTTCCCATTGCCAAGCAGAAGGTCGACCATCGATGACGTCAGCATTGAAGCGAACTCTGATCTATAATCCACCGTCTGTGTTGGTTCTTCACCTGAAGAGATTCGAGCAGACGACGCATGGATTCAAGAAGTGCAACCAACCCGTTGCATACGACGAATATCTGGACATTGGACCTTTCTGCAGTTCTAGCTCTCTGCGGATCAGCGAACCCGACGAAGCCAACGTCTGTTATTCTCTCTATGGCGTTGTCGTTCACAAGGGATCCTTGACCTCTGGTCACTACGTCTCTTATATCAAGGTCAGAGATTGCGATACGCGACAGAGTAAACAGTTTATGCAGCAGACCTTTCTGAATCGAGATCGGGTACTCGACGAAGATGATATCAGCAGAATAAACGCAAGAAGGGGAACACACGCGAGCAGAAAGGAGTGGAAACCAAAGGAAGTAGAAGGTCAGTGGTACTTAGCAGATGATGAATATGTCAAGGCTGTGGATCAGACCGAGGCTTTGTCGCAAGCAGCGTATCTACTGTTTTACGAAAGGGTCGCTAAATAGAAAGACACAGTCACTTAGAAGACACTATACTAAAGTTATTGCTAAATGAAATCATGATGGGGTAGTTTAATCATTTCAACTGTAAGTCTTTTTTTATTGATTCATTTGATTGCACGTTTAACAGATTAAAATTTAAGCTTTATAGGGGCCTAAGCACCCATAGAATAATCAATTGAATTAGACGTATGTTTGAATTATTGGTAAGAAATGGCCTAAAATTGTCTAAGGAAGAGATTTCGCTTTAATGCTTCATCTTAAATATTGTATTAACTATTTCGCTAATTAAAACTCATATTACAACATTCCTATTTAACATTTAACCAGACTTGATTGTATATTTATACTGAGTTTTTTCAAATGATTTTCGAAGACAGCTCTGTGCGACATAAATATCTGAAAAAACAGTCTAGGCTTTATGAGCTCAAACTTATGTTTAGATACATCAGACCTTTTAAGATTGTCGGCTCTGTAGGGCCTACTGAACACAGTTTTTTTTACGTCAAACCGATTTAGATTTCGTGGAATTTCAATTAACAAGAGAATAGAATTGGCGATCAGATAATAACTGATGACGGTAGTTATCGAAATAGAACAAAGTAGCCTAGAATGTCAACCAAGGAATCTTTAATTGACAAAATGAAGGAATCATGGTTTAGCGGCGAAGAGTTGAAAACGAACACCAACAAAGTAGAACGATGAAGTTTGCAATAACCAAGTAATTCCATTGTATTTTAATGAACTTCTTACGTAAGTCTTCTACAGCGATCATCTGTCTATCAGTTTGCGCCATCCACCATCGCAATGATCACCGTCTAGCTATGAGCCTGGCTAATGCGCAAATGCGTTGGTGTGCAGCCCAATGCTTAATCTGAGTTAGTGTCATACATGTCCCATGAACCTGACCAATTTTATTCTCTAAATCTGAACTGCAGATGAAACGTGTAGGGCTAACGGCAGTGGGCCGAAGTTTGGGCGTCGTTTGAATGAGCTAGACTAACGCTGCCATTGGCATTGGGCCTAATTGTCAGCGCAAACCACAATGGGTGCAGTGTTGTGCGAAATATAATTCAGAAATAGTATTAAGTTCATACATTCAAACATGTCGAGTTTGAAAAGGAACCGTAAAAAAGCTGCTGCCATTGAAATACAAAAATATAAGCATAGAAGTAAGATATGGGTTTTAACCGCCATGGAACACTTTCATACCGCTGAACTGGATACTAAGTAACTATTATATTACGATAAAGACATTGAAAACATCAAAATGGCAAAATATTGGTAACTGTAATCCCCTACGTTGTCTGTCGTTATCAGATTATGCATGCAAGAGCTCCCTTATGAGTTATTTAAAGAGCGCCATATCAATTAAATGAGGCTGGTATGATAAGAATGTTGTCGTATGCATACATGCATGTAGGCTTACATACACAGTGACGAGGGCATGCAGATGTAATCATCTCACAAAATAACCTGTAGAATGTAGGCTGCTGTAGCGTGTACTCAACTATAATTTTACCACTATAGCACAGTACATGCATGAATATATGCATACACGAATAACAGTAGCTGTACATATGGACGGTCATCTACATGCATATATACACACATACATAATTAAGGCTACATACGTATATATATACCTATACATATATATGAGTCATTATGGTGCTTATGGTAGTGGTTATATATATATATATGGTGGTTATGGTGGAGGTTATATTTATATATATATATATATACATACTTACATACTTTTTATGGTAGCAATTCTACAGTGCAGTCTGTTATGAACTCTGCAGCCAGACTCGTTGCTCGTCTCCCTCGCTACTCAGACATCTCTACCAACATGACCGACGTCCTACACTGGTTTCCAATTATCTCTCGCATCCAATACAAGGTACTCCTCTTTGTCCTTAGAACTGAACAGGGTAAAGCTCCTAAATATCTCTGCGACTTAATGCGAAAGCCTCTGTCTGCTGTCTCCTCCCGCCCTCTCCAGTCTGCGGATCGACTTGATCTTCTTGTTCAACGGGCATGGACTGCTATAATTCAACACCGTGCCTTTGCCATTTTGGGCCCTTCTATGTGGATGTGCTCCCTATTACCCGTAGCAAGCTTTTAATCGGGCTCCCACTCTCATCCCTTCGCTGCCTGAGGACTTTCTTATTTCCTCGTGGCTGTCACGCTGAGAGCGCTTCTGAATAGCTAGTACTGTAAGAAGTGCTATATAAATAACCAGATACGATACGATAAATATAATATATGATATAACAGAATACACAATACAAAAACCATTATGTCACTAACTTTGCTAGCCACCTTCTCTTGGGATTGAATTACAAACTCAGTGGCTGCGATCTTCGTCCCTAAAATTGTTTACCATTGACTCTACCAGATCGCGAGTGTTCCATTGCTCCGAGTGACGCCTCTCAGAGTGACACCGTAATTTTAAACCTGAATATTACATGATATGAATGCAAATGGATATATTTATATGAATGGTCGTCAATGTGAGCAATTCGAAAGTTAAAATCATGTTAAGATGATGAATGTAGAGAAACGTTTTTCTGAAAATACTTACTATGACCAATATAAGGCCTACATACATTCATACATTACAGACATACATACATACAAACATACATACATAAATATATAATATGCAAGTAAACATTCAAGTATCGATTAAATTGAAAAAATATATAGGGGTTTTATCGCGCATTGCATGTGAATGACCCGCCCACATTATAACCAACTCATTAATCCTTACCTAACCGAAGCAGTACGTTTGATGCAGTCTTTTGACTCAGGCCGTTTCGGCGCCTATCTCTGATACAATACATTTACTTTGATGTCATCCTCCGCAATTGCCTTTGTTAGTTCTCTTATCAACAAGTCGGCGTCTCTGATCTTAATTATACTATCTTTATTTTGCTTTACCGACATTTTTGTGAAAACTGTGAATCAGCCCATCAAACATGGCAAGCCAAATTCTGGTGGAATAACCCAAACATTTGGAGATTTATAAACGGAATCCAAGCGGTTCAAAAAGGGCGTGATCTCTAGTACGAAAAATTCGATCGCGGTGACCAGTCGCCTGTACAACGCAGAAAATACATCGCAGCTGATGTCATGAGCAGGACCAGGACAATCGCTGGCAGCTACATAGAATGAAACATCATCGAGTATCTATCTATCTATCTATCTATCTATCTATCTATCTATCTATCTATCTATCTATCTATCTATCTATCTATCTATCTATCTATCTATCTATCTATCTATCTATCTATCTATCTATCTATCTATCTATCTATCTATCTATCTATCTATCTATCTATCTATCTATCTATCTATCTATCTATCTATCTATCTATCTATCTATCTATCTATCTATCTATCTATATCTATCTATCTATCTATCTATCTATCTATCTATCTATCTATCTATCTATCTATCTATCTATCTATCTATCTATCTATCTATCTATCTATCTATCTATCTATCTATCTATCCATCTATCTATCTATCTATCTATCTATCTATCTATCTATCTATCTATATCTATCTATCTATCTATCTATCTATCTATCTATCTATCTATCTATCTATCTATCTATCTATCTATCTATCTATCTGTCTATCTGTCCGTCCGTCCATTCATCCACCCATCCATTCATCCATCCATTCATCCATCCATCCATCCATCTTTCCATCCACCCATCCATCCATCCATCCAACCATCCATCCATCCTTCCATCCATCCACCTATAAAGAGATTATGCTGAGAAGCTGAGCGTAAAAATCAAGGACACGGATGATATGCCGTGGCAGAAACAAGGATGGATTGCAAATAGACTGGAGTACCTTAGAGGAATAGCGCAGAATGTTCTGATGAACTCGTGAGAAGCCGATGGACTGTACAACGTACCAAAAGGAAGCGCTAAATGGATGTTAAACAATATCAGCTCTGAACATTTCTTATATGCTTGATATACTGGGTTAATTAGTATTTTACATATGCAGTCAAACTGACTAAACATTACTTGACTATTGTCATGGACTACATTAATATCTGTTTGTCAGCGCCAAAAAGGCAGCGCCAAAACGTCACGTATACCTTACCTAGCATATCATGATTTGGATCATAATTAAACTTACAAGTTTATTAATTTTGACTTATGTAATAACACAATATGCAACAGTGCTGAACTATCCTTCCTCCGCCGCATCTTAACATATGGCCAGATCAGAATTCAATTATTACATTGAATAACATGTCGAGAGAAAGACCAGCAGCAACCCGAAGTAACACGCGTTCAACGTTTTCAATTGGCTGGAAATAATAGCCTTGTGAAAATCTACAGCAGTTTAAAACACGTCATAACTTGTTTGCTTACGTCAACGTGAGTGAGTAAAAGAGCATCTAGAATGATAACTGAAATCTCTGAACCGTCTGATAGCAGCTGATTAGCAAGCTTTAAAATAATGAGAATGCTCATGTGAATAAATCTAATTTTCAAAACATGTGTCCTTCGTGCTCTTTAAGCCTTGGAAAATGCAGGGGCATGTACCCTACCAGAAATATGGTGCCGGGCCGCCGGCGCCACTGGACTGTCATCTGACAAGAAAGCCACGATCAGATTGTGTGGGCTTTAGATTGCTCACAGAAAAGAGCCTGGAAATGATCGGCAACTCATGTTATATGCTGATAATGTGCTGATGCCCAAAATTGGCATCCTTGAGGGGTGTATTTTCATTATTTTCATTATATTCATTTTTTTCATTATCTCAGCTGTTACGCTGCAACGCATTCGATAGACAAGGATCGACCACAGATGATGCTTCAAGGAGGACGTTGAGGCAGTTGACATAACAAAGTAGAAGAAACGGATCGGAGTGTGTACAGTGTTGGGCACGAGACTAAAAGCTCAAGACCAAGACCGAGACCAAGACCGAGGTCCAAGACAAAGACCGAGACCGAGTGGTCCTAGACCAAGAATGACACTCTTCTTTATAAACAATTCAATTTATTAAGACGCTAAAACGGAATAACGCGCTTAAAACATTGATTTTATGGCTGAAGAATACTAATCTTAATAATGGTCCAGAAAACAGTTTTAACGGCCACTCTGAACGTCTGCAGATTCAGCCCTTGTCTTGGGCCTGAAAAGATCACACTATGAATTACTTACAGTATACAATAGGTTAATATTTTAAAACATCTGAACAAGTAGATTAACGTTCCGTTTGAATGGTGTACATGTACCACGGACCTCGGAATTGTAGGTTAATAGTGTCTACACGTGGCCGACCACATAATTATTAGATTGTTCCAAAACCTTGTAATTTGTAAAAGCAAATTTTGAAATGGATGGCTCCGTTGCAAATGCATTTCTTTCTGCTCCTGGTAACATGTATAATTTATATTGATCTATCAGTTCGGTCAATCGCGTAGGGCCTAAACAGTGTCTCTAACAATCGAAAATAACCGAAAAATGTTGAAAAAATTGCTCTGTTACGGCAAATGGCCAAGAACGCTAATTTAAGACGGAGGCCAATCCCAAGACCGCTTAAGACCAAGACCGGCGCATTCGAGACCAAGACCGAGACCAAGACCAAGACCAAGACCGATGCATTCGAGACGAAGACCTCAGTTTTCTAGTCTCAAGACGATTTCGAGACCAAGACCGCGGCCTCGAGACCACATCCCTGACTGTATATGCTTAAAGTTACATGCATGTGCGTGTGTGTTAATACGTTTGTTTAACGACGCATTCATATCAAAGATGATTAGTCTTGCAGGCAGCGTGAAGGGTTGTCACTTAAATAGGTCGTAAAGACACAGAGTAGAGGCACCAACTAAATATCAGAGGCAGATTTCTTAAAGCCATGTAACAGTCATTCTATAATGACTTCTCATAAACACTCCACCCCGCCTACATATTGCAACATGATAATTATACACATTTCTGAAATGAATGAACGCAGTATGATGCGTAAGCACAACAAACAGCAGTGCATGAACTTAGGTATAGGATTTGCCTTCTGGCTGTGTTTTGTACTTATGATATTACTCCCGATAACAAGGACGCTTTGTGGAAGTCATGCTGTTTATTTAACCATTAGCCTAAATGTAGACCTGTGTCGAATTACCAAATGCGAACATACATGTACTTAACGCTCTGTAGCACAGTTATCATACCATCAATTTGTTCACTTTATAGCTGCTCGGTCGCGTCAACTGACGGTACCCGGATGCAATTTTATTCAGTATTTTTCAAACAGTAACTCATAAGTGGCAGTCAGACGATTGTGCAGACGAGTCGACGTTTATTCTTAAAGGTACATTTCATGCAATTATTTTGCGCACAGAAATTTTCAGATTTTTACATGATTAGCATAAATGAAATAATACCTCTGCTGGTGTAGCTACTGTAACGTAACTCAGGGTTGCTCTTCGCCAATGAGATATCAGTTTGTGGTGAACTTCAATTCTACCCTTCGGTATCGGTTGCGACAATTCTGGTTCCTCTCCCCTTAATTCTCTGGTACCCTCAGGAGGCCGCAATATTGTTTGCCCAGGTCCGACTATCGGCGAGGTAAGTCTGGTTTGTTGGCGCAGATATGAGGAAGATTGCCAATGTCCACGATTTGAGCTCATTACAAATAACTTCGACTCGATCCCGACTGATTTATCTTTATTTCTTCGATAAAATCCACAGTCATCGAACAGTTATTTTACAGAACGCTGTCTTTACAACTACTACGACAACGGCGACTTCTGACGGCCCTTTATCATACAGCGACGGACTATAATAACTTCCGACGACTCTCTCTACTTCCGTGATTACTCTTACCCTTTATGTCTCTCCTATATATATACCCGAAGCGAAGCGAGATATTGTAGCGAGACATTGTAGCGAGACATTGTAGCGAGACATTGTAGCGAGACATTGATCGCCAACTAGCCGAGGCAATTTTGCCACACTACTAATCTGGAACTTGCGCAAAAATACAGTTTTCTCTGACAATATTGTGCAAAATGCATTGAACTGATTATAACATACATTTTAAGTAACATACTGAGGAATAGAAATGATATGTATACCCATATAGCAATGATTTCTGGAGACCTCAGAGACTGTGATTTCACAAAAGATTATTTTGAATTCCGTAAGTTGCTTTCCTCAAGACATGAACCAGCCAGGCATCTACTCTGCGGGAGTTTCTTTGAGCTGCCTCTTTTGTACTTTCTTTCAAACCCAACAGACTTTGACATCATGTTCTGTGACACGACACTCTGCGCCATTTATAACCACGCCAATTCGCCTACGAGATGTAAAAATGCGCTGACAATTGACAAGACAGATTGTCATATTGGATTTGTAAGGCTGAGAAACAGCGAAGAATTTGTTCGCAAACCACAAGTTGTCAACAAAGGACCAGCTCACATGGGAGTACTACGTATTCGGAACTCTTACTTAAGATCTGTCTTGGGAATTGTCTTTGATAGATGGCAAGACATTCATTCGCTTACTAAGGATAGTGTCTACGCCATATCCTGTCCATTATGGCCCCCAGACGCGATTGAGTGGATTAGTCGTAAACGTATCAATGATTGGCCAACTGAGAACATAATCGACAAAATAGTTAAAGGTGGAAGGTGGATGTCATCTGGTTGCAAAGTGTCACGCGAAGAACCCCAATGATGACACTCAATGGAGATATTCATTCTCACAAGCTGAAACTAGTTTAATACACAATTGCTGGACACCTGTACAAAAGTACATTTATCACTTGCTGAGAATCATAAAGAGAGACGTGATTATCAAGTGCGGTGGTGAAAATGAAACTTTCATTTCCAATTATTATTTCAAGACGCTGATGCTATGGGCATGCGAGGTAAAACCTTCAAAATTTTGGGAAGTCAGAAACATAGTAACATCCGTGAGAGAACTGCTCCTGGATTTCATGGAAAAACTTAAAGAAAGGAACTTCTCACATTATTTCATACCTTCAAATAATATAATGGATGACTTGCCGTGCAGCACGGACGTTCACAATGAAATCAGTTTACTACTCAGCTATAGAGAAGTAGAAATTACAGAGATCATCAGAAACGAACCAAAGGCATATCAGACGGATTGTGGTTTTATCGTACTGCCCAATCACAGACTTTATCCACTGTCGGCCAAATGTTCCCAACTATTTTATCTTTCCATGAATGAAAGTGATGATAGGCAATTGCAGGATTCTAGGATACTCAGCATATGCAGTTCAAATTGCTTCTGTCCTGAGCTTGAATATTTGTACAAAGGCATACTGATGCATCTTCAACTATCGAAGTTAAAGTAACATGAAGATGAAAAACGCAAACAAGATTTTATTGCATCTGCAGATGAGTTATTTGATTTGTCAATTCAGAAAATGGATTACGGTTTTACACGCATTCGATTACATCTTGGTTGGTCGATCTCTGAAATTTACCAGCAACTTTGGTTATCGTGCGGAGGTAAACACGTCCAAAATCAAAACCTAATGCTATACTCCGGATCATGTGAGCACATGACTTCATCCACTACTTGTTACGTAAGAGACGAGGATAACTATTTAAAAAACCATTGGTCGTATTCCACAAACAGAATGAAAACTAGTATTTTTCCTGTTTTGCAAGAGATAATGCTGAACGAGCTGACATTGCCATTTAATTCGACTTATTTTGTCAGTTCCGCCTATAGGGCCAACTTTTACTACAATGGCCTACGTAACTACAGAATGGCTTTCGATCTGTGTAAGGAAGTCGCGAAACAACTGAAAAGTTTATCTGTCGTTCAGGATCAATTGTTTAACGAATTTATTCCTTTCCCGTTGAAAAACGAATGGAGTGGATTATATGATGGGCAAATCCAGATTCTTCTTGGTTTTATCACTTTATGCAGATCATTGACAGCATCGCCAAAAGCCAGCCGGCGGATTTACATGTGTTCTCTTGAATATCTGAGATATATCAATACGCGATGCTGTGTGATTCTCAATGAGCAAATCACAGACTTCAGTTTAGAATATGATCGTCTTAACCGGTATTCAGTCAGCATTCTAAGGTTTCGGGTGGATTTCTCCAAAGCGATTATGAGAACTGCGCTGTATATTAGTAAGGCAAATCTGGCTCATTTGTATTTGTAAAATAAGAAACATTTATAGACAATTGAAATAACAATACATTTGCCGAGATGCAAATCCTTTCAGCTACTGTTCTTTATTAGATCATAAAATAGTTCGACGTTTAAAACAGTCGATGGACATAATTGTGTGTCTCGTCACATTGCCCCGTGAAATCTTCAATATTCTTTTTTCTGGATGACTTGCACAAATACTCTGTCATTCTGTATATTATTCAATGATGAAATGGTGACCCTGGACAGAACGGGACCTTGTTCCTTTCAGGGCCCTTTCTTTCTTTGTTGCTCACTGACTAAATTCATTGCACATATTTGGCTGTATTTGATTTATTTCTTTACTAATGGAAACAATGCACGTTTATGGTTATCGTATGGTAGATGCATGAACGACCTGATGTTTGATCGATTGCGTTATCCTCATATTTTTGCATTATTCGTAGTGCATACTAACTGTATATTTGAATAAACGTTTGCATTATCACTGCACCTGGCTTTTTGTTAAAGGCCTTTTTTGGAATCTCACATTGTTACAAAATATGGCGTTTAAACCGTTCTAAAGAGGCGCGTCTTAAGATGTCTTATTCTATGAGCTGTCCTCTCAATGAACAGCCACTTTCTTTAGGTCTACAGGGCCAGCTGGGGTTTAGCCGTAGCACTAGCCTACGCTCAGAAAAAGTTTCACTGCATAAATCTAAGGTAAAGTTTTTGACATTTTGAGAATCGCAACTATTGCTCTGACCAACACCGATGTCTGGTATAGATAGACGCTGTCACTTTTCTTAAGATTAATGTTTTATGAGCAAACGAAAACCCTGGTTGCACTCTTTAAAAGTGATATAATTTTCGCTCAGTTTGAAATATTTCAGTCAATTTTGGCTACTACAGGAAGATATGAGTTAGTTTTGCGCACGTAAAATTTAAGTGATTGATTCCTACTTCTGGATGAGATATTAGCAAAAAACCTGAGGGGTTGCTGTTTTTAACCTACCCTTGTGTGCACATAGTAAGTCGTTGTGTGCGTTGACTCCACGGCCCTTGTGCGCGCTCACATGCGCACATCTTATAGAAGACATACATTGCCTTTTGGTGTAATTGCTTGGAAAACCTTGCAATGAAAAGTTATTCATGTAAAAACGGGCATGGTAGTAGACATATTCCCATTTACTCTGAGTTACAAGCATAAGGTTTTAATCTTTTATTCAGAATAATTTGTATAGGCTTAAATTCGTCATAGGATTCGTATGACTCTTACAGATCCTCTGAAGTCTACATTTTTTAATTTTTTCAGAAATCCGAGTTTCCTTAGTTTATGCAAATTACTCTTCACGTAAGTCAGTATGTATAAATGAATATAATTGGCCTAAATGTAAACACACACACATATATAAATATATATATATTGTTGGGTGTTAGGTTTTTCTTCTGTTGCTGCATATGCCGTACCTCTAAATATCCAACATAGACTATGACCTATATATTCATCATATTCTATTAAAAGGGTATTAACTTAGACAATCTAAAGTGCTTAAATATAAAGGAGGAACAGCTTGGGTGGAGAGGGGCGATTCTCCTGTGCGATATAAAGTTCAGTTTTGTAGGGACAGGGAAGAAAGCGTTGGTTTAGTTACTTAAGCATCAATGTCCGTGCGTGGGCTCGTTACCTTCTTCTGCGCAGTTTTATGTAAGTATCGGCCAACACCTCTAATTTCTTTGTTAAGTTACTTAGGTAGTTCTACTCAGTTGCCTACTTACTCTGCTGCATGTTTCGAGTCTTGGCAACCAACCAGTCTGCGTTCTACACTGATTTCCTCTATCAACCCTTCCAGTGGAGGAGTACTTTGTGACGTTGTTCTGACGGAATCTTTCGAAGGTTACATAATGTTCCTATAATTGTATAATAGACTAATTTTAGAAATACTATAAACTTTGTTCTCAATCATGCTACGATATGGTACTTTTACAATTTGCAAAGCAAGATTTGATAGTCGGTTGTAAGATATTCGGCAGTTCAGAATCTCAGAATCACAATTCAGCGCATAGAGCCATTTGGTCAAGACTCATGAGGCACCAGAGATCAAAGAAATGAGCAGCAATCTAATCAATGTCATTCATCCTCATCAACGTGTATATTGTTGTCTTTTCTGCTATCGTCAAGAGTTGACATTTTATTGGCCTGTCATAACTGTCTTACTGTTTCATTTCTATTTGGTCTGCTTGCTTATATCATCATTATCATTGTTGTGGTTATTAGTATCATCATGATCGTTGTTGTCGTCATTACTGTCGTTGTGAAGTTCTTTTATAAAATATATCTTCTCCTGTTTGATATTTTTATATGCTTGGAATTGTGCACTTTGTTTGGCAGATTGTTTTCATTTGGAATTGGAGAAGGTGCTTCGACTAGCCTTGTGAAAGAAATTGCAAGAGCTGGAGCTGGACGAGGAAAGGCAGAATTTACCAAGGAGGATGAAAGATTGCAGCCTCTGGTAAGCCAATTTAAGCTTTTTTATGTTCAAAGTCTTTAATTTTTATGAAGTCTTTGATTTTCCCTGCTAGCAAAATCATTTAGTACATATGGTGCCCATATGAAAATGTTTCCAAATGTGCTTCAGACGTACAACTTATGATGTTGCTGGATTTAGATCATGCACATTACTGCTGATTGACTTATGCTGGATTTCATAAAATTTTTCCATTAATTTGCTATGAAACCATGAATACCATTTTCTGATCTATTAAAGGAGATAGTATTTCTCTGTATTTCGTGCATCTGTCGTACCTGACTTTATGACTGCTTTTCTAAATATCCTTTTAGTACTGTAACAGATTCAAGCTGTCACAGATTGTTTGAGATCCGTTCCTTTATTTCTCCCAAGTTGACTTTTGTAAGATTGAAGTCGATTAATTAACTGATCAACAACGGCTGGAGAAAGATACAGACATGTAGAATTGTAGAACTACATCGCTAGGCTCAAAGGGAGAAGTAAATTAATTAACCACACGGATTCCATGATTCATGTATAGTTACCCTTGTCCAGTTCAGGCAATTGCTTTCTAGTAGTAGCATCGGTGTTTGTTTTCCTAAATACTATTTATTGCGTACTTTATTTAAGTGATCATTGTTTCAGTGATATACTGTTTTAAATGGGCTTTGAACAGATGCAAAGTGGTCAGTTAGATTAAACTAAAGGGCAGTTAGCTACAACTGTGGTTTTACGATTTAGCTTTGATGTGTCTTTGTTTAACATCTTATGCATCGCCTTCTCAATTGAAGTCACTAATTAACTAGTCACTCAATTTAGACGATGAAGACGTTGAAAGCGGCCATGCAACTTGCTGTCACTGATCTTCATCTTGACTGAAAATTTGACTTGATCCAGATGCCAAAGGACTTGCCCCCACTGTTTGCTGGTGAAAGACTCAAAATTTATAACATGACTTCAGCAGATAGGTACATTTATAGAAATCTCGATGAGTGGGTTAATTAAATTTTTTTTTTTCATAATTGACTTTAGTGTTTCGTTGTTTGAATTCTATATCATGTGAAATGCCTTTTAAATGGCATAGAAAATGGCACATGTTGTCTGTGCTCAGTGCTCACCAAATGTGCCACATGTAACAGCGATGTATGTAGTGGCCAGATCTATTCATTTAAATGTGTTGTATTTATCAATTTATGTAGTGCTTTATGAAAAATGAACTACTGGGGAGAGATCCCAGCATTATAGCCTCAGGTAAATAGACGAGTTCACAAATGTACTCATAAATTCAAATTTTCTAATGCTCTATTCCATAGCTAAGCACAGGACACCAGCGGTCTCGTGAACGTTGCATCGTTTATTCAGATATGTCGGTGGAAGATCTATGTCTGGTTTTCAGAGAACACCTGAGAAGATGTAGAAGAGCCGATAGTGTTTTCTTGATGATGAGAAATGAGAAAGTTTGGAAGATGGATGATTGATGAATTAGGAGTGGAATTCTTGTAGAGGTTGGCCTTCAACAATGGAGCATGAACCCTGTAGAGTGATGAGTGGAAAAACCTGGGTTTTATGATGGTGGATGTTGAGGAGTGCTGTCTGGCACAGTCATCTGAGCTTGAATGCTGAGATACATGTAAGAGGAGGACTGTGCCAAAGACTCGTCTTAATCAAAATCTCGTGGTGTACTATGTTATAAAAAATTATGTGGATGTAGAAAATAAAGATATGTGTATATTACTCAAAGTTATCCAGTCCTAGAAAACTCTTTTGTTAGACTTTGATATTCCATTTCATTACAGGTTTCACAACTTTTTCGGTTTCTTAAGAAAAGATGTATTGAACAATTAAATCCACACTAGAAATTATAAGAACACCGACAAGTGTCGTCATCATGGTCATCATAATATTTGTTTTTTTATGGTAGATATAATGTAGATAGAAATGTTAATTTGGGCTCTGTCGCGATGTTTCTCTCTCGCCAACTCCTTCTGGATGACGAGAGATACCGCCGGTTCCTTCCTCTATCACCAAGCTCAGCAACACGACACACTTGATGGTTTTAATATGTTTGCATAGACCCCTTATTTACTTAGGGAAGTTAGGGGACGGCTGCTTTAGATGAGACGGCTCCTAAAATGAGGCAGTGCGTATACGGGCTTAATAAAGTTCTCATTCGCTTTGTTCTTTACAATAATATTGTACGCCTAATGCAGGCGCTTGCTATTAAGGTAATGGGTTTGAATGGCGAAATCAAGCGAATATTGTTTTATTTGGCAATGTTTTGCCTCACCAAACAGTCACTACAGGCTACAGCTGTAACGATCATAGAATGTTTGTTCAAAGCATACATTACATTACCAAGTTTCAGTTAAGCTATTACCTGCCTTTTGTGTGTATATATATATATATAACCTTGCACAATGCTGATGCAATAGGCATAGGAGGTCGTCTCAGTCAATGATATCTGATATTTCATGCCTTCAAAGGTTGGAATTAATGGCTCTGCGCGTGGATCTCCGACAAGGCGTAGCTAAGCGTTTTGGCACCCTGTGATGAAGGGGTATTAAGTCTTTCCCGTGCGCGGCAAATGATGTCGGGAGGCTATCCTTTTATAAGCGCCATGCATCCCTAGGTAAGTGTCAATCAGTCTGTCGTCATGTGAACGAGAGGATTGTCCAAGTGAGATCAGTTTAGCATTGTAAGTCGCCGTGTCGCCATAGCTACTGATGGATGTTATGGAGATTATGAGAAGTGAAGATGGACATCTTGGTGAAAGTCTGTAAAGAAAAAGGAAGTAAGGAGATAATTGCTTTGTTACTTTCCAGACCATTTTATGTCCGAGGAATATAGAAAAGCACCAGTGCTTGTGTCTTAAAAGTAAAGTGCTACTGTGTTTTACTACCTTTGTGATTATTATTATTATTATTATTATTATTATTATTATTATTATTATTATTATTATTATTATTATTATTATTATTATTATCATCATCATGTATTGATACGTCTAGTAGGCCTATTGCTGCTAGATATTATTCTATGTTGAAGTGTATCGTTTAACCTTGTTCGTCATTTCATCTTCGTGTAGTTTGTAGAACTGTTAGAACTGTTTAGTGCAGTTATTATAATTGTTAGGTTTCACATTAAACTAGTAAGCTGCATTCTTGCCTGAATTCTTAATAATTGCCATGTCTGACATTGACGAAAGAGTTTTAGAACCTATTAAGGATAGATTGGATATATTACAGAATAGGATGACAGAAATGATACATACAAAACTGACTGGACCTGTAGATAATCTCTCTGAAAGGCTAACTATGTTAAGTACTTTTTCTACCTACTCTCCTTCTATTAGTTCTGAAAAGAGTGTTGGTAATCAAGAACCTGAGTGTGGTAATGTAAAGTTTGAGCCCAGAACTTCGGTAGCGCAGACCACGAGCCCCGATACTGAGGATTTGAAGTCCATTCTGTTATCTTCCTTACCAATTGGTTCTCAACACCACCTAGCCCTCCGGAGCATAGAGAGGCCCCCATAGAGAGGCGCCTTACTCAGCCCAGAGTAGGTTCGGTACACAGCTACCATAATACTATATTTGCATTGGCCTATTGCAGACACGATCGTGTACGTAGCCTACTTAAATTATCACTGTTATCAGTTGTTTTTCATTACAGAACGATTAAATACCACACATATATATATATAATATATATAGATTTATAACTTGTTTTATACTGTGATGCACACATTTCAATTAGAAACAGTTCATCAATCGTATTTGAGAATTTATATAGCGCCTCTCACGGAACTAGCAATTCAGAGGCGCATTTCGGTGCCATTTTAAGCATAGCACTTTGTTAGATAGACATACATTTGCCCTATATTACTAGAAAAGATATCATATGATACCCAACATGCCATACTACTGTACATGCTAATGCAATTACATCTTGTTAACAGTTTAATAAGCCCACCATCTAAGTAAGTTTGAAAATCGTCTCGTCTTCAACGGCAACCCTCCCCTAGATATAATTATGTAGGCTCTTATAACAATTTGATGTAATTATGTTTATATACTTATATATAATTATGTTGACCCTATGTTTATATAATTTTATATAGGGATCTAGATGTAGGCCTATACTATGTAGGCCCTATAATAAAAACACTATATATAATCAGTCGTTTTAGCCTATAGGCCTAAGTTTATTTTAGTTGAGCAGCACTATAGCAGCGGATGTTTATTTGGCAATTTCTTGGCTCACGAAATTATTGTCTTCTCTCATTGTCCCCCAGGGGCCTAGACCTACGTAAGCTGCCTGCTAGCGAAGACTTTCAATTCTAAAATATATAAATAACCGTCCAAGAAACTCCATTTGGAAACACGTAAGCTTTTGTTTTGTGAAAAAGATCCTTAAAGTCAGCTAAGCACTGAAGAGCTAGGCTCTTGGGGAAGTTGAGAAAAAGAGCAAACTTTTAAAAAAGACTTCAATGCAATAGAATTTCAGTTATAGTAAGTTGTTACACTTGTACATGTTTCCACATTTTATTGTATTTTTATTTATTAGATTAAATTTCATTTTTATACTATCTTAATCGTCGCAGAACCTACAGCCTATTATTAATAGTTCCTATAGGCCTATAGTTGACTAAAGTAATTCTCTGCTGCCTGGACCACAGTATCGCAGTGTTGTTCGTCTCATTTCTAAGTTTAGTTAAATGAGTTACATTTTTAGTTTACAAAGATCGGCAAAAGGAAGCAAAAATTACATATAGTTAACTGTTTGCATTTAGTTTGTGTATTAAATTTACTGAATCGAAACTATTGCTTAGGCTACATACTATTCGTATTCGGCCGAATAGTTGGTAAAATAATTTGTATTTGGCCGAATAGAGAAGATTACCTATAGTGAAATTGTGAATATTACCTATAGTCGGTACCTATTCACCATTAGGCCTACGTACCCCCTCACCTGTGGTGTTCCGCTATGTTCTGTTCTCGGCCCCTCTCAATTGTTCATCCTTTACACTACCACTTCAGTTCACTCATCAAATCATCCTCGGTTGACCATCACCTATACGCTGACGACTCCCAGTTATTCATATCTCTCTCTCCAACCAGCTTCTCCATCTTCATTGATCATCTTCCCCGCGTGGTAACCCTAGTCCACTTAGGGGGACAGCGGGGGACTGCCCCCCCCCCTCCCCAAAAAAAAATTGAAGTGGGATGGAGTAGCTTATATTCCCCAAATTTCAGCCGATTGAACGTGTGTTGTCTTTCCCATGTCTTAAGCTATTTTTATGGCGCGCCTGGGTGTCTCAATTTGTCCAAATTGGGTCGTCCCTGGTCAGTGATTCTTTCATCAATGTGAGATGCAGGACACTAGGCAGATAAGATGCCGACCTGCGTGTTAATTTAGGGTCAAGTGAGGTCGTGCCCTCTCGGTCGGCTTAAATGCTGTGTCTGGTATATGTTGTGTGTCGGTTATGGGCCTATATCTAGTATCGATTACAGCTTGAGGTGTAGGCCTACGGTGCATTAATTAAGCAACTGGCAGTGCAATCTCCGTGAACGGCTCACGATTCAACCACATCACTCAACACGCCCCTCTGTCACTTCACAGTTGAAATTTGCAAATCGCTCCACACATGTATCTGCTGTTCCGCCTCTTTGGAACAAACTTCCTCTAGCATTTAGACAAATATCCGATCCATCCTACGAACTCACTAAAGCCTCACCTCTTGCTATCTCGCCACAGGTTTTCCATTCAAAACGTACGTTGCTTTTTCACAAATCCTAACCTGAATCCTATTCTTCGCCTTCCCTTCTTCGCTGTTTCAACTCCAAACACCATCAACCTTAGCCATCTGATTGTCTGACGGCCTGTCTGACACTCTGGATTTTGACCCTCTGCCTATCGGTTTTGATTAAGCGCCTGTGAATAAGCTGGTTCCAGCGACTTAGCGTTTGTGGGCGCTGTAGAAATGTTGAGATTATGTTTACGATTAGTGTAATATCCCTAGTATATCATAACCTGTATGGGCCTATGTCCAGAGGCGGCGATCTCGTTTGACAGGTGGGGGACACCCAATGAGATGGGTAGGAAATGTGGGGGACATATGTATAACGTACGTGTTCTCTGTCTGTAAAATGTGGGGGACATGACCCCCTCGACCCCCACCCCGGGATCGCCACCTCTGCCTATGTCAAACCCAATATAAAAGTTATAACATCTATGTTCGTCCCACAATTCCCCTCTCCCCAGCCTTGAACGCCTAGCCGACGTCCCGGGACCGTAGCCTACGTCCCGTCTCCCCATCAACGGGCTCGGGGAAATGGTATAAATTAGTAGTGCATGTGTGTCATTCGTTGTTGACATGAATAATACAAGAAATTGTTCGAATTGCGAGTGTTGGTTTCTTCTGCGTTGAATAGTGACTTTCATCTGCGGAACAGTTTCGAAGTCCTGTGTCAAATTCCCAGGCCCTATAATGTACCTAGCAGGCATCGACAACTTAGGGAAGACCTCAGGGCTCTGCCTCCTGAGAGTACCAGAATGAAAGGGAGGAATCCAGGTTTTCCCTGGGCGCTTGTTGAACTTGAATCCTGCCTTCGTTTGACAAGCGTCCGCTGCCGACTCGAGAGGAGTTCGCTACACGTACGTGTCACCTCAGTTCATAATAAATATTCGTTAGCGAATGGTTTTAACGGCAGACGATTATAGATATTCCTACGCATCACTGACTGTAGACCTATCAGTATTTGTGCATCTAACAAGGGAATGAGAAGTTCATAATGAGTTAACATGTCCCTTGACAGAATGTCTGAATTATTCGATAAATTATTAAATCGGCACCAATGAATCAATACAATCACGTAGATTATTGTCTCGCTTTGTCTGCTGTGTGACGTGATAATTATTTGTTTATATATTTTCTTGCCTTAATAGAAGTAAGTTGCAAGTGTATTGATGAAACATAATTATTCATGGTTTAATAGAAGCTTTACAGCAAATATATTTTGATCAATAGAAGTTAAAATAAAAAAATAACTTGTCACCATCCGTTCATATACTAGGCCTATATTTGTAATGACGCTGCGATAGACTATAATATCAGTTTGAAATTTGACCAAATATTATTATGTTATTAGTTTAATAATTATAATTATTTAACTATAACTTATAACTAGTTTGCATTCAACCTTTACATAGGGCTAGGGGGTGGCAGATGTCCTACACTCAAATTTCACAGCCCCGCGATCGATGGACCAATGACTTCAATTAGTAATAAGTAAACCCATATAGCCCGCCAAGATATAGCTAATTGCCTGCAGCTTTCCATCAATAGTCTCCCACTGGACTCTGACAGATGCGCTTTTTTGTTTAGGCAATGACTGACTTTAATAAGAATTAAGAAGGACAATAATCCTGCATCCATGGCAGGCATTAAGTCCATATCTGAAAGTGGACATTGAAAAACTGGAGAAAGTGCAAAGACCAAAATGTTCTGCCATAATTATAATAATAATAATCAGAATCAGAATCATATAATAATAAGAACAATAATCATGTAGTGAATAATGATAATGATTAGAGTAATAATGATAATAATACATAATTATTATTGTGAGTGCGTGCCTGGTGCGTGATAGTAGGCCTATATAATATACTCTAATTCACGAAATTTTCTCATGTAGGTCAGTAAGCATAAGGAAGCAATAAAAACTAGCCTTGGAATTACCCAGACACATAGCTATATATTAATAATATCTATAAGGAATTACCTAGACAAGCGTAAGATTAGTCAGCATATCGCTTTTAATCAGCTGCAGGTGGTTGTGTTAGGCCTACTACCTGGTTACTACACGTACGTTGTCTTTCGTAATCTACTGTAGACTACACATAAGTGTTTTATAGAGAAAAACGATCTTAGTCAATAGGGCTATCCGGCTACTAATAATAACTTTGGGTTAGTAAGCTTTCTTCGCAACGTAGATCTGTTTTCATTTTGTTTATTTATGATTTGTTCCTCCCTATTCCGTAGTTTTTGTGTCTACAGTTGAGGCGGAAGTGGCTGAGTTATTGCGCAACTTCGTCCACTCTCAAATTATTCTACTCGCACGCGATCAATTGCGAGTTCGAAATATTTCGAGAATCAGATGAGCCTGCATCAAAAAGATGAAAAATAGTGTGTGCCGATCGCATGAGCTCTATGCTTTAATGTAGAAGTCCGGGCAATGTGGTCTACACTACTTTGAAGTCGGAGTAAGCCATGTCTCCCTCAATAAAGCAACGAACGTGCATTAATGATAAGTAGGCCTAATTCCTCTGGAAGTATTTCACTGCATTCATTGGCAGTGGATATGACGTGCTTAACCTACATGTCTGCACAAGAACCAAGTCTGCATAATATGGGAAAGTTAACAAATTTCGCCAAGTCGCATTTCAATGCTGAACTTTGTTCTGATCAAGCTGCATCAAAAGAAGAAGTCTGCATTCGAAGAACTGTTGAGCATGGCGTTTTGTTCTTTCAACCCTACACATCATTTAGGGTTTCAAGTTCTGCTCTTCTCTGGGGTAGTCTTCATATTTTAATAATGTTTAAATGATTTTAAAGAAGTTTCAATGAGCTGATCAACAGTTACCTGTTGATGCAATGCAGCTCAGTGTTGAGTTCTTGATTTGCTCCATTTTTCAAAAAGCATTATTAAATAAATAAATGCACCCAATAATAATACAGCAATGCACCAGATGCTAGAATATACTGATGATACTCTTCTCTGCTGGGCATTTTCTCCTACAGATCCTTTAGCCAAAACTTAACTCAAAGTCTCTTTGTTAACCCAGATGAGTCTGAGGTGATTTTTTTACAACTCACCAGCACATGTGCCCTCTTTTCACATTGGTCACTTGCAGTACCATTGTTCTGTTCTCTGTAAAAATTAAATCTCTTGGTGTTATTATTGATAGCTCACTCACTGTGACTTCCCATATCTTCTATTGACAACAACTTTCTACCACAGAATAATATTCTTTCATGGATGATTAGGCAAAAACAGTTGTAGTTGATCTAGCTAATTGTTCTGCTAACTTTATCTTTGTATAATATGAGCACTAAAAAAACTTCAGTGCCATAACAAAATGGATGTGGATTTTACAGCAATGTACGCATGTACATTCAACTTGGAGGGAATTTTACGGTTGAGAATGCATTCTCACGACTTTTGTGGGGCTTGCCAATAACTGTCGTCTTTCACTTTGCTGTTGCTTCATGCGCTGGATAAAACGTTCCATCATTGTGGAAATTTATAGATCTGTTGATCTCAGTTTATCTTGGTGGCCAAAATCACAGAGATTGTGAAGCTGCAGTGTCCTATAAATTATGGAAACGTAGTGGAGGCCCTGATTTCATGCTGTGTAGACTATGAGCTGGTTAGTGACGAATCACAGAAGTACATCGCATAACTTGATCAGCCATTTATTTCCCTGGTTACACTGATGTCATGTTGCACTGCTAGTGGAAAACACTAGTGACATTGGTCATTTCATCAAAATCTTTCAACTACTGAATTAGAACTTTTGTGAATAGATCAATGTCGCACTCTCGCATAATAACAGACCAAAGGACTGTAAGTTTATGTTGCCTTAAATAATGATGTCCCATCTGTTATTTATGTTTTGCAATTTGCATCATTGGATTTTTGTAGATTTTTGATTGGAAAGATGAACCCAGGACAAAACTGCTGCTGTTTAACGAAAAAGGTTTTCCAGAGAAATGACCCAGGTGACGACAAGCATTACTTTAAAATTACTAATTAGGTGATTTGGCTAGCTGAATTATTGAATAAATGAGTGACATGAAAAGTCTGCATAATAATTATATACTGTAGTCTAATGCAAGCAACGAAATAGAATAAAAATATGTATTATGGCTATTATTCGGTGACAAGGAACATTGCAAGATTATAATTACTATTGTTGCATTGAGTTTGTGATACAAACAACAGAAATTTCTTATTTCCATGAATTTTACATTGACCAAATAAATTTTGCTATAATTATTACACAGAAGACGTTGACTTAAAGAAGACCCAAAAGTGATATTGTCCCGCTGTTAGAGCCACCGAATATAATTATCCAGCTATATCCGGTATGCAGCAAGCTCAATAATAACTACATCGAGCTTAAGTAGTTATTTAAAAGAATATTCATAGATAGACCATAGAGTGGCTTGGCTTTTGATAAAGTCATAATTACATAATGTGTCTGATGAGTATGCGTCAGTAAGTTGTCAATATAGTTTACTAAGCACAATCAAAAGTAACCATTTGTACCAAGTTCAGGTGCTACCATTTATTAATCCTTCAGTTAATTGCATATGTATCAGTCTTTTATAATTCATCACAGGAAATTATCTGTGCATGCTATGGGTTTATTTATTGTCATTTTTTTATGAGAGTGAACTAAGTGTATTTGATGTCATGTGCAGTTCCTTTACGGTCGGTGAGCATTGATGTAAGGATTGAAGGATACATTGCCAACGTTCGATCAACTCTGTGTTACAAGAATGTTGAGAAGAATCCAATCGAAGCACGTTATAAATTCCCAATGGATGATCAAAGCACTGTCTACCATTTTGAGGCCCAGATTGAGGATAGAGTAATTGTAGCAGAATGCCAGGAAAAAGAACAGGTCAGGATGCAGTACAATGTTTTTGCATATTTAATACAGTTTTATGCTTAAAGTTAATGCATTGAAATATTTTTAATATATATGGTGGTGAAGTTTGACTAAAAAATCGACTATGTGAAGTTTTTTTTGATAGTCTCTTTTATTGGGTGATGATGGGTGAACTTGAATGTCATCATGTTACATGTTTTATTAAAGTTGTTTTGAATGAGTGTCACCTAACTTTTTGATACATAAATCCTTTAATGCATCTACAATATACATGCATACACGCATTCTTAATAAATGCCATTATATTCTAATCTAATCTGAGAACTTGTGCCCTTGTCAAATTCTTCTTGACATAGATTTTTACTATTTGACTGCAAAGATTTAAGAATTATATAACCTAGATTATGTCTCTGCTTCCATAGTTCATAAAGTTTGTGAACTTTTGACTGTGATTGTAAGTGAATATTTATATGGAGCCAATTGGATGCTCAGATGCCGTGAGAAGGCACTGCAGTAGTTAACATGATACTTGGATTCCATGCAAAAAGCCAAATAGACCAAAAAGGAGTAAAATGCAAAGCATTGGTTCTGTATGACTGCAAGCATTTTTTCATGGAGATCACAAATTTTATCAGATGCAGCCATGTAAATTTATAGAGTTACTGCAATGTGCATACATTTACTTAGAGATTGATGAAGTGAAATATAGTCTGATTTGAAACCATCGAATGGATGCTTGAGTTAATAGGAACTCACTTGTCATTCGATGAATAAAACTACGAGTGAGTTTGATCACGACTGATGCCAAATGTGTATCTCCATGAATGTATGAATGACTCTTATCAAGGATTATGTGAACCATGTGTCACAGTCTTTACCTGCAACTGATGCGTGAATACGTATATGCATTATGCATGCAACACTATCTTTGTTGGGGTAGTTTGGCTTGATCAATGTTACGTGCATCAAGGATTCATTGAATTTTTATTGCATCGTGTTATCTCAGGCCAAGGAGACTTACGACGATGCTGTAAAGGCTGGCTACAGCGCTGTGTTGATGCAAGAGGATGATTCTTCATCGGATATCTTCTCCTGCCTCGTCGGCAATTTGCCACCAGATGCAGACGCTATCATCAAGTTTGGATATGTTACCGAGTTATCACTTCAACCAGATGGAACTCTTTCTTTTCTGTTGCCAACTCTTCTGAATCCACGATACAATCCGTCTGTGGAGTGTAAGCAGTTCTATCTTTTTAGATATTGAATTCAGCAGTTTAGAATATTATCTAATTATTTTCTTGTTGGAACTGTGTTTGACACCTTTTAAATTGTTTGGATTTTTAGTTCCGGTGTGAAAGCATGTTGCAATGTGGGAGCAGTTTTCTGATTATGTCTGTCTTGATTAACTTTGATCACTACAATCTCGATTCTTAAAGAACCTTTTCTATCTGACATATATTGGTGACAGCTTCTAAGTGCAGCTAGTGATCAGTTACAAGTGCCAAAATGCGAAATGGATGCAGCTGGAACTGGAATATGGCCAGTCGATTTTATGCAAGTGTTGCAATCAGTTGAATCAATCAACTACTTGTTTGTCAATGGAAAATTCCTGTTTGTGCTTTTGGAAGTATCAAGTCTTGGCATCACCCTTTAAGAAGTGTTCCCTAAATTTGTATAGTTGGAGCCTGTTCTGATATTGATACATGAATGATACCAATTGATGTTTTGTGATGTCAGTTAGTTTTGAAATGTTCTATTTTTTTAAATATGGTCCTGTGATATCTTTCCATTTTGTTTGGCATGTTACTTGTAACGCTTGCTTACGTAGTATCTCCAAGAATTTTGATCTAGAGAAATTGTTTGAGCCCAAACAGATGTTACAATACGATAAGTAAGGTAGGATTAAAGTAATATGCAATTGCCAGAAAAAAGGTTTTGTCAAATAGTAGTGTATTCATGCAATGACACTTATAATTTTTTGTATTTTTTGAGACATGAAGGGTGTTGTCAATGTGTTTGTTGTTGCTGTTGTTGATGATAATGAAGGGGAGGACGTGGAGGAAGAGGAGGAGGAGGATAATTATATTAATAATAATTTAATAATAATAATAATAATTGTAACACTTATTGTAATAATAATTGTGATAATAATTGTATTAAAAATTGCAATGATAATTGTAGTAATAATGATAACAATTCTAATATCATTATTGTGTTATGAAAATGTTAATAATAATAGATTGCTTACCTCTGCAGTGGCTTAATATTTGGACTCGGCATTTTAATCTCATTGCTTATGGAGCAGCTTCACACCACAGCCCAGGTGCTCCAAGCTTGATTGCACATCTATCATTTTATTTCTATTAGTCTGAAAGATTTTCTTTACTTTGGGTGATAAAAATAATAATTATTACATTGATGACAATTAATGACATGGACACTGAAAAATTTTGTGAGGTTTACACTTCGTTATGCTTTTAAAATTATTTTCTGTGCTCAGCTGGTGGGTCAAAAAGTCCACTAGATGTCAGCTATGTTCCAGTGGGAGGTGAACAGCCATACAAGTTTGAGTTCAAGGCGACCGTTGTGAACCCAGGAAAAATTGTCAGCGTTAAGTCACCAAAAGAAGAGTTGAATGTCAAATTGAGTGATGATAAAACTGAAGCACAGGTAGGTGAAGCAGGCAGTTGACAAGATGGTACATGTTAGGAATGGTATAAGAACTTATATTGAGTTACATAACCATTGCTAACCAAGTTGAGAAATTGTTAGTCACCTGCGATCGTGGGCCCATCCATTTGCCCTCCTGATTATGGACAGCAAGAAATTTTTATCAAGGATGATGCATAAAAACATGTACTAGGCCGTCGGCCCAATTGGTTTGATGAATAATTCATGACATTTAGATCTAATATCTCACTCACTAGGTGAACTGTTTAGTGTGATTTAACTATTAGGCAGCTATATTGTATATGTAAAGGGCTGCCTTACGTCAGCTATATTTTCTCAATAAACGGAAATACATACATACATCAGTCATTGATTCAGAGCATTTATATAGTGCCTCTCCAAGGTAATAACTCAGAGGTGTTGTTTATTCCCATCAGCAGAAACAGTTAAAATTAGTGCCATCAATGAATGAGTAATAAAATTGAGGATATTTAGGTTATTGACACCAGTTCAGTAGATTGACTGTCTGGGTAATGACTCAACCGCTATTTGATTTCGT
This sequence comes from Bimastos eiseni, assembly GCA_959347315.1. Lineage (NCBI taxonomy): Eukaryota > Metazoa > Annelida > Clitellata > Crassiclitellata > Lumbricidae > Bimastos > Bimastos eiseni. The sequence goes on along the minus strand of OY365810.1, from coordinate 11,888,776 downwards.
GTAAAAATTTTCAGAGACAATAGCATCCATCTACATAATTGCTTATATAATTCTAGTTTCAGTAGAAACAATATTTACGACAGATATGGTGAATTCATCTTAAGTATGAATTAATAATGTTTCACATTTACAAAAATCCTGATCAATTGCATTGTCATTGGTTGCAATCAATTAAATTTATGATACTATTTCAATGTCTTTAACACAGTAATGTAAATTAGTCTTTGACTAAGTGCCATGAAATTTTAGGTGACACTGGCAAAACCTTTTGTGGCAAATCATGATCTGACACTGGATGTGATATTTGAAGAACTCAATAAACCTCATCTGATTATAGAAAAAGGAGATGATACCAAAGGTTTGTGTTGTGCTAGAATTATTTCTGTGTAAAAATTTTATCGAAATCCTCTGCTTATTATTTGAGTATGTGCAAGGAAAAACATAACCATTCCTGGTGATTCGCAGAAGTAGAAATGTAAACACTCAAAGCATTCGGTAGAAATAATTAATTGGCATTAAACTCAATGGCTTCTGCTTTGATACCAAATCAAACATCGCCTCTTTTTAAAAAATGCATATTGTACATATATCATTTAACTTATTCAATTTGACTTTGTTTAAAGTATTTGGTGGTGATTTGCTCTTCAGATGGAATTCTTAAAAAGGATGTTATCATGCTCAACTTCTTTCCGGAGTTGAAGGATACAGACTACACAAGCAAACATGAGTTCATTTTTGTTGTTGACAGATCAGGTTATTACTCATTGTTACTAATTCGTTATCAAGACAATTATTATTATTATGTAAATATGTGACTTTCTGTTCAATTGAATATATATATAACCTACTGGTTTTAGGTTAAACTGGCAGTTGAAAATAATTTTGTTTGATCTTTTTTTCCAGAGTATAATAAATTGTACTGTCATTTCAATCATTAAGTTCACCAAATCTGCCAGTTGACAGAATGTTTTTCTAGCTTTATTTTCTTTCTATATCTTTTCCAATTTTATTATCCCATTTAGATTAGTCATTGTGTTTTAATAGGCAGTATGACGGGACCACGTATCAAAGGAGCAAAAGAGACGCTATTGCTTTTTCTTAAGAGCCTACCACCTGGATGTTACTTCAATGTTGTGGGATTTGGTTCAACCTTTCAGCTTCTATTCCCAGAGTATGTCAACTAGATGTATTTTGGTAGTATTGTGTCATCTTTCAGTTGATTTTCAAGTTTTCTTTTATTTTTATATTATAAATTTAGTTTAACCTAAGAGCTCCTGTTCCCAGAATTAGTCAACAAGAGTCTTCTTGTATCTTCATGAGTTTGATATCCATTATTGTAATTAAGAATTAATTGACATAATATTATGTCTATTATGTTTATATTAAATTTTATGTAAATATATTGTAAGTTTTTAATGTTTTTCTCACGTACCTGTCATGTGTCGGTAAACGGTGATAAAGAGTATATTTACTTACTTCTCTGATGTCAACACTTGTAATAGATGATATCGGTTTTTCATAATGCAAAGATTTTTCTAATTTTTGTGTGTACCATTTTAGGAGTTTGTTTGTCTTGCTAGGATCATTAACACATTTCGTTTTCATTTTACTATTTGAGAATTGTTCAACGTAATTTTATTTATTTATTATTTATCCCAAAGTTTGATATCGACCTTCCAACATCTTTTGCTCAGAAGTGCACACACCTCGATGGCGCATTATTGCAGTTGTACTGCAGAGCAATTGTGCATGAAGGGTTTCCTCAAGGTCCCTACCCTACACAGTGACTGGTGCCTCGGACAAGGGTTGAACCCACTCACTCAGCATACACTGAGTGTTTCGAGCCGACCGCTCTAACTGATCAGGGACCGTGCCACACAAAAATAGATTCATTTTCAGTGCATGAGTATTTGTATTTATTGTGTATTTTCTCTTGTTTGTTAGGAGTTTTTATAACCATTTTAGTTTAAATTTGCATGTACAATAGTGATTTTGCTTGTTAGCCAATGTTGAAAGATTTTTTTGCGTTTAGTGGCAGTCGAGAATATTCCGAGGAGTCATTGAAGGCTGCATGTGAACACCAGAGGGTGATGAATGCAGACCTTGGGGGCACTGAGATTTTGTCACCCTTGAAACATATCTATGATAAGCCACCTATGACTACACACAGTCGCGAAGTATACAGTTTTTTCTTTAATTAAAGTCATGTCTGTATTACTTGTTGTGACCTTTCAGTAATCTGAACACTTCTTGCAATGGAATTAACTTTTTGTTCTTAGAAACATCAATTTTTCAAGTGTTGGCACAGTCTCTGGTCACTTTTACTTAAAGAGGTGGCTTATGATTGGGTATCACAGTAGAAGCTATTGAGTTTTTGGCTAATTAATTGCTTGTAGTGAATGTTTTAAGTATTTGCTTTTCTACTTCTGTGAATGACTGAATGCAACTAGGAATTGACCCTCTCTTGGCATATGAGATAATTATTATCTAGAACACGCTTGTATCACCTATGCTGGATCCACAATATATACAAATCAATGTCTCATAAACCTGTATTCATTTTTAACAGGGTCAACACTGGTCAGAGAATCTATGCATACCACTTTCTCTCATATTTATCAACATATGTCTGTTGAAAATGCTGCGAATTAGTTGATCAGTGGTATTCCAAAGTGTGGTCATTTTGTCTGCTTGTATTATATGGGAGCATTAATTGTAGTGGTTACCCATGTGAATTTGTATTGAGTTATCTACCAGTAAAATCCTTTTGTAGATTGGACACTCTTGCCAGTTGTGCTCCATCTTACCTTAGGGAGCTATATATTTAAGTGTCGCCAGCCTATCGTCTAAAATTGCAAAAGACATTGGTATTATCTCCAGAGTAGCCTACCTCCTACCTACTAACATTCTATGTAATCTGTATCATACAATGATCCACCCATATCTTACATATTGTAATTTAGTATGGGCCTCCAACTACTCGTCAAGATTGTTAAGGTTAATTTCTCTACAGAATAGAGCTATTCATATGATATTGGGGTCTTACTATGCTCGTCATTTGTCTTATAATGAAATGTAAAGTAATATTGGTATTCTAACTCTTCGTCAAATTACTTCCTTCCAAATTAATGGATTTATGTACAAATTCGCCAACAACCTAGCTACTACCTTCTATATTTGCTAGTCAATTTATACGAATTTCTGCCATTAATCCTTACAGCATCCGTTCCTCTCAATCATAGACCCATCTTGTGTAGAACAAATACACGTCAATTCTCAATTAAATACATAGGACCCATCACTTGGAATATGACACCAATTGAAATTCGTCAATCCAGCACGATCAAAGTTTTCAAAAATAAATATAAAAAACATTTGTTAACTACCCTTTTTAAATAATTGGTGTGTGCACAGACAACATTTGTTAACTAGTAAAGACGATTTATGTTTCAATTGTATGTACCTGTTGCCCAATATCAAATTGTAAAGGGTAGGCCCTGTTAACGGGACCAATCGGTCCCTTAGGGGTTTACTTTTCCTATTATCCCTCTTATTACCGTTTTTTCATGCATTCTTATTCTTCTGTTTAATTTTTTGAGATTGATAATAAAACATGTGGTTATGGTTATGGTTATCACCTGATCTCGGTAAGTGATCACTCTGCTCTGTATGGCAGAGTATAAACTTTTTATTGGTTTGGTTGTACCTCTATTCCATACTTCCGCTGTGCAATGCAGTTGCTTTGTCAATGCTGTAGAACAGGCTGCTGTACAATCTGCTACATGAGCCTCTGCGTATATTTCGATTGAATATTGTTCTATTTGATCGCAGTCTTGCATTATTTAGTCAAGAGCACCTCTGAGTAGTTTTATGAAATAGGTGCTATATAAAAGCGCTGTGAAGTGATTGACCAGTTTTTATTGATAATTTATTTTGGATTACAGATCCTTCTTCTTACAGATGGTGATGTGAGGAATACACAAGCTGTAATTGATTTGGTCAAGACAAATTCCAGCAATACAAGGTATAATGAAATAGTGATATATTGACCCAAGGCCAGATTACACAGGCATTTAATCTACATTTAATCTTTAGCTTTTATCTTTGTGGAGTATCTTCATTCAAGTATCTTCATTTTTGTACTCTGAAAACTTTGATAGTGTCTCCATTGCAATCTGCTAGGCAGCTATCAATAGTTGCTTGTAAGCAAAATCGCAATTCAAAATTACAATTCAATACATATGATTCAAAAATCCAGGAGACCAAAAACAGGATCAACAGTTTGCAAAGATGACAAATTTCATCCTCATTTACACTGCTACCATATATATATATTATATATATATTTATATATATAAATATATTTTATATATATTTATATATATATATATATATAAATATTCACTGTTCCTGTAATGTGGTCATCATTGTCATCATTTATCCTCAACAGCATGTTCTTTGACTGGCCTTGCCTCTTGATTACAGTATTAGGATGTGGCATGTTGATCTCATATTATTCACTCATTAATTTGCTGTCATCTTTTCTACCATATTCTTTATATAATAAGTTTTAGTCTGTATAGATTGTCATTGTATTTGTTTTTCACATGTGACTTTCAGCCTCGTCTTATTCATCGTCGTTGTGTGGCTATCATTATCGTTGTTGTCATCATCATTTTCATATGAAATTCATTTTCAATAATTGGCTGCTACAGGAATTATGTATGAATGTGTACACACTGTATTTGGTAGGTTGTTTTCATTTGGAATTGGAGAAGGTGCTTCCACTAGCCTCGTGAAAGGAATTGCAAGAGCTGGTCGAGGAACGGCAGAATTTACCAAGGAGAGTGAAAGATTGCAGCCTCTTGTGAGCCAATTTTGTTTTATTCTGATGAAGTCTGTCTATAAAACAAAGATCAAATGTCATTAGGCCAGTTGACAATATTTGTATGTGCGATTCAGGCTTCGTACATATGACATTGCTTATGGAGTGAGTTTAAGCATACTAGGGTTGTTTGAATTATGCGCATGAAATTCACTTCGTTCGTGTGTTATGAAATTATGATCGATCAGCGTTGAACACTATTTAGGTGATTTTTTTACTGTCTCCTACCTCCGTCTTTCTTGATGTTATTACTGTTGTAGTTACTTTTAGCAGAACTTTGACAGGTTCAAAATATCTCACACTAGTTTTCCATGTACACCTGTAGGTTGTACAGTTAATATTGCTATCCTTTATCCTAAATACGAGCAGTTGCTTTAATTGCAGGCTCAACTTAAGTTCATAATACGGTGTTGATCACTGTTTGAGTCATTGTTGAGTTCTATTTTTAATGTATGTTAAGCTGATGCAAAGTGGACAGCTGAATAAGACTGAATGCAGTGGGTTTGACTGTTGTGTTTATGGTTTGACTTTGGCATGCTTTCATTTGATGCCGTAGCGTTAGACACTGGTTTGATAGAAGTGATGACTTGCTTTCTCTATTTAGGTGATGAAGACGTTGAAGGCAGCCATGCAGCTTGCTGTTACTGATCTTCAACTTGACTGGAAATTTGAAGGAGGTTCCTGTGACTTGATCCAGATGCCAAAGGATTTACCCCCGCTATTCGTTGGCGAAAGACTCATTATTTATTATGTGACTTCAGTGAATGAGGTATATTTAAAGAAATCTTTCTGACCAGGTTGATTGAATATTTTTAAAGCTATTCATTCAACAGCTTTAATGTTTCATTCTTTGAATTTTTCATCATGTATTTTCACCTTGTAAGTAACCTATGAAACATGGATATGACTTAGAGCTATGACAGTCATAGATAATTCTTTGTATATCTTTAAAATGTCTTTATCAAACTTCCTGTCTATGCTATCTTTGATCGCAGACTTCATCCATTTTCTTTGCATCTTTTGCAATTGGTAAATTGGCTGCGATAAGTATTCAAATATCTATTAATGCTGTATAGCACTCGCGACATTTCATCTATAGAACCATCGCTGATGAACGCATGCAACAAATAGGAATTACTTTACCTAACTATCTTTCTTTATCTGCTCATGCTGAAATCAACCATAATGACTTGGAGTGCCTCTGAGTAGTTATCTTGAAGGCGCACTATATCAAGTATTTTTGATTTATTTGAGTGATTGACTTAATGTACTTCAGTTATACTACAAAGTTTGTCAAGTATTAAGTTATGTTTTATACTTGAAGATATCTGTATTTTGATGCAGCCAGTGCTCAGTGGTAGAGCACAACTTAAAGGAAAGATTGGAGAGCACAGTTTGGAGTTTGGACTTGATCTGGATGCCTCTAAGAATAGTTTCTCAAAGGATGAGACTATGCCAATCCATCGTCTGGCAGCCAAGGCTCAAATTAAACAGCTACAGGATGCAGGAAAAGGTATAAGGGTTCCAAATTCTCCCTGATGTTTGAACAGTCCCAAGACTGTCTTTAAAGTGAAATTTTCTATTCAAATCATGACTCGAGTTACAATTAGCTGTAATAGCTGCAGCAACATTGATGGATAATGATTATCATCACTCTAATTTAGCAGGGATGTGTTTAAGTATTGTGGTAATGATGAATACAGTAGCAATAATTTCATTTGTATAAGTAATTGTCATTATCATGATCACCATCATCTTCGACCTTATTTAAATAACTTGTTACGGTAGACGTCTGAAGATTTCTAAAGTTTGTGAATGCCATGTTTAATTGGCATTTGAGTCCTTAAAGAGATGAAAGATGTTGCTCTCGAATTGAGCCTCAGCTGGGCGTTGAGAGCTTTGTTGGGATTGAGAATTAAATTGACTGCTTTATAGTTCAGATGTTATTAGATGTTATTAATTATATATGTATGTATATAAGATATTGTATGCGTCCATAATACGTGCTCTTATTAATATGTACATACTCACTTTGTACGAGCTGCTAAATGAATTGTATGTCTGTTGTCAGATGAGAACAAGGCATCAATTGTGTTGCTGAGCACAGCTGCTAACGTCATTTCATGCCACACGTCTATGGTTGGCATTGATAAAAACCGTAAAGAAAAGATTGCAGGAGACCTGATGCATCGAAATGTCCCAATGATGTCTGATCCAAGAAGAAGGCATTCTTGTAGGAGTGTGACTACGGATAGCCATTCAATGTATAACTATAGGCCTAATTCTGCAATGTCATCTGCAATGTCATCTGCAATGTCACCACAATGTTTTGATGCCCCTGTGGTGTACGAGTGCGCAGAATTACGTTCAAGTTCAAAGATTGTAACGCATGAAGCATTAGCAAAGGTAATATTTTCGGGCTATTTAGAGTTTAAAATTGATGCATCACATTAATTTCTTTTTAATTTTGAAGGTAATTGGCATGTATGGGATCTAAATTGGGTATAAAGTTATTTGATGTCCATGTACTGTAATTTGGAATGCAAATTATACATAATATATAACTTTGTGTATTATATATATATGTATATACATATGTATATATATATATATATATATATGTATGAACCTATATAAAATATGTGTACATTGATTCTCTTTCCTCAACCACTGGTCCAAATTCATCCAATATCTATAGTTATGATTTTATCTAAACATAAATTCTAAATTTTGACATCCAATGGAAGCTTTGTTTGTCAATGTACAAGTTGCATACTTGTCAGCTTATTTTTAATAAACGAAAATTCATTTATATAATTTTTATTATATATACATATTGAAAACATTCAAATGTTTGTTTTGTGACAGCCAAGGAAACGTTTTTGCGCTAAAAGCAGTCTTCATGATGGATTGCTACCAGGTTAGTCATGTCCACTCTTTCTGATCATAAATTTTTAGTGGTTACTGCAAAATGTGTAGTACAATATACCGGTTCAGGATATAAGGTTCAGGATCTTATCTCTGCACATTAATTTAGGGCATGTATCTGCTGTGGCTGTCGATTTGAACCACTTAAAATGGGCTGCAATTCATTCTCTGGAACTTCACATTATAACAACCAATGCTCTGCCCTTCTGTAGCCTCGTAACTGAAATTTTGAAATCACTCTGGAACCATTAGCTGTTACACCTCTCTGTGCAAGATTTTAGACAAATATTTGATTTTAGCCCATCTCTTCCAGTCTCTCCATGCCTCCTAATATTTGCACAGCTTCAGAGTGCACTTCTGAATTTATTTGAGGAAGGCATTATCAAGTTAGATACTGTATTATACTATTGTATTATATTATTTAAAGCGCCCATGTAGCGGCATGGCAGCGTTATGGCGCTTTAGATATCGTCCGTTTAATAATAATAATAATAATATGCTACCTACGTACACAGTAGGACCTCGCTTTGTGCTATCTCCCCACCCTCCTATGGGACTTGCACTCAAATCTGTAAACAGTCTTTTTTCCTAAATTCAATTCTTATTTCTCCTCTTCCCTTGGATCTGTCGTTGTGTTAGTTCAATGCACGTGTCTGAAGAAAAGACAACTTGAGAGATGATGACAAGCTGTTTCCTGTACCCTGCTATGGTTTTTCCCCTTGTAGACAATGCCAGCCATAGAAGCTCTTAATCCAAAAATAAACCCATGGCACTGCTGATGCCAAATGCTGTACAGTTATAATATTATTGTATCATCTTGTCTATTTATTACTCGGAATATGACTCGCAATATGACATGCCTTGCAAATCCCCTCCTTACTCGAAAGAGCACTCAGCTTCAAGTTGCATTGTTAGATTTGACTTGAAAGGATCGAAGGATGGTTAACACAAGGTAAACAATTACTGACTACATGGCACTATGAACTACAGGTGATGATGTTGTCGTTTGCACTCTCAGTTTTGCTACTATTATAATGAAATGTGTATTGTCATCATCATCATTATAATGGCATGTCCTTTGGAGGTAGTAAAAACGGAAGTTTCATACCTGCAAATGACAGTTGAACACTACTTTAGTGGAAGTTCTGAAAGTATGCTGTATCGTTGTCTTTTTTAATATTGTACAGAAGTGTGCCTCTGAATAAACTCATTCATGTGGATCTCGAACAAATCTCGAGATAATGCTTAGATAACATTTTGTTGCACTTATTCCTATGGTTTCCATTACCAGCACCTCAGCGCATTCGTTTCAAGACCCTTGTGCTGATGCATGACTGTCTCCTTGGGTCTCCCCGCCTATCTTCTGGCCCTCTGCACTAGGGTCTCGTCTATTTTGTACCGGGGTTCCCTTTGTTCCTCTGCTCGCGGACTACTGATGGTTCCCTGCATGTGCTATGCCACGGCCCAATCCAGGAGCTTCGCCTACGTGGGTCCCACCAGCTGGGACAGCCTCTCCGTCTTTGGGAGGAGCTGCTCTCTCTTCCTTTGCTGCCTTCCGTGGGTGCCTTATGACTTTCCTGTTCTCCGTTTAGGTATGTGTTGAGTCATGAACGCCTCTGATATCAAGTGGTGCTATATAAGTTTTTCCATTACCTTGCATTACATCTTAATTGCCCATTTGTCCTAGCTTCCTCTTAAAAGCTGTGACGTGTCCACTGAGACAGTAACATCTTCCAAGCCATTCCATGGGTCTATAGCACTGAAGAATTTCTGTCCTAATATTCCTTTTGGCTTCTTGAATAATTTATAAATATAGCCTCGAGTTGCCTTGCTTAGTGCTAATTCAAGGAATCCTCCACTGTAGTGTTTCATTTCCAGTGATAATAGGGTATTGTCCTTTGGAGTTGGTGCAAAGGAGATTCTGTGCCTCATAAAAAGGATAGCTGAGCATCAGTGACTGAGACAAACAGGCCCTGAAAATAGGCGATGTCGAATCGATGTCTCAGTGCATACTTCACGGAACAGCATAAGTGCTATATCGATATTCACCAATTGTAATAATTGTGGCATGGTTGCCGATTTGTTAGAGCGGTCGGCCCGTAATGCTCAGTGTGAGCTGAGTGAGCGAGTTCAACCCTCGTCCGAGGTGTCACTGTGTAGGGACCTTGAGCAAGTCCTTTGTGCACAATTGCTCTGCAGTACAACTGCAATTGCGCCGTCTAGGCGTGTGCACTTCTGAGCAACAAATGTTGGAAGATGGCAATATCATATTTCAGAAAAAATAAGTAATTAAAAAATCTGAATAAGCTCTTTTCTACGATGTAGCCTTCTTTGAGCAATTTCGAAATCGCTGTAATGATTAGTTTCACAATGTTTTAATACTGTTGTGTTTTATGGCTCTTACTTTTGTTGCTTTTATCAATTAGGTGATCACCTAATTCATAAAAGCAACAAAATTAAGAGCGATATGCCTGCGCGTTGGAGAGGGAGCTCAAATGTAGAGCTACCTGAGGACCCGCCAAAGGAACCAACCTACATGACCGTGGTAGCACTACAGGCATTTTCTGGGCTGTGGAAGTTTAATGCAGAACTTGCTGCCGCCTTGAACTCTACATTGGATGCACTGCAGAATGTGTCCCCCATTAAGGTAATTTTTTTTATTGTTATTCACCTACCTTGAATCAAAGATTTAGGCATTTATTTTAAAATATCTTTTATTAATAATCAGACACTTGCAATATTTATGTATGTTTAAAGTACTGCCACATAGCATATTTTATGACCACATTCTTTTGATACCAATTATGGTGTACAGAGGGATGGGCTAAGAGAGCCCCTTACATTGAAATGCAATAATAGCACCTAGCTTTCGGTGAGTAAGCCCAGTTGGAAACCATGCACTCTGTCACTGAAGCATGCAGCTAAATTATCAAGTCATATCATTAGGTTTGTGATTTTATTAATTTAGCTGAGCCACAATTTTGATTGTTTGCCTATTGATTGAGGACTGCTCTTACCACTATGTCTGTATGCTTTAATACTTAAACGACGATCATGCTGGCCTGCTAGAAGTGAGGGGGTAATCAATGCAGCAAGTCGCTAGAGTGTTAAGGGTCAGTGCATAATTACGTAATGCTGAAAATTGCCGTTTTTTCCCACCCACCCTGTGACGCATTGTAGCGTTTCCATAGACCCACCCTGAGCGTTACGTATTTATTTTGAACAAAACTCAGTGTAGTTTTACCTATATAGCCCCAAGGCTCCAAATTTAACCTCCATTAATGGTAGATAATATTTAATATTATGTTTGAACTTTGATTTCATCGCCATGTGTAGGCTATGAGGCTAAACACTAGTTTAGTGTGAATTTATATGCTAGGCCTACTATCCTTATAGCCTAGCTTCGCCTGGAACTGAATTTTGAACTCAGCGAGTGTGCCCCAGTTGTGTCTTTCTAGACTAACGCAGGTATCAGCAGACCTCTTTCGGAAGCGGATCCGCCATTTTGCGTGGCAAAATGGCTCCGTTCGTTTTTGTTGCTCCTAACTAGTAAGCCTACCGTATTTGCATGTTAGTCATCACAAGGTGTTTAATACACTTTCAGATGATGCAATTGAAAATGACGGCTGTTTTTATATCGAATCTAAAAATGTTCAAATTTTGCAAATTAAATGTAGACGATTTGTCGTGTCATTTGCTCGGACCTGATTTAGCTTGACTTTGATTTGCTTTGACTTGAAGCCATCAGCAATCGTAATATTGATGCATAACAAACGGACTTGATTTGCATATCGAATTTTACCCACTTTCGTGTGGCGTTTTAAAGTAACCCCGCCTTTCCGAAAATATTCACGTAAGCTGAGAAATTGGGAAAAGACCGTTTTGTAAAAATTTCGTATCGCCAGAGCGTTCCGTTCATGAGCCTTCATGACTCAAGGAAAAACTTAATTTTTGGTTTATAATTTAGATTGAGTATTTTTAATTAATTACTAATGAGTTTAAAAATAAAAAGCGTTACGTAATGTTCAGCTACACGTAACGTTTTGTAACCTGGAAGCAAGCAATACTGTGTCATATGTAGTCATTACAATGGAAAAAACTGTTTTTGCTCAGCTGGTTAATGGATAGTTAATGTAGAATAATTTTTTGTGTGATACAATGTCTACCAATTTATTTATAGAACCATTTTGATCGGAAATGTTTTGTATGAAACCTTACATAAACAAAACATTTTCTGGTATACAAAGTACTTGCAAAGTAAACCAATGAATGTGTAACCAATGCACAATTATAATCTCTTTTATGACGTTATGTTGCTCATGCCAGTGATCAGTGTAGGCCTACATGCAGCTTTAATTAATAAAATATGGATTATAAATTATTTAAATAAAATTTTCTCAAGGCACTCACAATTGTCTTCATCTTGGAGTCTTGCTTCTCGATGCATAGTGGCACCGTGACCAATTGTGGCTTGGTCAGAGCGGCGGCCTGTAATGTGGATGGTGCTGATGTGTAAGGGACCTTGATTGAGCGAGTCTGTCGCACACAATAGCTCTGCAATATAACAAGTCTGTCGCACACAATAGCTCTGCAATATAACTGTTTACACTTTTGAACTACTGATTATTGTAAGATGGGCAATATCAAATAACAGTTGTGTTATTTGATATTATTATAACATAACATATCTGAACAACACTTTTATCACTTTTTCCCACGAAATTCTTGTTTTTCCCGTTACAAAACCCTAGGGTTCCATTTGGGAAATGCTACTGTATCTGAATGTTTCTCTGTGTGTACATATAGAAGTTATATGGCTATATTATAAAGTAATAAAGCAATGAAGAACATTTGAAAAGATGGGGAATTATGTTGATATTTATGAGATTTATGTTTGCTCCTGAAGGACTTTCTTAATTTTACATTTGTAATAACTGTTGGATTAAATCACATGGAATTGCCTTTGGTTATGCACCTAGAATTTTTTGTAGGCTTTAGATATCTGGGCAACAGTTCTGGCTCTTTCCTACATGGAAGTAAAGTTTGGAGATAAGCGAGACGAATGGGAGATGGTGGAGATGAAAGCAAGGCAGTGGCTGGATCTTCAGGATCGAGAGGGACTTTCGATCGATGATCTCCTGCATAAGGCAAAGGCTGTTCTCGGTCAACTGTAGTCAACATTCTGTGCATTTTCTTACGAAATTCAATCATCACTTATATCATTTCTGTAGGTTTTTATTTAATGCGATTGTAGCCCTGCTGATTGTTTTAGACACTGTTCAGTGGATGAACCTAATGCTCTTCTTCCTCGTTATTGTGTCCTTCATGGGATTTGAGTGTAATTGGATGCATCCTAGTTATTGATCATGTCACTTGATTATTTAAAGTGAACAGGTTTAATTATAACTATTGTCTCCTTGTACCAGGATTTACTTGCATTAAGCCTGTGACGCTTCAAAAGTAGGCCTACTTACGTAGTAGGCTATAGGCCTACTTATTGCTGGCTTATAACTATTGACTTGGACTAATTCTTTTTACGCCAAAAAAGTGCATTTTTATTTCGCTGCATTCTTAATTATGCCTAACTGATGACTTTATTTAATATATTTACTTTATTAGCACCTGACTTATCTTTAAATCTTTATTGGAAGAATTATTCGCATAACTCTAAACAGTTTAAGGGGCCGTCCATAAATGACTTTTGACCCCATTCTCCTCGTCACATGTCGTCACAAAACGCATGACCCCCTCAATAAATGTCCCTCCCTAAAAAATAACACCAGATGACAAGAATGTTATATGCACATTTTTATGATTATCAAGAAAACTGATAATAAACTGTAAAAATACGTATAACTACATGTATATCTAGTAGAACGAAGAGAAATGGAGAAAGTATGATTATTACATTCATTATGCATTTAACAAGATGAAGACTGAAGAACTCTGGTAAAATCATAACATTTATAAAGGTACATGTATGATGTAGTGTACATGTATTTAATAACAATAACTTCAAACGAGCAATCAAATCAAGCAATCAACAAGCAAACAAATAATTGAGTAGAAGTTTTTTTTATAAACTTATGAATTTTGATGTTTGATGTAATGGCGTTACGTCAAATCTCGCCGATCATCCTCTCCCTCGTCACACATCGTCACATATGTGCGACCGACTCCCTCCCCTTGGCGCGTGACGTCATGTATGGACTGTCCCTAAGTGAATCCAGTCGTCAGCTACGTTATTATATGCAAATACATGTATTTCCTTCTGTTGGTCTCTTTATCATATTCATATGTGTGTCAGGTGCACAGTCGAGGACCGTTAAATGATTAAACATTTCCTAAGGAAAAATCTGTCCAGCAGTACATGTAGGCCTGCCTCTGTTCAATAAGAGCGTGCTCATAGTGTAAGGCAGAACGCAATCCGTAAATTACTCGCATGGATATATGGTACAGTAGCGTCGAGCAAAGGCATATTCCGACTGTTTTAAATCATTTTGATTCATAGACTTTCTTTGAATCTTTGGCTTACGGAAGCTAAACTTCGGTCTACACGGTAAAAGGCGTAATTGTAGGCGCTAATGGTAAGCAATTACGTTTCGAGATGCATAACTCATAAAACTTGAGTAAGGATAAAGGACAATAATTGCGGCGACCCTTTCAGCGGTAGGTGTTAAAGTCCATTCATCTTCCTTTGTTCAAGAAAATAATTTTTATAGCAATTTCAAAGTAATGACTTCAAACGGTCGCAGGTGTTGTCGTGGTTCGCAGGAATTCCTCGTTAAGCTGAAGCATAGTTTGAAGCGGCTGATGCCTATGAGTATATAAGGCGCACGACTCGAGTGCTGAAGACATTGACTTAATTCGCAAGAATTCAGAATAGTTCTAATCATGGCATCTGTCAATTTCGTATGCCTGTTGGTCTTCTTGGGTCTGAATATGAGAGTCACTGCGGGTGATGACTTCGCCGCCTGTCAACAAGTGTCAGCAGCAGTGAGCAAGAGTTCAGTCTGGATCTTCAACACAGCCCAGAATATCCTGCAGTGGGTCCGGTATGCGTCATCATCTGATCCTGTCAATAATGTGCAACAGTGTAAGGTATGCACCAACGGCTAAGTTGCTTATAAATGTGCATGGACTACAGCTTTATAATAATAATAATCTTCGTTTAATTTCAAACTGACAAACCGCAGTAGGCCTATGATTACAAGTACAGTAGGCCTTAAACATGAACGAATGATGACGAGTTATTACAGGAGTCGAATTTAACCGTCGGCAGCCACGCAGGGCGCCCATTACGTTATACATCTCACTTTTTACAAATGCCGCCGCCAAGCGAAAGAAAGAAGTCAACCATAGAGGGATACGATGAGGCAGTGTTGTATGCAAGGCTAATAGTAATAATAATTATTATTATGATACTACAAATCATAATAATCTTAATTATCATAATAAACTTCAAGACCAAAACGAGACCGAGACAGTAAGGTGCCGAGACCGAGACAGTGAGGTACCAAGACCGAGACACTAGGTTCGAGACAGTACGAGACAGTAAAAGACAAGTGATCCTATATAAAAGGCGGTAAAATAGTAATGTATCAGCTTTCGGGAATAAGGTTTATTCGTAATTTCAATTTGAAACTTATAATGTATAGATAATTGAATTGATTTCAGTATCACGTGACTCGCGCCTTAGCCAGAATTATCGTTTCTCGCAGATCCCAGTTTCAGTTTCTAGCGCAAGATTTTAAGACAGTTAACGCGAAACTTATTGAGACAGCTTGTTCGTGACAGAGCAAGACTTTCACTTCAAGACAGTTTCTAAAAACTCGAGGCACTACCGTGAGACCGAGTCAACAGATTCCCGAGACCGAGACACTAAAAAATATCTCGAGACCGAGACACTGTCTCGAGACTACAACTCTGCAATGGAGCCTATATGTGACTCATGCTTTAAAAATCTGATGTAGTCCAAATGTTGGCAAATGGTATGCGGACGTTTGGTCAACGGACGGTTGATCACGGACGATTGGTCGGTTAATGGACGATTGGACAAGCGGACTGTTCGTCAAGGGGACGGTTGATCAATCAATAATCAGTTATAATTTAAGCAAGAGATTCAAAAGATATTTGTATAAACAGATGACGTTTTATAGAGTATGCCCTATATAGGCCTAGTTAATGAAGCAAGCAATGAGGCTATAAAGTTTATAGTTTTAATTTATGAAATAATCAATGAGATTGATCAATAAAAATTGGTATAGACAGGTGAAGTGTTATAAAGTTTATAGTTTATGAATCAACCATTCAAAATAAATTATAAACTGGATAGGCATTAACAAGTTACATAGGCCTACATGTGCTAAGCAGGAGATTTAATTCTAAATTATATGGATATCCAAAACAATACACTTTAACCTATAGTTTCTATATAATACGTACTGAAATAGCTAAAACACGAAGGTATCTGTATGTAATTGTGAGATTAATATGCAATAATTTGTCGGTCTATGGATTATAAGTGGTCGTCGATTTCAAAGAGCTGTCGTAGGCCTACATCTGTGCCAGCGCAGTTGCTTGTACTGATACGAAAACTGGCATATTAGTGACTATATAGAAGCGTGTCTAAAATCTAAAATTAAAATTTCTGATCAAGCGTCATTTCGACAAAAGAACCAAATCGTCCGTTGACCAATCGTCCATTGACCAAACGTCCCAGGATCCAACTTTATATATACTTGCTTTGTCATTTTTATTTGATTATACATTTTGTTACTGTACCGCGATATTAATTGCTTTCACGACAAATGGTTCACGGACAAATTGTTCACACTTCACAATCACTGTCATACATGTAGGCCTACAGTTGACGATAATTGATTCACGAAAAAAAATTTTTTTTGCCTATTGTAGGCCCTATTTGGATAAATAGAAGTTGAATGATTATAATGCTTGTTAATCCAGCTCTTATTTCAGCAAGAATTATCTTAGTTAATCCAAATTCCACTTTGACTAGAATTCTTGTCAATAATCCAACTTCTATTTCATCAAGCGTTACAGGCCTTTATCTACTTTGTTCACTGTGTCCCGATGAAAAGTAGACCCCAAGAAAAAGTGCCCATAACTCGGTCAAAACTGGTAGCATTTGACTGAAATTTTCAGAACATTAATAGTGGGCATAGCAACACGAAATCCTAATTCCGTTTGAAAATTTTGATGATTTTGTCGAGTTTATGAACATTTGAAATGCAGTACCGAAAAGAGATGAAGTTTAGTCACAGCTGGTGTTCAAAATAGCCTATACTCCTCGTTCACGTACACACGATTGCAGACGTGGACGACACTGTTTGATGGCCCGGTCGATGATAACGTGGTCAAATAGCTGCCACTCCTCAGTCAGACGCGCCTCAGATGATCGACGCTACGAATGCGGGAACAATAAACACGTTCCACCAGTACTCCCCAGATTTGATAGTCAACTGGATCGAGGTCTGGACTGTTGGGCGGACATAGCTGCGGGGATATGAAGTCGAGTGTCTTTCGGGACAGCAGAGCAGTGGTCTCACGTTCTCGGTGTGCAGAGGCAATTGTCTCGTGCGTTTTTGCCACTGCCGGGTTTTCGGTCCACTGTTCCGGTTTCAGCGATGTTATTCAACAGTTCATTCATAGACACCAGCTTCTGTTTTGAAGTTCATTCACGAAACGTTTTGCTCCATAAACTTTTTATTTCCACAATAATTAACATAAATTTGTCTTCTTTTGTAAATGCCATGTTTCTTTATCTTTTACACCAAAACAATGTTCCGTTAATAATTTATAACGTCGACAGCGTAGGCTACAGTAAGGGCCCATGTTGGCAACTTTCAATTTTACCAAGTACACTAAATCATTCAATTTCTTTGTTATGCTGCATCAATAAGCCAAACTTTGCCGATTTGTTCGAAAATGATGTGGGATACAGCACATAAAATTTCATTGATAAAAGTCTATTCTTCAAGCAATTTCTGACAAACGTTTAGGGGTCTACTTTCATCGGGACACAGTGTATTTAGGTTGAATTTCTTTCATCAATTCAGCTTCTATTTAATCAAGCATTATTATAATTAATTCAACTTTTATGTTGCCAAAAACAACGATCGAACTCTTTGGTCGTGAACCTTTTATCCTTGAACCAATTTCGTCAACCATTTGTCGCTGAACCATTTGAGGTGACACAATCCTGCAATTAAGCTGAAAGAGTTCACTTCGCCGCACGAGACTTCGATAGCAAGCACCCGAACACAATGCAAAACACTGAGAAACGACTGCCTGCGAAGATTATATATAATGCCACGAACGCATTTCATTATTACATTTACATGTATAGATGGCGTTATATATTCATGACAGTGTAATGGCAAGACAAGTGAACTGGGAGATTACAGTAGCATCGTGTCCCTCGATTACATCAGAATTCGCTTTTCATCGAACATCTTGTGCTACGGTTGTCCTGGGAGCGAAGTAGCAGTCAAGGACACGCAGATCTCGCTAAAAATACCGGGCTTGTCAGATTCTTCCATCCGGATCGATCCTTGCATGGGAATCAGCGTCTTCAGGTAGCTTAGAAAATTACTCAGTTCTAATTGGCAATAGGGCCTACCCATTCAATTCTTGGATGTAAACAACTTCGTTCTCTCTGTAGACCAACCCCAGCTGTAGGAACATTTCTGGCAGGGTAATGTAACGCTCATCTCTTATGCGCATCAGTGGTCTTAGAAACGATACATGTAAGTTGGCGATTTTCTAAACATAAGTTATGCCTATATATCCAATTATCCCATTAATGCATAGCTTCCTTTGTAAAGGACATCACACTTTTCACAATATCAGAATGGAATTCACCTGTGCCCTGTAACGCATAGCGTCCTGTTTTAAGGACACTTATTTTTCATATGTTTATCGCGAAAAAAATTTTTGGCCCTTGATCTCTTATTTTTTTTGGTCTGAAAACATATGATAATAAATTGCACCGTGCAAAAATTCATACATTAATGGGTTATGAGTAACATGCCTAAGATTAATGGTTACTCATGCGAGGACGCATCTTCTTTAAGATACTTTTGCTGATCTGCATCATGCCCGGCTATAGCTGTGAGTTAGTACTTATAGAGCACTATATAGCTAGGCCTAGCTTCGCACAATCAGTAAGTCGGAAAGTAGAGAAGTAAGTAAGATCTTCTAGACATCATAGCTGGTGAAAATTATTGATTCCTTACCTCAACCATCCGTTTAAATAATGCTTATTTAAATATTAAATTGTGCTTCAGCTAAGGATAAATGTATTATGATGATTTAAAGATTATGCCTTTTCACCATGCCTAGAAATGAAATCAATTTTTGAGCAATTTCTGCGATCAACACTTAACAACGGGTTTGGCATTTCTATACTGTGGTAACTTAGTATAGCTTTAAGCATCCATCCTGAAACACTTCTATATCATACTAGTTAGGAACACGTTGATTATTGACAGATGCAACTGTACCGCGTCTGGTACGAGAACTACTAAACCTACAACTGTGGTCACCACCACCAAACTTACAACTGTGGTCACCACCACCAAACCTACAACTGTGGTCACCACCACCAAACCTACAACTGTGGTCACCACCACCAAACCTACAACTTTGGCCACCACTACCAAACCCACCACTTTGGCCACCACTACCAAACCCACCACTTTGGCCTCCACCACAAAACCTTCCCCCGTGGCGACCACTACAACACCTACAACTGTGGCCACCACTACAACACCTACAACTGCGGCCACCACCACAACTGTGGGCATCTCAACACAGGAGCCAATGCCATAACGAACCACTGAATCTTCTAAGTAAGCGCAACATGAATTAATTGAGATTCTATGTATCGTGTCAATTGCTTTGATGCTTGAGATCTATCAATAGCGATGGCGACTACGATAAATTTAATTACAATAACAAGACCGACAACGAAAACTGATAACCAGTAACGATAAATTGCTTCTATAATATTAAGCATGCTCATTATGATAAGGATACGTAATTATATTCTCCTCGTGTGGAGAAATTACCTCAGACATGTGGGATGCTACATGCCAACCGTCTCTGGATGAACTCTGACAATCCTTCTGACAAGACGCAGCGCTCTTGAATAGGCTGTTGCCCTGCGTTTGTCTTTAAGTAGGCCTAATAGCCTAAGCAATGTTTAGATTATGGCTCACTGCTAGTATGTCCATGAGCATGACTGCTTTTAGATCGGACCCATATTTAGTTATTTAATTTATTTATTCTGAAATTTGATATCGCTCTTCTTCCAACATTTTTTGCTCAGAATTGCTCATATGGGTCTATGCATACAGGTCCCAGATGAGAATGTGGCTCTTATACGCACGTGGGCTTCATTTGAACATGCTGCCAGCGATGCCAGCGACTAGCATCATTATGATCACAAACAATGGAAACCCAGTTCATCGGGCTTGATAATCATTTGCAAATTTCGAAACTTGCCTCCCCAATTTGCAGCGTTATTTCTTCCATGGTGTATCCCCTTTTCCCTACTTTGCGGGCTACGTGTATGAGTGTGAAACTTTCTAGTCAAGGTGGGCTAACCATCAAGCGTTCTATACAAGATGCAGAAGGTATTACAGATTAATTAATTAATAGTATAATTAATCAATAATCTCTAACCTTTGATCTTTACCGCAGATTTCTTCGAGGAGCATACGACCACGACTTGAATGAGATAATCACGCACTTCAACGGACAATAATAGTTATGCCATCGGCAAAGAAGGAACTAAACCGCGCAATCGTTAGGCTTAAATCTTTTGATCTAAAGTTGAACTCTTTCCTTGCTTTTGAAATTGAGTAAAACGTATTAACTGTGAGTAGATGCCTTGATATCTTTTATGTCGGTCAATTTCAGAGTTAGATAGGCAGAGTAGGCCTACGCCAATTAGGCCCCCGTGGATAATGCGAAATGTTTTCGTAAAATTATGCGAAAAATCGCAGCCGAATTTACGATCCCAACTATTGGTGACGTACATGTACACGTTGACAACGTACGTTGTCAACGTGTACGTTGACAATTGACAATTAAAATTGACAACGTACGTTGTCAATTTTACAGATGAAACAGAAAGTGCCAGAGATATAGACACAGATATATGGGCAGATCGAGAGACAGGGAGACTACCCTTAATTCCCTGTCTGCTGTCCATATGAGATATATGTTTCAGATATCACTGAATGCGTTTGTGAACCTCTTCTAAGGTGATCGCAGGTCGTTTTTTCAGTTGATATTTCCGCATCTATGTTCTCCGTCAAAAAAGTACATATGTATACTGCATAGGGCCACTGAGGGCTGTGTTGATATTAAACCCCATATTTCCCAGCAGTATGTAGCTAATTAGAGGATGACACAAACAAACGAGATACTGTCAAAGTTCGGCAATCATTGGAAAAAATGTAATTTGTGGTCTGATCAATAACTACACACTTCCCAGAGTAGGCATGTAAAGGTCATGACGCAGTGTTTGAAATTTTGTTTAAATATAGTTTCCTGATGCTAAGACCAACGTTGAATTGTTTAGGTTATTCAGCTGGTCCATTAACTAATTAGAGACTGCATTGTGCGATTGTTATGTTTCGATTGTACCATATTTCTATAGGCCTAGCGGAGCCATCGCCTCTTTAATTTGCTCCTCTCCTGCCTTTCCGTATTCTCCATCACCCATTTTCCTCTTAAGGACATCATTCCATCTCCGCTTCGTTTCCACGCGTCCTATCGCTGTGCTCCACATGAACGAGAATGAAATCTGTAATACGCTATAGCTATTTCACCGAAGCGATTCCATGCTCTCAACGCAAAGCCTCATAGGCCTACCCATATAACTCGTGAGGAATAATAGCGTTTTACGCTAACCAAGAAGCGCCAAGTGTTCCATTTTCCGGGGGAATAAAACTTATGTAAGTCTCTTCTATGTATATTCGTTTAATCCTGTTTGATAACTCGAGCCGAAAAACGTTGCTCATTGCATTGACACGGTTGGTAAATCTGTTCATGATATGGAAGCAAGTCCAGTAGGCCTAGGTCTAAATAATATATTTTCAACTTTTTATACATTACTGCTTACGTGGCAAAGTCTGTTACATGTATGTACACATAAGGCTGTCAAAAACGTTGTAGTCACGACCCGGGTACCAGTCGATCAGCGTGGTCGAGTACTCGGGTACCCGACCGCGCGGACATTTTTTTAGGAAATGTAGGGAATTGCACATTTTTACGGAATATCGGGCACCTGAGAATCAATTTCATTGCCCGGGCAGTCAGCCAATATGACCAACGGAATATTTTTGGCGTATGTTCGGATAAAATCACGAATTTTTACGGAATGTCGTTTCCCGAGAACCGATGTCATTACCCAGGTAGTCAGCCTCGGGCAGGTACTCTGATACCCTACCCGGGTACCCGCTAACAGCCTTACTTATATGAGGTCCGTATGGCGATAAGTCAAAATTGATGTCATTGCAACAAAAGCGATGCGATATGGTGCAAACACGTTCTCCCTGTAAAAATTAATATAGATTTTATAGAGTTTTGACGCACGTGTCAGCTTTGCTGGCAACGTACCGCGTTCTTTGCTACAGTTGCAAGAAATCACGCGGGGTTCATTGACAAAATTCTCAGCATGCAGGATCCGATTACCTGCTGTGTTGAATAAACATTGTCCTCTAATCCAAGAACCAAGTAGAGATCATGTCGTTCGAATGTATTCATTCAGTGAAGCTGCTCATAGTAAGAGGGGCTGAAGGCGCTATATTAATGTGTCGAAAGGCTAGAGTTGCATCCGCGGACTATTTACTTAAGTCGTGTGCATTTCGTAGATACGTGTGGTTGGGCTATAAGAATAGAGTAGGCCTACAGAATGCGTCCGACAGTCAGCAATCGGTCAATTTAGGCAGAGCGTGTTTTCTCCAATTTGTCATCATTTTAATTCTCACCCAATTTTTGACAAGCAGATAGCTACACGTAAGTTTCGATTAGCGACTATGCAATTTAGTTGATTTCTCTGTTGTCATTCATTCCGGGAGTAGCATAGACGAGTGCACATTCATGCTTTGCGTTGTTGCCTAAGGCAATCAAATTTTCACGCAAAACGGCCACTTTGATCATATATTTTAGGCCCTAATTAGTAGCGAGACTATTCTATGCAAATCTATGTATGAGATAGGCCTACTTTCTTATTTGCAGAGATAGTGTCTTTTTGATACACCCGCATCTTAACTGATCGTTATTGATGTAAATCAGTATTCACACCAATTCATGTCATAGCACCACACAAGTCATCACAGCGCAAACGCGTCTTAACGCATTAAAACAGAAAAAAGCTACGACGACGGTCACAATAATCGAACAGAACACCATGAATTCATCTGAGAGCACCAATTCTACTGATGTCGAGAACTCTACCTTTCTGAAGTCAGCGGGAGAGAATCGCAGTTCGTATGAACTGACGTCAGTTCCCTTTGCGACAGTGAACTATGTACAGGCGGCCATTTTCTGGACGATTTTCGTGATCGGTGTGAGCGGCAACGTGTTAGTCATCGCAGTTGGAGTCAAAGGTCACCGCAAGGGAAACAACGGACAGACTCTGGTGACACGGATGTTCATCTGCTGCCTGGCTATCTCGGATCTCGGTCTGATGTTGACCACGACCTGGTCAAACGCCATGCTGGCCATTATTCCAAGCTGGGAGTACGGAAGTTTTTTCTGCAGATTGAGCAGTCTCTGGACGTCTATGACGGCCAAATCGTCCGTTGCGATGCTGTCAGTTATCGCTGTTGACAGGTAAGGCAGACTCTGCCAGGTTGAGTATATAAAAATTTGAACTTTCCTTCCTTCTCTATATGTCTCTTCCTGTCTTCACTTTGTTTCCTTAGTTCTCAATCTCTTTCTTTCTCTGTCTCATTCATTCTCTATCTCTTTCTTTCCCTATCGATCCTTTTGTTTTTATCTGTCACTTAACTCAACATCTTTCTCTTTCTTTCTCTTTCTTTCTCCAATTTCCACTTTTATCCTGTGCTGCATTTAACCCTTGAAAATTGATGTCAGTCTCAGAAGATGTAGCAAAATTAAAAAGCTAGACAAGTCCACAAAACTCACCAACGCGTCCGTAATATAGTTGTAGTTACAACTAGATCAATTTATTTGCCATTAGCCCTCAAGGCAGATGATGCAGCTACGGAGGTTTCTAACTGCTTTTACAAATTCTAAAACAAGACAATAAGCTTATAATATCAATCAAAAGAGCCGTACGTTGCAATGATTTATTCCAATAATTTGCATAATGCTCCACGCGAAACCTCAGCCCAACCACTGTAAAAGTAAAGATCTGGGCAACTAAAAATGTGGGCATGTCGTTTTGAGGTAACAAGCGCATCTCCATGGGAAGCCCGATCCAAATGGCTGACCTGACAGTCGAAAGGTCCGTCACTGTCAAACAGAAGAACAAGCTCCTTGAGCCAGATGACTAGGCCTACCTCTTCCAAAGAGCCGTGATTTCGGTGGAATACGAGGCCATAAAAGGATGACTGGGGTCCCATGGATATACGACGGGTCACTGCCAAAAAACACCACCAAACAAGCGCAGCAACCCTTGATAGATACTCGGAGATACAGGAAGCCAGTGCAAAGCTTCACGCCTATGAGCCCCCTCTGCAACAGGCCTCGAACCTCGGGTCTACTTTGAGGGTCTGATAGGTTGACAGCACTCCACGTACATCTTTTGGGCATTTTGTAGATATCTTGGACTGAGTCAGCCTGGCATGATGAGTTTTTTTTCGGCACGCACAGCCGCTCTACTGATAACCGTCGTCTGGGTGGTTGTCATCGGCGTCTGCATTCCAATGTTCCTCTGGTTCGATGTCGTTCGTTACAGTCCCACGTTTCAGTGGTGCACGACGACAGGCGTGGATGACCTTTCACAGGCAATATATACACTCATTGCTCAGATCTCTCTATTCTACGTTCCTCTGGCAGTGACGCTGGCGTCGTACTTCGGAATATGGTACAGGATGTACTTCTCAAAGAAAAAAGTCAGTTACTGTAGTTCATTAAACTGTGCTTATTGCTTAGCATCCCGCGATATTGAATCTCTGTTGCTTTTCACACTTCTATGAGCATCAGTTTGATGTGGGTTGCTGTTTGACCATACTGCCGTGAACAATGCAGATTATACAGATTCTTTGGAGAAAATTCTTTAGCAATTTCAATTGTGTATGATCTTAAGACAGAGAATAGACTTGTTTGACATCCAGGCTCTAGGGCATAATAATAACCAGAGCTGCCAAATTTTGCACGCTCTAAAATGCCTTTTGTCGTTTCTGTCCTGATTCGTATTTGTATTTTAAGAGGGGACCTGTGTACTTTAACTTCCTATATCTGCTTCTGAATGTCGAATATAATGACTAATTAACTTTACTACATACATGTACATGTATTCTCTGTATTTTGTTTTTAGGTAATGCCGTCGGGACAACAGAGTAATGATAACACCGCTTCTCGCAAGGTGGCGCGGATGTGTACCGTGATTGTAGCCGTGTTTGTCATCGGTTGGATGCCATTTCAGGTCAATTTGTTGTATCTTGCTTGGGGTTCGAACAGATTTGAAGCAATTTCGTTGATGTCACCGCTGTTCATACTTGCCAATCTGAATTCCTGCATCAACCCTATTGTCTATGGATTCATGTGGAAGCCAATGAGAGCTACGTTGGATCAGGTGTGTTTCGATTACGCTTATTTGATAATAAGAGTAATGATAATAATAATAATACAAATAATAATAATAATAATAATAATAATAATAATAATAATAATAATAATAATAATGATAATGATAATGATGAAAATAGATAATAATAGTTAGCCTATTATTATCTATAAGCCTAAGTGTTTCTTTATTTAACTGCATGAGTCAAACTAGTTTTGTTTCAAAGCAAAACTTGCCTGTGGGTAAATTGCATTGGCTCCAGGTAAAATCACAGGCTTACGGATGATCCTATGACTATATTTAAAGTCTGCAAATGAATCTTTGCAACTAACAATTCATTGCCTACCTTGCTCTTGTTAAAAAGGGCGATGATTATTTTACTTGTATGTGAATTCAGAATTTCTCCGTCTAGAGGCCCGGAATTTCTGTGGACGGGAAGTCTGATTTGATCGTTGATAGAGCGCTACTCAATTTAAGTAATATCAAAAACATTTATTAAGAAAATGTATTTCTGATACAGTCAGTCCGGGTGAAATAGCTTGTTCATTTACTTTCAACCAATGCGTTTGTTGTGAAGTATCGGTTATTACCATTAGCTATACTGAATGATATCACATATGTATTTATTTATTGTATACATTGTACAGATATTCTGTAATCCGATATTTGGAAGATGGGCTTACTTGAAAACCACAACAACTCAGACGTCGCATATAACCAGCATTACCTAGGCTTCACCGCCAGGAACAGAAGTTTGGAACTTTCAAAGAACATGATTTTACTGTTCTACTGTTGGCCAATAAAGCCAGAAACAATCACGAACCAAAGCGCCAAATTATATTACCGAGTCAATCAATCAATCAATTTTTGTTTATTCAGATATCATGCTGTCAAAACGCAGCTTGTTACAATGGTTATGATAAGTAGGCCTACAGATTAATATTTAGACAGTTACAGTTACATGTAAGCCTACGCCGAATCATAAAGTCAGTTAGTTTGAGATTTCTTTAGATGATTCATGATAGTATATGCTTTTGTACAATGCCCTAGGTATGAAGTTTTTTGTATCTTTATCCAGTAAAATAAAGTTGTGACTCCGGGGCGAGTAACACGTGAAACTTATCCTGGACAATAGTTCATTATTCCACAGGTCCACCTCAAGGCTGGATTAAGTTAAAGACGACACACATCTGGAGCGTGTTGTCTCTATTTAAGTAATTACAATTGAAGCCCACCAGTTACACATTTTTAAATTAGGTGGACTGCCGACAGTGCCGAACCGTTCGTAACGTTACGGTTGCCTATTATGTAACGGTTACACAAAGTAATGCATCATATTCCGTACTGAAATCTTTGAAGAAGTAGTATTTAAAATATCATGGACCATGATCCGTCAATAAAATTCTTGTACCTATCGTCCATTTAATCAACTAAAACATGGAAATTGTAACAAAAACATATTTAACACACTTACATACTTACCTGAGTCATCTACTAGCAATGGATAAATCACGTGGTCCACGAATGTGAGGATCTGCCAATGATCTGCTAGTGTAGTTTAATTAGTCTTTCCCAGATGTCTTTTTCAATCTGTTTCATCTCAACTACAATATCGATCATGCTTTAAAATGTCGGTTAAACTCTTGACTTGTAATAATTGTTGCATTCAGGTAAAAAATTAAACTTTTTAGCTAAAAAGTGCTTAAGCCTAACTCTGATCGATGCTTTCTCAATTCCTCGAATTTTCTTTGCATTTCAGTGCAGTTTTCTGTCAAGTATGTTTTGTAATCCAATGCAATTAACTTAGTTCTATCTGTTGCTTAGAAAATTTGATCGAACAAGGAAAGGGCAATAGAACACGCAATGCCTTGAGAATCTGAACTCGTATCAATAACAAGCCTTTTACGGTGCTAGACTGCTTCTTCCTCCAAATCACGAACTTGCAAACATGTATCTGATTTCCCAAACAGAAGATCAGCGCGGGCGCATAAACGTCCCGTACTGTGTGCTAGAGAGTGATAGAACACACACACGCATACACCTACATGTACGGCTAAACACACATACACCTACATGTACGGCTAAACACACATACACCTAAACACTCATTCGAACACCCAGGGTATCGTTTACGCTGTTCTCGTCCTTACCTTCCACGTTCAGTAGGCCTCTAGGCCTATATCGATTTTTCGATGCTATTTTACTCCGATGTAATGCAAGGAGCATAACTGAGATCATACTATTATTATTAGAGCTTCGTTGTTCCACGAATGAGCATCGTT
This sequence comes from Bimastos eiseni, assembly GCA_959347315.1. Taxonomy (NCBI): domain Eukaryota; kingdom Metazoa; phylum Annelida; class Clitellata; order Crassiclitellata; family Lumbricidae; genus Bimastos; species Bimastos eiseni. Next base: position 11,860,890 of record OY365810.1, on the reverse strand, counting down.
TACGATTCAAATGCATCATTCTGCACTCATTGCAAATTGCTTTTCATTTTCTCAGACATTAAATACACATTTCTTACCTCTGACTAATAGCTTCGTAGGGAACATGATCGCTGATCGAGACTCACAAGACTTAGACACCCGTTGTGTGTACAAGTGTTCTGTTGCACTATGTTATAGATCTATATGCCTACTGCAGGTAGAATCACATTTTTATTGCCGGCTTTTCGGATAAGTGGCGTGCGTACATGTCTCTGAGTCCATTTGCACTTCTTGATACCAGATGCCAAAGCGCGAAGTATGAATACGCATCAACAGTCAATGCTCGGTCAGTTAACCTAGATCATTTTATCTGCAGTTTGTTATAACATTGTAAATCTAGCCCCACTTATGACGAAGAACTAGCGATGCCTAGATTAGTTTTCTGAAATTTTTATTTGCGATGGAGTCATTTATGAAACGTGTTCTAGGCTTTTAGTCTGCATGCAGAGAATGGTGAGCCTCAGAATGTGGCGTTCAACCACGGGAGATAAACGAGGAGAGTTGTTGGATGTGTACAGGTAGGCGAATGCTACCTAGAACGAACACTGTTGGACATTTTAGATAATACATGTAGGCTACCCAGAAGTCAGCTACATGTACATAGCACAGGATTTGAGCAGAACTGGGTCTGAGCAGTTGTTTATTTTCAAATCGTTTGCTTCGATTTATAAAACTATCTCACAGGCTTATTTGCACTGACCACGCTCGATTAATGCATGGGCCCACAGGTACAGGTACATGCAGGCTTGTTCGTTACTTTGGGTTTCAGGATAATTAAAACGACTACGCGGACACAGTTGTCATTTAATTTCTGCTTTATTTTAAATTCGAAAAAATGTAGCAACGGGCTTCCAAACCAAATAACTAAACCGCATTGTCTTAAAATAAATTTACTTCTCGACGGTATGTTGCAGTTTTAAGCAAATTAAATGAGCTATTGACCGCGTTGCTGAGACACAAATTGATGACATACGTGTTTCGTTTTGACAACTAAAATAATTAAATTGCATGCAAATGCATGTAGGCCTAGATTCAACAGTTTCACTAACTCATGAATTGTTTCTTACTTATAGAGGAAGTGTCACCATGACGTGAACTCCTTAACATATCGTTTAGTTATCAGATATTCAAATGCATCGCAAATACAGGAAATAATTAAACATCAGGCCTACACAAAACCTAAACCCAAATCTAAACATAGGCCTATATATCGCGTCAATGCGTCCAAGTGTGTTGCTCAATAGTATGGAGGAAATGTAACAGTTTATCCACATAGGCCTATATGTTGCATAGTTATTTTAAGTCATGCAGTGGATCATTATTTGACTTCAAATGTTAGTTTATTTAAAATAAGACATTGCAAATAACGATATATATATATATATATAATCAAGACGAGAAGTTAAATTTCCATTACAAATAAATGATGAACGTTTCGGCTGATGAAGTCTCTATTTTAAAACACAAGGCTAGGAATAACAACGATTTGCAGTAACAATACACAATTCCATTCTCATTACCGAGCAAAACAAGAGTATGAATTCAGAGCCTAGCATGAATACTACTACTGGCCCGAACTTGACCTTCTGGAGATTGGCAGAAGCCAACCGTACGTCGCCTCACTCTCTGTCGATTCCCTCAGACATGGCGAACTATGCCAAGGCAGCCATTTTGTGGACGATATTTGTGGTGGGAGTCAGTGGAAACCTGTTGGTCATCGCAGTCGGGGTCATAGGTCACGGCAAGGGCGGCAACAAAGGTCAGACTCTGGTGACCCGGATGTTCATCTGCTGCCTGGCCGTCTCTGACCTTGGTCTGATGCTGACAGGTACTTGGACTTCCGCCATGTCCGCCATCCGCCCCAGCTGGTCCTATGGAAGCTTCTTCTGTAAGCTGAACAGCTTCTGGACGTCATTGGCATCCAAGTCGTCCGTATCCATGTTATCAATCATTGGTGTTGACAGGTCAGGCAACCACTCGTTTATCAGAAAATTATTTAATATCTCGGTTTCTCTCCTTTCCGTCCTCTTCCCTTACTCTCCTCGTCTCTCCTTCACTCATTTCTATTACAGCACTCCACTCCTAATGGGACCATGAATCCGCCTTTGTTGTTCAGCGCACAAAATAAATCCAACATCGCAGAAGAAGAAGGATAAGAAAGGAAAATATGAGACATTAAGAGTGGTTTGCTGCAATAGAAATGAGTGAGGGAGAGATTACGATAACGATAATTTTATTGTAACCAAACCAAATCAATTGACTCAATGACTTGTAACATAATAAACATATAAAATAAAAAATTAATAATCATCGAATAATGGTAAGTTACAAGGGAAGGCCCTACGGGATATCCTCCCGCTGACAGGGCCACCCATAGCAGCATGATATACAATAGCATAGCGCATATTTATATGATGTAACGAGTAGATTTTAATGTATATAGTCATACGAGTTAACTAATCTTAAATGAGCTTACTAGGCTGTGCCTCCTACATTGTCACAATTGATGAGCGAAGAGAATTCAAGTTATTTCCAGCCGAGAGTGACGTATAATAAGACGGAGTATAGTTTAAGCTTAAAGGACAGTAGCGTGGGTTCTAGTTGGACATTGGGAGGAATTTGAGGCTATGGTGCATGTGATTAAAGATGAGGAGAGTAAAGGAAGAGGAAGAGAAGGAATTAATTTTAGGCTGCTGTGGAATGAAGCTGTCTTGCCCGAAGAATGGCTATGGTGCATGTGATTGAAGTCGTTACAACGTCAAAGATAAGAAGAGATGTTAAGAATGTTTATTATCCTAGTTCTGCTAGTGGAATAAGATCGCATTTGCCTGAATTATTGTATTCTGTGAAAATTTATGTTCAAGTATCCTACACTGTCTGCGCTCTGAGAGTGCCAGTCCCATACCTGGATAAAGGAGGAGGGTGACGCTGCTAGACTTCGTTGTCACAGTGTCGCTAAACTGCAACTACTAATGTAGCCTACGTTCAAGTTCATTCCGAGGCTTAGCAGAAAATACTTATTAACAGTAAAATAAAATTGCTTGCATACATGAATGAATGCAGTTATTTGAAGATTATAGTAAGTGTGCTGTATAGTCCCCGGAGTCGCTGTAGCTGTTTCTGTGCCCTCAAGTCGAAACTTCATTGACTTGATACATTAAAAGTATAGTTTTTTAATTCGAAGTCCCCGAATATCGATTTTTCAGGCACACATCAGCAGCAGGAGGGAAGCAACTCTATGCAGTACGAGTCAGTTCTGAAAGTTTGCGAAGCACTGCAATAGATGACGCCAATGACACGCAGCCTAATAATCTGGTACTTAGGCCACTTTAGGCCTACCTGTCTGATTGATGTCTGCTACGTTACATGATGTCACGCAATCATCTTTATTTTATATATTATTTAGATGTAGGTGGTTTGTAGATATCTTGGACTGAGTCAGCCTGGCATGATGAGTTTCTTTTCGGCACGCACAGCCGCTCTACTGATAACCGTCGTCTGGGTGGTTGTCATCGGCGTCTGCATTCCAATGTTCCTCTGGTTCGATGTTGTCCGTTACAGTCCCACGTTCCAGCGGTGCACGACGACAGGCGTGGACACCCTATCTCAAGCCATATACACACTCGTTGGACAGGTCGCTCTCTTCTACGTTCCTCTGGCTGTGACGCTGGCTTCGTACTTCGGAATATGGTACAGGATGTACTTCGCCAAGAAAAAGGTAAGCTGGGCTACCAAATTTAGTCTATATGTTTGCTTCAACTGATGAGTCTAATCCTACAATGTAACTATAGTCAGCCACCAGCCTCACATACAAATTAGCCTGGAGTTCTTCTTTCATTTTATTCATGCATTCATTACGAAGATTTATATAGCACTCCTTCAGGGATACTACTCAGGAGCGCTGATATTCTCATAGCTAACAGATTCACTTCTTTCTGTTATGGTCTACTCTAATAATCATGGCCACCCTAAGTTGAGTGAGCGTTGCTTAAAGAAATTTGCAGACCAATTACAAACGACTCAAAACTCTGTGCCCAGAATCATTACTCAACCAAATACTAATGGGCCTACAGTATGTCAGCTTAAACAACACCAAAAATGCGCAAAACATCTAGCTAAAAATAAGTGAGCTGAAGTTCTGACGTAGTATGGGATTAAAAACAGAATGCCAACTTTATCCATATGCCTTCTAGTCAAAACACCAATGCACTCAATCAGTAGGCCCACTGATCGAGTGGGCCACTTATTATGCCTCCTTCCATGGCAGCGTTGCCAACTTGACACCAGCCTATTGTCGTTTAGTGTTATAACTTTTACTCCCAATATAAACCAACACAAAGATACGGACTTCATTTTGTGGATCAATCAATCAATCAAATCAAATTTATTGAAACCATCGTGCCACATTTACAAAAGGTTAGCAAACAGAAGTACATTGTCAAATAAATAGACATTACTTCAATTGAAGCCAACAATAAAATTACACAAATGAAAATAAAGATGGTCAACAGGAGTTCCAAAGGGGATTAAACCCCGCTAAAAGGAACCCCAAATTTCCCTGTACAACAAAACTACGAAGATGGCGAGTTGAGATGAATGGTACTTGAATAAGCATATAGCAAAATATTTTTTTTTAAATAACCGAATTGCTCAATCTGTTCGTCAGGTGGTACATTGAATGCAAAAAACCCTTGAATTTGACAATGATTACAGATGAAACAATAAAACTATTAAAACACAATAAACAGGATTGAAAAAGAAGATAAATGAAACCAAAACTAATCTTAGACTAAAGAGTTCCTGTCCCTCTCTCAATCCTCATCACCACATTTTTAATAATACGCCAAAAACAATGTGACAAACTGTAACAAATGCGAGAAAATAAAACCAGATAATATGCGTAGATAATCTCATATTTAATTGATAAACGTTGTTTTATTGGAATCAGTGGGTTTGGAATCATAGTCTCAGTGCCCTGCTCAGAACAGATGATCTAAAGAGGAGGAGTTTAAGAGAAAGAGTTTAAGAGCACTCTTAAACGAATTATAAGTACGAGAGTTTCTAACTGCAGCAGGAAGAGCATTCCAAACAAGCGGGCCAGTGGACTTAATAGAGAATTTTCGTGTATTAGTTCTAGAAGCCAAAACTCGATAGCCGGAGGAACCTCTAGTAACGTGGGAATGGATCTCAGAGCCTAGTGAGAAATAATATTGGAATGTTCTAGGTAAGAGATGATTGGTAAATCGATAAACAAAAAGGCCTATCTGTAAATTCCTAATCTGGAAAATATTAAGCAGATTAAGGTCACGAAAGATAGGGGCAGTGTGAAAATTTCTGGGAAGTCCACTGATAAATCTTAACCGCCTTCTTTTGTAATACAATTATCCTGGCAAGTCTGGATTCGTAATTGGAAGCCCAAATCAAATTACAAAAAGTTATATATGGATATACCATGGTAAAATACAGTTGCTTTCTTATATTAATTGGGAGCTTGTAGGCAAACTTGGTAAGAATACCGATAGTTTTTGATATTTTGTTACAAATATAGTTTATATGGGGCTTCCATGTTACGAATTGGTCTACGTATACGCCCATAAATCGTGCATTTTCAACTTGGTTTATAGGAGTGCCATTTATAAAAAATGTTTAAGCTAGATGGCTTGGCCTTCTTGTGTGATTGGAATAATATGTAATTGGTTTATTAGACGTTAAGAGTACGCTTATTTGCTACGAACCAATCAGCAACTTTATCGAGTTCCAAATTTAGGGTGTCTATTAGCGTCTGGTAGGAAGCATGAGAATAAAACAAATTTGTATCATCAGCAAATAGTATCATATAGATGGTGTTGGAAATTGAAGCAAGGTCGTTAATATGAATCAGGAACAACGTTGGTCCAAGGTTAGATCTCTGGGGTACTCCATAACTGGTTAACAATAAATCAGAGGTGTGTCCATTACAAAAGACTCTCTGAGATCTATTTGTTCGTATGTACGTATCTCTTAGAATTAGAAGTATCTATCACCTGATCGGTGATACGGATGTACGTATCACTTAGATTATCTATCACATGATCAAAGCTCACAATACGTGTTGATATAGGTGACACCATCAGGACTGCAGAGCAATGATAACACCGCTTCACGCAAGGTGGCGCGGATGTGTACCGTGATCGTAGCCATATTTGTCATCAGTTGTTTGCCGTTTCAAATCAATTTATTGTATCTGGCTTGGGGCTCAAACAGAAGTAATGCAACTGCGATGATGTCAACGCTATCCATTCTCTCCTGTCTGAATTCCTGCATCAACCCTATTGTCTATGGATTCATGTGGAAGCCAATGAGGGCTACATTGGATCAGGTTTGTTTCGATTCTGCTTATTCAACAAACAAGCAACAACAATGATACGTATTCTGTGATGGCTCTTAGCCCAAGATGGATATATTTCTTCATCTGAGAGGATTTTGAATTTATTTAACCATCGCTATTGTGTTTTAATTTTTGACGCTAGCAATTAATTGGCACTACGCTCACTTTTTATTTGGCCGCTCGTTGTCCTAATTTGAGTTATTATTTTACGCTTATTTGAGTCACTTTAACTCCCGCTTGCTATTGACTGTGCTATACTCCGGAGCAGGACGTTTTGGCGCAGAACGTTTTGGCGCAGCGCCGTTTTGTCGCCTGACGTTTTGGCGCAGATATCTGATACAACGTATAATGTAACACGAAACATAATCGATGATAATAATTAGGCTAAACTGGGAACTTGACTGATGAAAAGAATTATGCTTAAATTGAAGCGGAATGGATACGAGAATTCTTACTCTTCGTTGAACCCTTCTAGTCACAATTTATTTGACCAATCTCGCTTCCAATTAAACGACATTATTTTTCATCAATCCAGCTTCCATTTAAGCATGATTATTGTCATCAATCTAGCTTCCATTTAAGCACGATTCTTTTCGTCAATCCAGCTCCCAGTTTAACGGTATCTTTTTCATTGACCCGGCTTCTAGTTAAACATGATTCTTTTCACCAATCCATCTTCTACTACAGACGATCTCGAGGCTCAGCCTAATTTGCCATGGGGAATAATTTACGAAACTAAAGTGTAGACTGCCATATAATATATTTATATAATATACAATAATATTGTAGTAGAGATCTGCGCCAATAACGTTGACTTGGCGCATTAGTTTTCAACGATAACGTCGTAATGATAAAGTTCCATAAATGCCAACAACTAAATCGCCGTATTACATTTCTTGTTATTGTCAACAGATTTGCTGTCAACCGATATTCGGACGAAGAACTCATACCAAAAAATCGACAACTCAAACATCACAGATAACCAGTGTTGCATAAGTCTCATCAATTCAGCGGATGATTGGAAATTCTCCAATAATATCAACGGGTCTGGTGGCAATAGTTATTCTAGTATACATGTAGATCTCGCAGCAAAACTGTTAACGTTTATTTCGTTAATTAGGACCTAGGCCTACATGTACACTGTTGTACAGTTACAAATAATGTAGGTCCTAGTGCGTAGCAACGGTAACATCAAATTGATGTGAGTGAATTGTAAATAAACACCAAAATAAATTGAAGCAGTGTCCGCTATAGCCTAATAGGCTATAAAATGTCAGACGCAGATTATTAATAATAATCTTTATTCAGCCGTACAGTAATAGCGTAGAAGTTTCAGCTTTAATAACAATCAAATTAAACGATGCATTTTATTTACTTGATTATCTGACTCATGGATAATAATGATTATAATGAACGTTCAAAATTAGTGAACAATAAAATAATGCTGCTTCCTTTTCTACAATCTCAGAAATCCATTTAAACTGCGTAATGTAGACCCTTAATGTGATGCCACTCGTAATGAGCTAACCATCCCATGACTAGTTGTCGTAGATGCAGTCTAACGACACTGTGTGGTGACAGAGACCATTGGCGTCTGCCTCCTCATCTATCCAGGCTTGGGACTGGCACTGGCAGAGTACGAAAAGTGGCGGAGTTCATCCCATGACTACTTTACAATTGTGCTAATTATTCATTTTGCTTCTTTACAGTGACATTCATTAAAGGGCATCGAATTATGAGAACTGTATTAAGAAATGATTCCAGTTTTATATATATATATATATACATATATATCCTTAAATTGGATCGAATGTAGAATTCGAGCAAAGGAGGTGACACGGTCTCTATATGTTGACAATGTCATTAAAAAGATATTAGAAAGCCCGCCATTCGGCACAATTACGCTGACTAAACGAGTGACTCACCAGGGTAAAATGTAGTATACATGTAGCTTATTTAATTATATCATATTTCATATCCTGTATTTTAATTGAAAGCTGGATGTGATGAATGATGAAAGGTTATTGCATAAGTTGATGCTGGATGTGATGAAAAGAATAATACCTAAGTAGAAGCTGGTCGTGATGAAAATAGTTTTATTTAAATGGAAGCTGGATTGATGAGAAGATTCACGGCTCCGAATTGTCCGTCGCCGAATTGTCCAGTCTCCGAATTGTCCGGTTACCAGATGTGGCCATTGAAAACAGATGCATGTTAATATTGTTTTTTTTTATTACTTAGAGAAGGTATTCGTTAATCTTACATGTATCTGGGATGACTTTTCTTCTTATTATTATTAATCGCAACTTCGACCACGCAGATGTCATCAAGGTAGGCACCTAGGTGGTATTTTCTTTTTGTCTCTGAATACTGCATCTAAAGAACAGAAATATTAGATTTTAGTGGATAATGTAACGCTTCAAGCACTATTAATTGGTACCTCTGCATCTATCACGCAACTCCCAGGAAGCATTGCATGCATGACATTGATTACCTAATCGATTTAAACAGTTGCAGCTCAAAGTAGGCCTAAGCAGAAAATATGACCTTTGTTCAAAGACGAATGTACAATGCTCAGGCGAGGAACCTGTTAATCTCCACGGGAAGACGAGTGGTGATCCGATCAGACTGATTTATCAAACACAGCGCTCTTTGATGGCTAGACACACCGCCGCATTGCCAGCCATCCAGCTTCATTCAAATATTACAAGTAGGGGTAGGTTGATTCTCTGATCAAGTTAGTGATCCCATGTAGGAGTCTATAACAGTCTTTCTTGCTTATTATTCTTACATGTAGGACTATGATAGTATTTTCGCCGACTGGCCTGAAGCACATTAATTTTTAGGATTCACTGCAGCTGACTAGTTTTGAATTTGTCAGTCCTGCTTGAATGGCGACCTACATATACAGTAAAGTCAATTTGCGCCACTATGCATGAAAGAACTGGGATCCAGCAAAAAAAGTGCCGCAAAACCTATATCTTGCTCAATCGACAAACATGTAGGCCTAAACAGGTTAGGCTATGCATCGCGAATTAAAGAACTCTCACGCTGATAATTCACAAGCATAAGTGCCTTTTCAAATTTCAACATTCCTTTTATCTACCTGCAAGTACATCAGAGGTGTAACAAGCGGGGGCAGAGGGGCACCGGCCCCCCAGTTTCAAAACGGGGGGGAGACAAAGCCCCCGCTTGTTACACCTCTGATGTACTTGCCACAATAACAAATGATTAGGCCCCCGTGGATTATGCGAACATGTTTCGTAAATTATGCGAAAAAAACGCATAATCGCGTAAACCACGAGTCCTAGTCATCAACAATTATGCCGTCTGGTCGGTAAACTATAGCATCTGAAGGCTAATAATAGCCTAGACAAGCCAATTATAGTTGACAATGACCGAAATTTTCGAAGTCATGCGACAATTTGCGAAAACTTTCCATTTAGTTTATGCGAACAAATTCGATATCGCATAAACCACGGGGTCGTACAAATGACGCATGAGCAAAACCCGTCTAAGCTACAAGGCTGAAAATAATTGATAGCTGTCCGCAGTCTAGGCCTGGGGTGAATTAATCAATCAGTCAATGCGCATTACTGTTAACTCCAGCAGTATAGTAATACATAATACATAACACAACGGTATATCAGTAACACTGGGTGGACCCAAAGGAACATAATTAGTTCCGCATACAAGGTCTCTCTAATACTATAATACACCCAGTGACCAAGCTTATTTTTTAAGTAGATTATTTATTTATTTATTTTCAATTTAAAATGTCTTTCTAAAATCCAGCGTTAACCAATAATTTTTAGCCGTGGAATCCTTTTGATCGCAAATTTAAGTGGCGAATCTTCCGTTCGATACTAAACAATTAACATCCTCTGTTGTAGGCACACATTCATGAGAATGCAGACAATTAAAGGTATACAGGTATGCCCAGATCAGATTAATAATTGCACAGATGTCGATGACAGTGACATTATGAATTCCCTCTTATATTAAGTAATATAGGGCCTACAGATACTGCGGCAGTTAAAAAGTCTCCATTTGCTCACGGAACGTTTCCCACGGAACCCTTGTCTTCACCTCACGGAATCATAGGATCCACGAAACACAGTTTGCGAAACGCTGCATTAATGCACATTATTTTATGTTATTGACATTGTTGCAATACATGCGAAATCAAGTTTTCTACAAAAAACACAATAAACCTTAGACTAAGACCATTTATGACATGTTACAATGTGATAGGCTACACAATATTCACCAAGTTTTAGGCCCTGTACAATATTAAACAAAAGTACTTTCTAATTAAGGGTTGACATAAGATAAATTATCAGAAAATTCGGGAGTGAATTCCAGAATACAGGCCCAAAGACGAGAATACTTCGCTGCCTGATATTTTTGCGCGTAAGCCTACTTCGTTGATGATACTTAGCCGAGAAGCGAGTCGAGTGGTCAAGTACTTTAGAGCTTGTGTAAAACCACCTGTAAAATGTTTCGAGTACTACGCGCTTATGAACCTTGAACATAAATAGCCTCGTCTAACTTTCATGCATACTTTCAAAAGGCAATATTTTAAGCCAATGCCCATAGGTTCGTAACATTTACTCTTATCGACGTATTGCATACGACTCTCAACGCGCGTTTCTGGAGACATGTTAGACAAGTCAAGCGGGAGCTACAATTTATAGAGGTACTCGTACATGTAGATGCCCATATAAGTTGCAGTACGATAGGTAGGGATCATAATATTAGCGAGTACTGTAAGGATATTAGTGCATAGCGTGGCAAGAGATGTCGTATGTGCAGGGTTAGAATTGTGAAATTTGAACGGGGATTAATACAATTTCCCGTGTCCGGGCCAGCTTTTTTGAAACCTGTCACCGGTGTACGGGCTAAATTGTAGAGGGTCACTGTGGGTTTCGGCGCACAAACTTGATTCTTAGCTGTGTTAAGACACACTAAGCCATAAAAGCTGATCTAGGGTGGTTGCTTGACTTCTGAAGTAATATTTGAGAAATAACTGGCGGGTTTAAAAATGAACTGGGGGGCAGAAACCTCCCCTCCCTCTCCTCAACACCCCGACAATTCAATCACTGCGTATGTGAGAGATTATGCCAATGTTTGTTGCCAACTTTTTGGTATTTCAGTTATATGTACATTCCATGTTCAGAGTTCATCTATATATACCCCTTATAATTTGGATGAGGCCACTTTAATCGTGTTCTGTTTGTCTATGTCAATAGTAAATTTACAATCATGCTTGAGAGCTTTAATTCCCTTCGAGCAGAACAAGATGCAACGTGTTTAGTCAAGCTGAAGACTATTGACACTATGGTTATGGTGGAGCGGAAGTTTAACCTTCAGCGATAAAGATAACGCTGATCAAGGCATCAAGACACGTATTCCCCAGCGAAATTTTAGGCTCCGCTTCTCAATTGCGCAGGTGAATGCAGACAGTGAGTTGTTTTAGAGCTCACACTCACTATTTAGCATTCAGGAGATAATTAATGTTATGAAAACTTCGTTGAAGGTAGGCTAATTATGTCATACGCCTCTATCCTGTTCCGTATGTTGCATAGTGATTGCAATTCTGGAGACCAGGAGTGCAACGATTTCGATATTTCTTGTCTCTTCGTAGAAGGCTAGCCAAACCGAAATTCCGAAATTTATCATTAAACCAATCTCTAAATTTTGAACATGAAATAATGGGTCTGAATGGCAATGAGTTTGTGGGGCCATTGGCATCACGGCGTAAATCGTCACGGCGAGCGCTTATTTGATTTGAGGCATAAACTTGGTCTTACTTACTTCACCGCTTAGGCTAAATGTAATTATACCAGGGTTGTTTGTTACAGCCTATAAGACTACAGTTGTCGATCATTAAACAAAAATAATAATTTATTTCATAGTAATTAACCTGAACCGTAAACAGTAGACGGTCATACCAAATCGATATGGTGAGTTTGTGGACATCTAATTACAAGGCATAGTTGTGATTTTGTTATGAGCAAATGTTTAACGTCAGTCAGCGCATGGTGTTGACGGGAATACAGGTCCGAAGGTACTAGTGGCGGTAGGAGTGACGTCAACCTGTGTGATATTGTGATTACATGTAAGAATTAGGTGAGCGTTGTAGACCGTACGTGTTGGCAACGACCTTGGTTTTTAACTGAACCTTTCGTTTTATATAATATAGGACAAACTAAGCGACCAAGTATCTTGGGCAAATTGCTGACCAGGTATTTTGAAAGCACGATGCCCAATCGTTCGAAAACGTAGGAAGGATGTTCGTCAATTATTATTAGTAGACCTGCCATATTTACACAAATCGGTCTAATCTGAATTAGCGTAGCTTAGGGTTATAGTTGCTCCACATTAGGGTAATAAAGGGCTAACTTAATTGCAGCGAACATGGCCTCAGAGAACTGCAATTTCTGCCATCAAAAATTGACCGTTCGTCGAGAAGTTCCATGCAAGCATGTCTTCTGCTTGGACTGCATCAAGCAAATTATAGACACGGCTGGAAGGAGTGACCACTTGTCGTGTCCGAAGTGCAGGAGTCTATTCACCATAGGAGTTGTTCCGAAAGACAGCCTGGATCTGCTTCCATACGTCAGAGAGAACTACAGACGTGAAATCAATGCAGCCCAGGACGTAGAAGTAAGCAAGCTCAAAGACAAGATAATGGGAATGACCGTCATAGGTGACGATCTATTCGTCGTTTGTAAGTCTCCCCCAAATATCATCTTCAAATACGACATTGGTGCAAAGACCAAAGGGGCTTTGAATCCAATACAGCTGAGCATATCCGACATGAAATGGCCTCGTGGAATAGCAGCCAGCGAGGCTCTGAGCCACCTCTACATCACTGACTGGCACACGATGTTAGGTGGACGGTTGTGGAGATATAAGTACCAGAAAGGACAAGAGACTCAGCAGGAAGACCCGGTTGCTATTCTTGACGTACAGCCTTTCGGAGTTTCAGTATCGCAGAAGACTGACCAAGTATTGGTCACCTGTGCCACTCCTATCAATATTGCCTCAAAAAGAGGCTGGATCTACATCTATAAACCTAGCGGGTCGGACTTTTTAAAGATACGGACGATTGATCTTCCTGGTTTGGAGATTCCACGTCATTCCATTTTGACACCATCATCCAAATTCCTTGTCTGCCATGGATGGAACAAGACCAGCCACGGAGTGACCTCCTACTTGTATAATGAAAATGGACAGGCAAGCAAGAAATCCTTTTATGGGAAAGTTTCCGGGGGTGGGAAAGGCGAACAGGAGATGAACAGACCTCTGTCGATGATTCAGGACGAAGATGGTTTGATTCTCGTGGTCGACTATTACAACAATCGGATTCAGTTGCTGACAGAGGACCTTCAACTGGTGCGCCATCTTATCACCGAGGGAATTACATATCCACGGCACATATGCCAGCATACCAAGACAGGAAGGATGTATGTGGGTCAGGATGATGGAAAAGTGCACGTATTCGATGCTCTATTGGTTAAGGAATGAAGAAACATTTCAATCATAGATGAGTACCTAGTTATGTACGTCAACAAATTCATTTAGTTGTTTTAAATCAGCATATTACTGAGTAGCAAGGATGCCTTTGCTAGAGTTCAAAGATATCAAAGACCTCACTAGTTGGTTGACATGTTATTGCTTAACGGCTATATATCAGATCAGTTTTGATTAATTGCTTTTGTTTTTTGTTATTGATTGTTCACTACTGTCTTTTCTTGTTAGTTGTAAATTTCAGAAATGACTTTGAATTATGGAAATATGCTAATCATGACTAAATGTTACAATACATGCATTATGCAAGTTCATGTGTAATATTGTATATGCTTATTTATTCGTTTCACTCATTCATTACAGAGATATAAGTATACAGCGATCCTTCAAGGCAACCTGGCTGCTGCTCAGTAGCGCTCGTTCCACCCCGGCACAGCTAAAAAGAACAGTTTTAGGGCGAGCATAAAAAGAGTCTGAGTGGACCCTGAGGGACAACCACAACGCCAACGGAAGCGTGTTCCAGAGAGAGAGGGCAACCACTGAGAAGGCAGAAATTTGTTTGGTAGTTGTACTGGAAAATGGGAAAATGAGTAGGCCACGCTCAGTAGAGCGGTGCGCTCAGAGTAGAGTAGCAGTGATCGCGAAGATAGGCGAGACCTAGCAAGGATCGCCAGACCAGCGTATGATACGCTACGATATTCTCTGTTGAAGGGATAGTCAATGGAGTACATCCGGCATATAATAGCCGGAGACAAGGCCAAATTTTGAAATGCGCCCGACAAGATGTGCAGTAGAACCCAGGATCCTGTCCAAGCACCCTACTAGTTGAAAACTAAATAATAATATTTTGCTTGTTTTTCTTAAAATAATCTTTTACTTGTTTAAAAGTATCGAGAAGGCGAAGCATAATAAAAAAGCCATTAATATATTTCTTAATATTATTCAAAGATTATACTATTAAGCTCCATTTAGTTTCATATGTTTTGGTTATTGTAACAAGTTCGATTGTCGATTATTATTTAATTATCTGTACTAGATAACGCCATCAGTCGCCAGTTGTTCGCTAATTTAATGCTACCTCTGAATGCAAATTTTTTCGTTAAAATCATTACTTATTAGAAGTAAAATTTAGCATTTAGCTATATATATCTCCTTCAGGGTTGAATTAATCTTTCATAATCTTTCCCAGCTAAACGGATCCTTCTTCTCCACTTGACTCTATCACCAGTGTCTTTCTTTTCAGTTTTAGGGTCTTCAGGTCCTTTTGAATCATATCTTCCCATCTCTTCTTTTGCCGTCCCCGACTGCGTCGTCCGTTGACATCCGCTCTCATTGTTCTTTTAATGGAGCCTTCATCCTCTTTTCTCATCACATGACCAAACCATCTCATTCTGGCCTTTCGTATTGTTTCCGTAATACATACCACTCTCAGCGTCTTTCTGATGTCTGCGCTCCTTTTCTTATATCTTAGTGATACTCCATGCATCCACCTCAATATTCTCATCTCCGTTCTCTCTAATTATCCTTCTTCCTTCTTCGTCAGTGTCCATGCCTCTGCTCCATAGATCATCGCTGGTCTTATCATTGGTCTGTAAACCTTTGACTTCAGATGAATCGGCAGTTTGGTGTCGAACACAACACACTCGTCAAATCTTTCAATTTTTTGCCAAGCTGTTATTAGTCTGTTCGTGACATCCTGTTGACGGCCACCCTTAGCACTCATTATCGATCCAAGATATTTAAAAGTTTCGGTATGTTTTAGCACATTTCCAGCACTGTCCTTGACCACTAATGTTTTATCCGTTATAAAGCAGACCATGATTTCTGCTTTGTTGATTGTTTATCTTAAGTCTCCTTCTTTCCAGTGCTCCCTGCCAGTCACTAAGACGTGTTTATATCCCTGCCTCCTCCTCATCTGCCACCATAACATCATCTGCATACAGCATATCCCAAGACACGTCTTTTCTTACATGTTCCGATATAGCATCCATTATAGGACTAAGGCACTACCCTTGATGTTTACCAACTCTGATCTCGAATTTTCTTGTGTTGCGCATATGGCTCCTCCCCTGTAGTGGGACTGGTAGGGGAAGTACACGTAGTAGTAATAGTATTAATTATAATGGTTGTATCAGTAGTAGTAGTGGTAGTATTAGTAGTAGGCCATACTAGCAGTTGCTGCAATAAATTTAGAGTGCTGTGTGGGTGATACGTTAATAAAAGTAATTGTTGTTATCAACGTCATCATGGACATTACCACCTAGTGTCGTGAGTAGGCCTACCTAATTTTGGTGATAGAGATAAGGCTTTTAATAGGTGGACTGTTTGTCTATAGGTTGAACTTGCAAGTCAATTTAAAATACGATAATCATAAATTCATATGAACTGCTGAAGTGTTTCGTGATCGACGAGGTCGAATTTACGAATCCTTGTCCGCACACGACCGAAGCAAAGATCAACCGATCATATAATTATACGTCGTCCTTGTATTTGTATGTCGGAGTAAATTTATTCGATGAACCCACGGTCACAGACTCAGATAATTCATTAATTCTTTATCATTTTAAACCATAGACAACAGAGTAAATACATGATGCGATGAACTGATACACATTTCAATGGAAAAAATTGAAATATGTTTGTTTGATTAAAATTGAGTTAAATTTCTCAGATTCGTCAAGACGTCATTGGCTTTTACCGGTCTTTATTGGTTCCTGCACATTTAATATAAATAGTCTATTCATGCTTTCAGGCACATTGTTTGAAAATAAATACATTCACGGACACTCAATTATGCCGTAACCCAAATATATATCGCAGATGTGAAGAATTGACTGCTGATCTACTTGTTTTAAGCTATATCCCAGATTTAATCTTAGCTCTACCCTCTTTCTGAAGGTTTCAGGGATAACCATTTAACGCCTGCAATGCAACCAGAGTTGTCACTCGATGAGAATCCCAAAATGCTTAGTGCCTAAACGCACCATCTTTCATCGCTTCTGTGCTATTTGGTGTCCCGCAAGGCTCTGTCCTAGGGCCCTACAGTTCATCTTCAACACTTCTGCACTCTCAGCCATCGCTTCTCGCCATGGCGTGCAAATCCACCTCTATGCTGATGATACTCAACTCTATGTACATCTGCGACAAAACAAAGTTGCAAATGCTATAGAGCGACTTGTGCCTGCATTGACGACATCATGCGATGGAGTCTGTCTATGCGTCTCACACTCAATGTGAGCTCATCTGACTTGACCGCTCCTCTAAGCTTCCTCAGAGCGCTGAACTCTCACTCTCTATCTTTTTCGCTCTAACCTGAAAACCTACCTCATCCAGGTGTGCCCATGGCTCTTAATGACTGCCCGTCTTCAAGGTGCATTTCTGAACTTTCTGTAAATTACAGTTGTATTGTATTGTATAACGCACCAAACAAGCGATATTATTACCAGTCAAACCAGCGACATCATTAACTTTCATGAAATTCTTCTCTCTGAAGTCGGAGCCACAGCACAGCCCATTATACCAACTCAGATGCAGTGATATCGAAATCATGTTTCTAGCTTCTGCAAATGAGAACCAGTGACTCATCTTCTCTCTCGGCATCTGAACATTTCATCAACAGTGTTCTCTTTCTATGGCCGTTTTGGCAAAGGTATAGCGCAAAAGGCAATACTTGGTGCAGGATTTCCCCCCAGGTTCAGGCATGAATGCTTTGTTTGATTCGTCTATCGAATTGAGACTGTGTAGCTTCATCTACAATGAGAATTGATGGATGGAACCCATCGGAGACTCGAATTTGCTAGCAATGGGCGCCCGATTGCAACTTACAGCAATTGATCTGCTTGAATCATTGATACTGAGCCACTCTATATTACGCAAAATCATGAACGCTGAGCATAAGTGTCAGTTTTCGAACTGGTAAAATGCAGATTTGACAATTACATGTAGGCCCCTACGCAGATTATTATGCACCATTCAGAAAAATTCGAGCCACTTCTGTCTAATGTAGGGCCATATCAGTCGTCACAAAACATCATAAGTGTCTCGTCTAATTTGGCTGCATCAGTTGCATTCGTTGTTTTACTTGCTTTAATTGTAAGTGCGACGGTTTGTAGCGGTTGTTTTTACCCAGCTGCATCATGATTCAGGACAATACTGACATCATCGCAAGAAAACAATAGTTATGCTGAGCTAACTATTAGTTAATGGCACATGGATTGTATTCACGTGAGCCGGAGCTAGCTTTGAAGGTTTTATACTCGATTAACATTTTTTGCAATACATGCAATGCAATAAAATGTTTTGAAGAATCTGTCGCATTCGCCGAATGACCTAAATTCTGCGAGTTTAATCGTTTAAGGCCATCAATAACAATATTGATGCTTTTCATAAGGAAGCCTTTGCTTTTACTAAAACAATTGCCTCTACCTCGTTATAATATTATGTAATCTGAAGTTCCAGACTCCATTGCCGTCCATGCGTTGGTGAATAATTGATATGCAATTTTTAAAACTTTGCTGAACGTCGTTCCAGGGCATGATCTAAACGGATTCATCTTCATTCCAGGTACGGGTTTGTCGTTGGAAAATCTATACTCTGTTTCCGACTCATCTTGTCATAAGCAATCAGAACGTATGCCATTCCAAATCATCATGTTTGCCATCTAGGCCTATACTCGTTTGATACCATTGACGTAAAACAAGCCACGATCTTCAGCCATCACGCTGTCGAATTGAATTGCAAACAAGCAATTAAACAATTAGCAATACTATAGGCCTTGTCATGGTTGAAATTATAAAGAAGGAATTTGTCATTCGATTGATTAAAATAAACTTAAAGTGAAAGCAGAAAAGAATAGAGGTTAAGATTGAAAACGAAAATATCAACAAGAAGAAAAACATACAATCTGTTTGATTAAGAAGAATCTATCGCAATCACGAAGCGATTTCAAGTAAGCGAGTTTGATCGTTTGGGCCATCAGTAATAATACTTCTGCTTCTCACAAGGATGTTATCGAATTTGATACAACATGCGTCTGGTCACATCTGGAGATACCTCGTTGTCATCTGATCAAATCAAAATTTTCAGACTCCATAAGTTGTCGAATTATTGATTTGCAATTTTTTAGACCTGACGATAGTCGTTCCAGCACATGATCTAGACGAATTCATCTTGATGTTAAGTTTTTTTGAGGTTTCCATCAGTAGTTTGTGGGAAACAACTAATACTCCTGGAATCTAATAGACAGCTCAGTGTACAATGCGGGCATGTGACCAGTCCCCTCTCTCGCCATCTTGCCATTCAAACGACGGTATGCCTACACAAGTAGTCAGCCTGATCATTGGCTGCGTATCGGCTCCACCGCCGGTTCCTATCGCTAGTGTCTCAGTTAGAGACGAAATCTAGAAACTAGTTTTGCCCACGTTAGGATTTGAACCCCAACCTCAAAACTAAAAGTCCAAAAGAACAAAATGATGATTTTAAGTATTATTATTTTGAATTTTGTTGGCAATAAAACGGATCACCTGTTGATAGCAATTCAATCAATATCAAACCAGCATAAAATCATACATCCTAAAAGCTAACAACAGGCTCAATAATAGGATTAATGATAATGCTATACAACTCTTAGAAATTTATCGCGCAAGGCATAAGCCTGAGATTGCAAGCATGAGTTTGTTCCGTTCCTAGTTAAAATGCGTTGTAATCAGGGCGTAGAGACAATATTTTGGTAGTCGGTGACTATTGGTTTGTGTAGTGACGCAGGGGTAGAATCAGGATGGGATTGCTTGAATGATTCTGATTAAGATAAATTAACAACATGCTCAATTTTGATTAAGTAATATGGCTAAATGAATTAAAGCAAATGTAACTTTTCATTTACTATGATGATAAATCTGTTAACAGGGGCGCATCAATCGAAAATTAACAATATGGGTCTTACAGATTAACAAGACGTAGTGCTTTGTACTTTCGGAACTGTAATGGCTGGAATATTTATAGTAGGAGTGGTTGGAATCTTTGTGGTGCGAGTGGTTGGAATCTTTACAGTAGGAATGGCTGGAATCTTTACCCACGCCTCGACGACGCAACCGCAGTTGAGTTGCAGCGCAATAGTTATTGTGCGCCAAGGACTTGCTCAAGGTCTGTATACAGAGTGACTCATCGGACGAGGATCGAACCCGCTCGCTCAGCGGACACTGAGTGCTACGGGCCGACCACTCTAACCAATAAACCATCGTGCCACACGTTGATGCGCACTGACGAATTGGACGGCTCATCGATCTACTCTTGCCAAAGCAAGGGATGGTGGTATTTGTGTCATGGATCGGGCGGTATGGTCACGCAGATAGGTTTTCTATTCTTGGTGCATTAAGTTTCGGGCGAAATTGTACTTTACGTTGTCTGTTCACATTTGCCATCGCCTTGTCTCCACGGCTACCGAGAGAGGGTGGCATAAAAACAAACTCTTAAACTTGCATGTCATCGGAATTGGCTTAAACCGACGGGTCTGTTTCGCATAAATCACGCCCCCTTCTCCTTGTAGCTCTCTATCACTAGTCATTTTCCCTGCGTCCATATTTCCCTAGTCATATACACTACTACCCTATTCTTCCAGAATATTTTTAATAAATATGAAACCTACATTTGACGTTTCGCAACTGACTTTACTGTCTTAAGCTATATCTAATATCGCTCTTGTACCTTTCTATTTCCGTCAGGGATTACCGTTCAACGCTCGGCAGTGGCACTAGAGTTATCACTCGAGAAGCACTGTCAATAAGATCAGTAAAAGCGGCGACATTATCTTAGGAACATTTTCTGTCACAAAGTTGTAGTCACAATTTGGGTACCACATAATATTTAGGCCTATTTTGTTGACAGCGCATGACACGAATGTTTAAAGCCAAAGTAAAAAGCTTATGCGCCTAGTAATATCTAAAAACTAGGACAAAAATGACGACACTGTTGCTGAACGCTTCATATTTCTTCAGAGCGCATGACCAAAAAGCGCATGTTCCTAGATTTCTATGAAAACAATCAATCGATTTGTCAGTTCGACGACGACAGTTTCAATTTCGCTCACTTTTTCTGAAAGCGAAGTCATAGTTCCAACGTCTGCGGTAAACATAGAAAACAAATTTGGTAGAAGTACTGAAAGAAATTGAGATTACAATGTATGTCTATGTAATCCTTTCAGTTCAACTGCAGACTGCGACAAGAGCTGACGCAGGCTGCTGATACAATTGCTGTAAATTTCTCTTTAGTGAGGCTTCACACACGGTTGCTAGTTAAGTGTCATTGCCATTTGCGGTAGGCCTAAATGTTTAGCCAGATAGAAAAAAATATATTGTTAATTTCTCCAGATGAAGAGGTGCAGCCCATCCCGCCAGCTTTCACGCAGCCATGTATATAAATAGGTCTATATGTACATGACTGGATAGAATGTTATTCGAATTAAGTGTTTGCCGAGTCCCTCTATAAGTGTTTATATGTTTCTATGTTGTTGTTATATAGAATTTAGATATTTAATTTTCTAATACTTATTAGTAGACGAGCGTAGTTTGTGACTCTCTCTCTCTCTCTCTCTCTC